>VDFB02075321.1:447087796-447345178 GCA_007258455.2 Sequoia sempervirens
AAAGCTTCCTCTTAAGATGCTCCTTCCTCTTTCCATGGGTTTAAGAATGTTTTCCTTCCTTCATGTTGAACCTCATAGGTTTTCTCTCTACCTCGATGGATTACATTCTGATCATATTGTCGAGGCCTACCCAACAATAAATGGAATGCATCCATTGTACCGCATCACAAAGCACTTCATCCACATGTGGACCAATTTTGAAGGAAAAAAGGAAATATTTATCCACAAGTACACTATGACTTCTTCAACCGAGAAATCTTTTAGGGGTTAGATTTTGGAATGTAATAATTTTGTAATTTATCAACTACTTCTATACTCACCAAATTTTTAGTAGATCCACCATCTATGATCACCTTACACACCTTGTCCTTACATTTTCATTTTGTTCGAAAGATGTCCTTTCTCTTCCAATCAGCTTCAGAGGTTTCTTTGTCTCTAGATATCAAGGTTCTTCTCAATATGAGGTTCTCTCCCGACTCAACTTCAACTTCTTCTAAGTTCCAGGTTTCTTCCTCTTGGGATAGACCGTCACCCTTTTGGGGTTTAGAGGGAAATCTATGGCCTTATGGGCTTCATCACAAATAAAACACTTAAAGGGCTTCCACTCTCTAGAAGGCAGTTGTCTTCTTTCTCTACCTCTAAAGCCTCCCTTTCCTTTGAAGCCAGTCTTCACATTCTTGCCTTCTTTTGACTCTTCACTTATGGTAGTTTCTAAATAAACCTCTTTCTCTCTATTTTGTTTGGTATCATCCCTTTTATTCACTATTTTATTTTTCCGGTTTAGTTTCTCCTTTGCCTTTAAGGCATATTCATAAGCCTCATCTATAGTAGGAATTTTCACCATTGCAAGCTCATTTTGAAGTTGAAACTTTATTCCATTCACATATTGAGCCATTGCTTGCCCTTCACTCTCTTGTATATCTATCCAAATTTGAAGCCTCATAAATTGTTCAATATAACCTTGCATTGACTAATCCTTTTGTTTCAAAATTTGAAATTTTTTAAACAATTTTTGCTGGTAATCATAGGGCAAGAATTGAGCTCTAAGATGTTTCAACATCTTAGGCCAAAGTTTAATTTTTCTTTTCCTTTTCTTCTTCTTGAACTCTACACATTTTCCCACCATAGGGCTACATGTGACCTCAACTTGGATGCAACAATTTTCACTTTTTGGATCATCCTCATCAATGTCTTTCATCTCGAAGTACTTCTCCAACTCTTGGATCCAGTCTAGGAATAAATCAGGGTTGAGCTTACCTTTAAAATCTGAAATCTAAGTTTTCTAGTTCTTCTTCAGATTCGTCCAATTGTAATCTAGTCTCAAGGACCTCTAGCTTTCTAAACACTTCACTAATGTTTCTTTGAGGGCCTACATTCTTCCCGCCCCTTCTTCCCCAATTCACATGGACTCTCCTCTGAGCCATCACGGTATGCTCTGATACCAAAACTAATGTAGATTGACCTCTACTCTTGCAAGATCACTAATAACAGAAAAAAAAATAAGCTGCCTTGCAAATCAACTTATAAAAGAGTGCTTTGTTCCCATGAATCATACTAAAAAACATGAACAATAACAAGATATACAAAAACTGAATATGGGCAACATATTCACTTTATACCCAAAGAAGATACTACAATATTCTTTTTATTCAAACTCTAAACCAACACAAAACTTGAGTGCATAATACATCAATATATAAAAGGCCAACAATATAGGTCAACACATACACCTACATTACATACATTATAGGTATAGAAAAAAACATAAGTGAATGCCAAAATTGATCAAACAAATAAAGAAAATCTGAACAACAAAGGAAAAGTGCCAACACTCTTCTTAGCCAATTCCTCCCTTAATTTTTTAAAGCCTTTTCGTTCCCATCACAAATAGATACCACCTCAAAATATATTCTCCAACACAACACTGAATCTCCCTCTTTTAAATTAAAAAAATAATCCTAAAATAACCCCCATGATCCCATCCTTTATTTACTATTGCGAAAAAGTTTTAAATGCCCTTTCATACTGCTCACTGGCCATTAAAAATTGTAACTACCACTAACATTCTAATTACTCCTGATTTCATTAGTGGGGAATAATTGAATGGTTTTCCATTAGTTGCAGAATCTGGCTTTAAACTTGACAATTGCATTTGCTTGGAAATTTCTAAAGCCTTTTCAAAAAGTCCATTTTGTGCATATAATACAAGAATTGTAGTCGATGTGACCACATCTCTTTGGGGCATCTTGTCAAACACTTCACGTGCCTTGTCTATGCTTCCACATTTTGCATACATGTCTACCAGGGAAGTTGCAACTACATTTGAAAAAATTCCTCTATCCTTTGTGCTTTAATGGATTTCCATACCCTATTCTAAAGCCCCCATTTTGCACAAGTAGGGAGCAAATGTTTTGGAGTTTGGACTATTGCCTATAGTATGCTACTGCTACTACCTGCTCCGAAAGTGAAAGGATTTTTTCACACTGACTTTAACCTTGATCTTAGTGTGGTGCCTGCAAAACTTTTATGAACAAATGAGATCCATCTCATCGTCTTGCATCCGTTCTCCACCATTGCATGCCATTGATCGACAAAATTAGCCCAATTCGTTTTAGAAAGGGAACAACGTAATAAATTAAATTTACATTAATCAATAAACAATATTAGAATAGAAAGAAGGTTTTGATCCAAGATAAAATTGAATTTACATTAATCAATAAACAATATTAGAATCCAACAAAGAAGGTTGTGATCCAATATAATATTATATTAATTTTTCAGTTATAAGATTTTTTTCTTTAATACCAAGAAAATTGACATAAATGGAACTTAAAAACTTACATTTGAATACCTATAAAATATTCTATTTGATTTTAAAATTTGATCCCTAATTAGTGGAGAAAGATAGTTGAAGCTAATTTTTAGTTATAACTGATTTAAAAAAAATAGGAAGAGAATTGGCATCAATGGAACTAAAAAACTTATAAATCACTCTTTTAATAAAATGAAATTGTATTAATTATGAAAAAATACTAAATCTTAACTATAAGGTGTCATATACATTAATTTTTAACAAGAGTTAATAATTTTTTTTTAATTACTGCAAATTAAAGATCACCAAAAAAATTTATGCTTCTAATTTCATTTTATATTAAATTTGAAATAAAACCTTTACATATCACATGCAACTTGGAAAGTAAGCTCCTTCATCAATGGTATCACTATAATACTATCCCGTCCTTCCCAATAATCAACAAAATGATGCACTACAATATATTCCATTTAGCCCACAAATCTCTGCAATGCCTTAGGCTTCATGAACTGCATGATGGTGTCTCTTATCTAGAAAGTTCACCAATACCTCTTTCACCAAAAGTTCTACTAATGTTTTTGGGTTGCTTATTTATTATGTTGAGCCCATCATTGTGGAAGAGAAAGCGCTTGGCTATAAAATTTGTTGCTAATAATAATAATAATATGCACACTAAATTTTTGCAATCTATTTGGAGATTATCAACAAACCACTAAAAATCTTTCAATTATTCCAAAATCTGTAGAATACACAAATAAAAATTAAATTAAACAATATTCAAAAAATAAATAATAAATTGAAGGCACTTTCAAACTATAAATAAAAAAAAGAAAACAAATCTAAGAGCTCACCTAAATAAATAAACCCTTTCATATTGTCAAATTCTTGAGCCATGGAAATAAATATTTTAGGACAATGTCAACCCCTTCAAAGTATTTTTGTCCCCACCTCTTTGTTGGTACAATAGAGAGCATCACAACTAGCTTCAAAACCCACACCATATGACAACCCCACTCCAATCCAATAACATAGACTTTCCTCACTTTGTTCTTCTTCATTGGTAGATGCATAAATGGGAGAAGCAGGAGTAAATGCTAGCCAAGAGAAGTTCTTTGGGAGTGGAGATCCCCATACATTTGGATTTCCTTCATATGAAGATTTTGTAAATGTTGTCATGTGTCCTTATGGTATGCGCATTGGAGATCACCTTTGGTACATAACTCTCAATAGCAGTGTTGGCCAAATTCTATCCAACTTTGTATGTTGGGTTGATGGAATGAAAAGCATTCCAGAAACTTTATTGAGAAAAATGCATACACTTTTTTTTTCATAAAAACATGCACATTTTTTCATAAAAATGTGTGCACATTTTTCTTTCATAAAAATGTGTGCACATTTTTCTTTCATAAAAATGTGTGCACATTTTTCTTTCATAAAAATGTGTGCACATTTTTCTTTCATAAAAATGTGTGCACATTTTTCTTTCATAAAAATGTGTGCACATTTTTTGTTTAGATAACACACTTGTGTTATGGATTGAAAAATATGAGTCATAACACAAGAATGCTATTTGAATTTCTTCAAAACACAACTGTGTTTTGCTCGTTTTTGGGCATTTGGCCACTTTTTTGTGCCCCATCTTGGTGCACATGCATGTATCCTTAATTGTAACTTATACAAGGAAAAATAAATAGGTCCCGATGACATAGCTTGATGGGGGCACCTATGTACATAAATATCTCTCATAAACAAGGAAAATGAGATAAACCATAGGAAAAAACTCTCCTAAAAAAAGAGAAAAACCCCTAAAATAGAGAGAAAAAGGAAGAAGTAAACATAGCCCCCCCAAAGATGTAACCTCTTGATTTCCTTACATGATCAATGCACCCACATAGTAAAGAGATAATATGAATGAAGATTGTATCAAATTGACTGTTGAAGTAGGTTTGTTTACAATAAATGATGCACCTTTCTTTTGTAAGAAATAATTCTCACTCCAAAAGTGGAATGAAGGGATAGACTATGAAGAGATTTTGGAAAATACTCACCTATCTCCAAGTCAATGTATAGATGTGCCAAAATATAATTGGGAGTCCTATGCCTAACTATAGAATATTGTAATAAGAAAGAATGAAATGAAGGAGAGAAAGTGGGAAGGTTTATAAATAAGCTCATTGAGGACATGTATTGATAGTTTCATTAATATTTGAAAGCAAGATTTCACAAATAGATATGAAATTTCTAGTAAGTAGATCTCCCAATAAAGTGAATCTTGTAGACATGAAGAACCTTTCTATGAAGAATCACTAGAACTCCTTAATGAAGTGACTCTAGACTCTAATGAAGCAATAAGTGATGCAATAATGTCCTACAAGAGGAAATCTATGTCCTCAATGGTGTCATCCAAATCCAAAATATGGGATTCTACAAACAAGGAAGAAATGTATCATAGGAATATGTCCCAATAAGGTGAATCCATAAGACACACAATAGTATTTATGCAAATAATTAGTGGGAGTTCTTAAAGAGATGAATCTAAACTCTAAAGTAGTAACTAGTACAAAAGGAATATCCTCAACTATAAATGGGGTATCAAAAGGAGGAAGATGATTGGTAATAGTATCATTCATATGTGGAAGGTTCTCCAAGTATCACTCTCATACGGAGAATCAAAAGTCTCCATATAGTTTTTGTATAAAGGTCCAACAGTGAAAGTGAACTTAGTGTACTCAATCTAATGCTAAATATCCTCATAAAAAATGAGACATTGATTTGTAGGCCATGTCAATATTGTTTAACCATTCAACCTTATGTTTAGGTTAATTGGTTTAATAGTGAGTCTAGTGAGATAACACATTTTATCCCACATAATGTATTGATCTTGTATCCCTAATTTCAAGAACAAATAGTTTTCTAAAGCATGAAAATAAAATGATAAAATTTAGTACCAAAATCTATGATGAAACCCATAAAAATGGAAATTTATCTATTTATTCATAATTAAAATACTCTAGGATAAGATACCCTTGTAACAAGTTGCCACAATGACCCACCCATCAATCACAACATTTGGCACTTTATGATTAGTGCATTTACAATACAAAGTTCTATATTTTTTAATATTTTCAAGGCCCAAAAAGTGACCAAAATGATGAAATATAATCCAAATACGATGTGAGAAGAATTAGAGGATACTAGTCTAAAGTACAAAAAAATGCACTCTAAAAGAAGGATCCAGGATTTTGTTTTCACAAGTAATTGCCCAAGTGGAAGGTATCAAAATAAGAATTGGGTGATAAAACTTATAAGAAGCTTCGATTTCTATAAAATTGGAACATCAAATTAGAAAAATAATTTTATGACTCTAAAGAGCACAAAATACTATTCTATTTAAAAAAAATTCTAAAGAATATATGGTTGAGAAGGAGCCTCCCAAATTTGGTTTATTAAAAAATGAAAACTCATATGGAGATAGCTATTACCCTTAATTTTAGAGGACAAATAATCAAATAGTAGAATGAGAGCCATTGGTTGTAGTGGTGAGTGGGTTGGTCACTAGAAGCCAAGGGTGGTTGCAAGGTGGTGCTTTGGAGGAGAAGTAATCATGTGACATAGAGGCCAAGCAATGATAATGGTGTTAGGTGTGGCACTCCAAGAGATGGAGGTTGGTAAACTATTAATGTTGGTAGTAGTTTGTAGACTAGAATGCTAATCCCTAGGAGTCAATATATGAGTTCTATACTAATTACTAGTGGTTAATGATTTTAATTTTTTTTTTTTTATTCTATGCTACAAAGGGGCCATATTTCCTCTCCAAGGTGTTGCTTTGGAGAAGTGATAATGTGACATAGAGGCCATGCAATGATAGTGGTGGTAGGTGTGGAACTCAAGAGGTGGAGGTTGGTAAACTATTAATGTTGGTAGTAGTTTGTAGACTATAATGCTAACCCATAGGAGTCAATATATGAGTTCTATACTAATTTCTAGTGGTTAGTGATTTTCTTAAATATTATTTTCATTGTACGCTACAAAGGGGTCATATTTCCTCTCCAAGAAAATTTTCTCCCCCACATTCATCCTTCACAAAAATGAATAAATTTAATATGGAAATAGGTATTTTGGGGCATTTCAAATACAATGGTGGGGTTTCTTAGGCTTCAAAATACCCTACAATAGCTACTTAATTGATGCCAGAGTTAGACCTTCATTTGTAAACTAGCCTTAAGAAATTCAATTTTGGAGAAATAAAATATAATATTGAATTTATCAAGACTCAAATGTTATTGAATAACTAAAAATATTGTTAGGGTTACTAAAAAGCTACAATTGTCTAGATCTTATTTCCAGGATACATAACAAAAAACTGCCTAGAAATTAAATTTTTTTAGCAAAGAAAAAGTGTCACAAAATGCAACCACAATCTAGCTCTAATTTTTTAAATAAATATATATGTAGATAAATTATCAATATAACATTATTCACTTAGGTAATGTGATAGCATTATGAAATATTTTTTGCCAAATACATTAGAGAATATATTAAATTGAATTTCCCTTAATCAATAAACTATACTACAATCCAACAAAGAATGTTTTGATCCAAGATATTATTATTCTTCACTACTAAGGTTTTTTTCTTAATAGCAAGAAAACTGATATCAATGGAACTTAAAAAAATACATTTGAATACCTATAAAGTATTATATTTGATTCAAAAATTTGATCCCCTGGTTGGTGGGAGAAGATAGTTTTGACTAATTTTCAATTATAAGATATATTTTTTTCTTAAATAAGAAGAAAACTGCCATCAATGGAACTAAAAGACTTATAAATCACACTTTAATAATAGAAAGAGAACTGCCATAAATGAAATTTGAGAATTATAAATCATTGATATGACTTGAATTTGAATAGCAATAAAATATAATATTTGATTCTAAACTTTGATGTCATATGCTTTATGACATAAGAATACTAAAATTTTGATCTTTTCAAATGACTATTTTATATGTCACATTTAAATTCTATTATTTATGAAAAAATACTTTATTTTAACTTTAATATGCCAAATACATTAGTTTTTAATAAAGATTTTGTTTACAGATAATTTATTTTTGCAATAAAAAACAAATATAATCTATTTTTTTAGTACTATATATTTACAGCAATACAAGATTTAATAAAGAAAAAATTACAAATCATTGCAAATCAAAGGTAAAAAAAACACTATACTTCTAATTTCATTTTATATTAAATTTGAGATGAAATAAAACCTTTACATATCACATGCAACTTGGAAAGTAAGGTCCTTCATCAATGGCATCATTGTAATACTGTCCTTTCCTTCCAACCTATCAACAGACTCCATTCAGCTTACAAATCTTTGCAAAGTCTTATCCAGAAAGTTCACCAATACCTCTTTCACCAAAAGTTGCCTAAGAGAAAGCTGTTGCCTATAAAATTTGGGGTAATAATAATAAACACACTGAACCACTGAAAATCTATTTGAAGATTATCAACATACCATTGAAAATCTTTCAATTATTCCAAGATCTGGAGATTACACAAATAAAAAAAGTAAATTAAACAATATTCTAAAAATAAATAATAGATTCAATGAACTTTCAAACCATAAATAAATAAATTAATTAAACAAATCTAAAAACTCACCTAAATAAAACCTTTCATATTGTCAAATTCCTGAGCCATGGAAATAAATATTTCAAGACCATGTCAACCCCTTCAAAGTATTTTTGTCCCCATCTCTTTGTTAGTACAATAGAGAGCACCACAACTGCAAAACCCACACCATATGACAACCCCATTGCAATCCAATACCACAAACTTTCCTCACTCTGTTCTTCTTCATTGGTAGACGCATAAATAGGAGGAGGAGCAGGAGCAAATTCTGGCCAAGAGCAGTTCTTTGGGAGCGGGCATCCCCATAAATTTGGATTTCCTTCATACGAAGACTTTGTAAAGGTTGCCATGTGTCCTCCTTGTGGTATGCTACCTGAAAGGAGGTTGTTAGATAACCTGAGGACTCCCAAGTAGCTCAAAGATCCAACCTCCCATGGAATTTGTCCAGAAAAAAGATTTGAAGAAAGGTCTAATGATTCCAGCCAACTCATTTGTACAATACTATTTGGAATTGTACCATTCAAATTATTCATGGATAAGTTGAGAAACATCAGACCTTTCAACTTTCCTAAATTTGAAGGAAGATTACCATTCAATTGATTGCTGGAGAGGTCAATGGCTGCCATGGTGGAGAAAATATATGGGTAGTGCTCATCTCTTCCTTTCGAATTCATATTCAATTTATTCTCATACTCATACCTTGTGAAATTGAGAAATGAGGTTTGATACATGATATGCCCCTGTTGTGGTTCTATCAACATTGCTTGTAAACTAAAAATGTTGTGGGGTATGAACCCTGATAGACAATTAGCAGAAAGGTCCAAGATTTGGAGGTTCTTCAACTGCCCAATCTCTGTAGGAATGCTACCTTCAAAATTATTTTTCCTCATTGTTAACACTTGCAATTCTGAAAGGTTTCCTACCAATTTTGGAATCTGGCCTTTCAATTGGTTTTGCCCAATATCTAGAAAAAGTAATTTTGTGTAGTTGAATATTGAGAGAGGTAATGCTCCACTTAGCTTGTTATTTTTTATCACTAGTGATTCCAGTTGACTTAGCTCACCAAACTTAGATGGTATCAAACCTCCCAAATTATTATCCCCCAAATTCAAAAATTGAAGTGAGGAAAAATTGGCTATGCTTGGAGGGATGATTCCACTCAAATTGTTATTTGCCAAATTTAAAACTTGTAGTGACCAGCTACTCTGCATGCTTGGAGGAATATTTCCTGTCAATAAATTGTCATTGAGAAGCAATCCCAATATATTAGGTGGCAAATTTGGTGGTATATGTCCGCACAATTCATTGTTAGACATGTCCACAACTTGTATTGCCTTCCAAGCTGAAGTATTTAGAAAAAGATGACCTTGTAGATGATTTGTTGTGAGATTGATGTACTGTAGGTTCATATTCAATAGCCAAGATGGAATTTCTCCAACAAGATTGATGTTAGCTATTTTCAACTCTTCAAGTGAGAATTGAGTGGAAATCCATGAGGGTATTTGACCATCCAACTTACATGACGTTAGGTATAAATCTGTTAACTGAAAGGAGGGAATCCAAGTGGTGTTGCTGTTAAGTACACAATTGGATAAGGACAATGTGTCTAATTTTCTAAGGTTTTGTAAGAGAGCCTCTAAACTAATATGATGGCCGTTTGGTACTAAGGATGCAATACTTTGGTTGAATGGATTCCCATCAGCAATGAGTTCAGTGAGGGAGGAGAGCCTTGAGAATGATGAGGGAAGAGTTCCGTTCAGTTGGTTGTTTGACAAATCCAAATTTTCTAGTGAAGAGAGATTGCCCAAGGACTCTGGGATACAGCCACTCAAGTGATTATGAAAAAGATATAGGATAGTTAGAGAAGAGAGATTAGAGAGAGAGGAGGGAATGCTTCCTGTGAGTTGATTGCCAGAAATATCTAGGCTAGTTAGAGAAGAGAGATGAGAGAGAGAGGAGGGAATGCTTCCTGTGAGTTGATTATAATAAAGATCTAGGCTAGTTAGAGAAGAGAGATTAGAGAGAGAGGAGGGAATGCTTCCTGTGAGTTGATTATCAGAAAGATCTAGCTCAGTTAGAGAAGATAGTTTTCCTAAGCAGGAAGGAATAATACCTGTTAATCCATGGGAAAAGAGGTCTATGGTTGCAACAAAAGTGAGGGTGCACAAGCTCTCAGATATGATGCCCCCTTTAAATGAGGCGTCATCAAAATCAACACCGACTACATGATGAGTCGTGTTGTCACAGGAAATGCCGTACCAGAGGCAGCAATCGGTACCTTTCTCCCACGAACTGAGCCAATCTGAAGAGGAATTGAGGAGGCCGGCTTTGAAGAGAAGAAGAGCGTGGGCTTCCCTCTCAATACATCCGCAGCAGAAGCGGAGAAGAAATAGCATAATAATAGAAAGCAAAAGTAAGTTGGCCATGGGAGAATGAAAGTAACTTGCGATTTAGCAGGGTAACGAGATGGAGAGGGCAAATGATTTATTTTGCTGTTGCGTGAGTGGTGTTCTTAATTATAAGATTCTGATTTCTTTCCAGTCAGTAATGATGTGCAGGGTTTCCGTGTGGAAATAACAACCACACAGCCGTAGAATACTTGACTAGACAGTGGTGGAAAAAAAAAGTTCCGCTATATGGTTCAACGTAAAGAAAAAATGCTTTATAGATCATTGCAAATGCTTATAGGTCAATGTCAAGTCTAGTCCCACAGCGAAGGCCCACGTAAAGTGGAAGGAGAACATGATAGCCCAGTAGAGTCTCGAAAGGAATTTTGTTTCAACTTTATTCAAAATTTCCAGTGTTTTTCTCTAGAGCGAACCCACGTTAGTGATTCCTTTTTGAAATGACTCAATAATGTCGTGAGATGATAAAATTGACTGCCACTCATAGTGGGCAAAGTGGGAAAGCAGAATTTTTGTACCCGATAATTTCACGAGAAACCACAGATTTGACTGCCATTTTCGTTGTGGCGAAAGTGGAGAACGGAAGAAATTGTAAGTGACTGCCACTTTCATAATGGCGAAAGTGGAAAAGCAGAGTTTGCCGACAATGTCCCAAACGACAAATCCAGGTTCAAAATCATAAGGACACCACTATGACATTTAGAAATTTGTGTCCAAATGGTGATCCTCAATTAGACATGATACAATTGTAAATCATATATTTTTTAAAGAAAGTTTATTAATTTTTAATGTTCAAAATCATAAGGACAACACTATGTCAACTACAAAAGTCCAAGCCCCTCTTCCCTTTTAATATATAAATTTGTTGAACTTTCTCAATTTCTATTAAAAAAATTAATGTAAAATTTTGAATAAGTGGGGTAATATATCTATTATTGATGAAATTTACTTGAGAAGATTATATTTTTCTCATGTCATTCAACTAGTTAAGTTGTATAAGGGGGTAGCATATAATAGATATATTAAGATAGGTTTACGAATAAGTGTAACAAATGTGACATTAGGGTGAATGTATTAGAATAAGTACGTATAGGGATAAGGTAGTGACTAACTCCATAAGAATATGTATGTATATGGATGAGTAAAGACTAGTGGATTGAACCCAACATGTACATGTATCAATACATTTCCTCAAAATAAACACAAAACTATATGAGAAATGGCATGGCATGCAAATTTCACTATTAGAATAATGTAGAAAATAAAGCACACTAGATGCAAATGTATATAAGGGATAAATTATCATTATTCAAATATTAGATAAATTAGGATTTGAGATTCATAATTAAGTAGTATGATATTACAAGTAGATTGAATTAACAAAGACAAAATAAATCTTACCTTGGAATTGATAAATGAGGAAAAGGAGAAAACCTATAGGAAAACTCCCCTCAAAAAGAGAGAAACCCCCCTCTCAAAATAGAGAAATAAATGAAGAACTAAACTTAGCCCCCAAATATGTAGCCTTTTTATGTCCTTACAAGGTCAATGAATCCACATAGTAAAGAGACAATGTGAATGAAGAATGTATCAAATTGAGTGTTGAAGTAGGTCCCTTTGCAATAAATGATGCCCTTCCTTTTAGAAGAAATAATTTCCACTCCAAAAGTTGAATTAAGGGAAGGATTAGGAAGACGATCTTTGGATTAGGAAGAAGATCTTTGGAAAATACTTACATATCTCTAAGTTAGTGCATAGATGTGCCAAATTTTAATTAAGAGTCCTAGGCCTAAATATAAAATATTGTAATAAGAAAGCATGCAATTATGGAGGAGAGTGAGTGAGAGGGTTTATAAGTAACCTCATGGCTTGGATAACTATTCCTACAAAAGGTTTCAACTTTAATGATGATGAAGGTGAGATATAGGATTTAGGAGCTATAGGTTGTGTCATAATAGAAGTATGTAGTGGAAAAGAAAATACATCCAAAGAAGTAGATGCAATCCATCAAAGAGAACACAAATAACATCAATAGTGTCACTAAGATTTGAAAGGTGAGATTACACAAATAGATGTGGAGTGTCTAGTAAGTTTAACTATCAATAAAGTGGATCTCATCGATATGAAGAACATTGCTACAAAGAATCACTAGAATCCCTTGATGGAGTGACTCTAAACTCTAATAAAATAATAAGTGATGGAGGAATGTATTATAAGAGGAAATATATGTCCTCAATGGTATCATCCAAGTCCAAAATATGACACTCCATAAATAAAGAAGATATCTCTTGTACGAATGTATCCAAATGATGTGAATCCATATGATATATATAATCTTTCTATAAAGAATAATTTGGAGCTCTTAGAGAAATGAATCTAAGCCCCAAAATAGTAACTAATATAGGAGAAATATCCTTAACTACGAATAGGGTATCAAAAGGAGGAGAATGATTATTAGTAATTAATATTATCCATATGTGAAAGGTTCTCCAAGGAAGCATCACTTTCAAATGGAGAATCAAGGTCTCCATGTAGTTTTTGGATGAAGTTCCAAGTAATGAAAGAACACTCAATGTACTCAATTTAATGCTAAATACCCTCACAAATAGTGAGATGTATTAGTCCATAGGTCATGCCAATGTTGTTTAACCATTCAATCTTATGCTTATGGTTATTTGGCTCAATAATGAGTCCAAGGAGATAAGGTATTTGATACCACATAATATATCGGCCTTGTATCCCTTGTTTCTAGAACAAATGTTTTTCTAAAAGCATGCCAAAAAATGATGAAATTTAGTTCCAAAACATCATAATGAAATACTTAAAAAGTGGAATTGTGTCTTAATTCATAATTAAAATACCCCATGATAAGACAACTCACTCTAACTAGTTACTATAATGACCCACCCATTAATTACAATATTTGGCACTTTATGATTAGTGAATTTACAATATGCAATTCTGTTTTTGTCAGGCTTTACAAGGTCCAAAAGTGACTAAAATGATGAAAATATGGTCCAAATATAATATCAAAAGAATTAGAGGATACTAGTATAAAGTAAATATGGTTCAAATATGATCCATAAAGGAGTTTGTTTTCATAGATAATTTCCCTCAAAAGTTCTAAACTTATAAGAAACCTCAATTTCTAGAAAATTGGAGCATCAAATAAAAAAAAAAAATTACCATGATGAAGAGCATGAAATTCTACTTCATTTCCAAAAAAATGTCCTAAGAAAATTCATATGGTTGACGAGGAGCATCCCAAATTTGGTTAAATAAATATAAAAATCTAATAGAGAGGGGCTAGAGACCCTAATTTTAGAGGATAAATAATAAAATAATAGAATGGTAGATCCATTGGTCGTAGTGGTGAGTGGGTTGGTCACTAGAGGCCAAGGGTGGTTTCAGGGTCATGCTTTAAAGGAGAGACACTTAGGTGGCATAGAAACCTTGTAACAACAATGGTGGTAGGTGTGTCACCCACATAGTGGAGGTTGGGCAACTATTAATGATGGTAGCAGTTCGTATACTACAATACTAGGCACTAGCAGTCAACCCATGAACTACACTAATTACTAGTGGTTAGTGATTTTTTAAAATTCTTTTTACTATACACTTGCATAGGGATTGCATTGATTTTCTAAGTAATTTTTTCCTCCACTACAACTATTTAAGTAATTTTACAATCAAACCTCCATTTGTAAACTAGCATTGCAAACTCCAATTTTAGAGTATGGAATCTAATCTTGAATTTCTCAAGACTCTTGGATGCTATGGAAAAACTAAAACTTGAAACCCTAGATTTTAATTTTTTTTTCAAACCATTTTGATTCTCTAGATCATCTAAGGACTCAAGAGAAGATCATGCTAGAATATTTAGGAAAATATATATGATTTTTTTACCCCCTTAATATCTCATAATAGAAACTAAAAGATCTACCTTAACACTAAGGCTTTGAGATCATGTTATAATTTATAAAATAGATATTAACTCATAATTTATTACAAGGATGAAATATAATTAAATTATAAATATAAATGATTAAAGATCAAAATAGCCTCATAGAGTTAGTTTTAACAGGCGCACAAATGCTCAAGAGACATAGATCTATAATAAGTAAAATAACAAAATATGAAGCTAACAATAATTTAATCAATATATACATTCAATGTATTAGAATGGGTTAGGAGGGTTTGTCTTGGGGAGATCTCTACTAAGGTTTGTGTCTTTTTTGTCATTTGTTGCCATCCTTATATCACTTTGTGCATTCAGTGCAAGAAAACTTTTAATCTTCTACATTTATTATAGGATTTTTTGCTAGTCCTTTTTATGGCCTCAAACTACCTCAATCTATTGATAAGTAGGAGGTATTTTCCATGGCATGTAAAATTGTGATATTAATGAACATCACTTATATAGATCAATGGTTTCTCCAATAGTACAAATTTGAACTATGTTAATCTAGTATTGGAAGTCTGTTTATCTGGTCTTTTGGTCTGGATTATCTTATCTTATAAGATTCATTTAGAAGTTGATAATATGTTCTATCTTAACATCATTTGCATCTATAGACAAGATTTTAGTTGGCTTGGTTATACAGTTGGAAAGATACAGTTAGCAGAAGATTGGCACACAATATTCTATTTATATACTCATTCAATGAGTCAGTTTTTTGGTCTGGATTCTACCACTAAGAAATATATCGTGCTACAGGACTTTCTATATAGATTCTTGGCTATAAGATTCATCTTACCTTGACGTTTTATGTTGATATGTGAACACACTCAGAAGATATGAATAATAGTGTTATGTTCCGAGGATTATAGTAAATTCCTGTATAGTGCATTGATGTGGGAGATTCTACACTTTCTCATGATTAATTGTTTTATCTTGCAGGGTTGAAGATAAGTTACTTGATGTCATCTAAAGGAGAATTTGATGTGTTAACAATTTTTGGAGTTACATGTTTGGTGAATGAATTACATATACGTTTGAAGTCTTTGATGTTTAAGTCTAACTTTGTTCTACCTAATTATGAATTTGAATGAAGAAGATTAAATATGTGTAGTGAATGCTAAAGGGATCTATCTTAGGTCCATGCCGACTAATATAATATACTATACGCTTGTGTTGGACATGAAGATGAATATGTTTTGAGGATAAATCCAATAGAGTTTTTATTTGAAATAGGACTACTCTAATTAGGCCGACCTAATTAGTGTATGCAAATGTATATGATATATATGGGTATGATGCATTATCTTTCATGGGCTTAGCCTTTGATGATAGTAGAGCTCCTCAAGCTAAGGAGTTGATGCAGGATACTTAGGATATCCTTATGGCACTTAAGGGTAACATTTAGCAGGTGCAAAATTAGCAGAAGATGTATGCTGATACACATTGTGTGGAGAGGACATTTGAGGTGGATGATTTGGTTTTCTTGCGCCTCCAACCATACAAACAAAGCACATTGAAAATAAGTGGTGTGGAAAAAATCAAGCCATGATTTTACGGGCCTTACAGGATTGTGAAGAGAGTTGGAGAGGGGGCATATGAGCTTGAGTTACCACCAGGCAGCGGGATTCACAATGTTTTTCATGTATCTTGCCTCAAAAATGCCTTGGGATAGCATGTGGTTGCTTCTCCTGTCCTTCCACTGCTTGATGAGGAGGGAGTATTGATACTTGAGATTGATTCCATTGTTGATATGAGGGAGCACAAGTTGCGTAACAAGACAATCAGAGAATATTTAATCAGGTGGAGAGACTTGCCATTGGAGGATGCTACATGGGAAGGAGAGAAAATACTTCAACATCCTAATTTGTGATTGCTTGAGGGTAAGAAATCTTGGGAAGGGAGGACTATAATGTCCTCACTTTAGCATTGACAGTTGGAGCTGTGTGCTAGCTCATTCACCATTCCCGTGAGCTAGTCATTTTGGTGAGGGAATGCATTTTTGGCCAAGAGAATATTATTTTGATGATTTTTTCCAATAAGGAAGGAAGAGAATTAATATTTAATTATTTAGCAATGTGGAGTTATATTTAATTAATTTATTAAAGTGACTGAAATAAAATATATCATAAAGTCACTTAATTTTAAAATATATCTTTTATCCCACATGGACAAGAAAAGTGAGTGGGCTCCCTTTGGAAAAGTATAAATAAAAGCTTGGGCTTGGCTTTTATCATCTTATGTTGGAATTATCTTACTTATTGAGAATTTTCTCTTGGTTGGAACTAAGTTACAACTTGATCAAGGTGATGCTCCCTTGGTTAGTAGGGTTTGGTGATGGCCCCATTCCCAAATTGAGAGGTGGATGCAATCAATATTCATCATAGAGATTAATTGAGACATTTTGGAGAGTTTTGTGTGAAGAAAAGAGGCCTGCAATTTTGTTTTAGTTTGCAGGTCAGTCATGAAAGATCTTGCATTTTTATTCGTAGCTCATCATTGAAGGATCAAATTTTTGTGGGTACTTGAGGGATCAATTGCTAGTGTCTCAACAATCATTTTAGGAAAAGATTGGAGAAGTTTGCAGCTAGTAATTATTTTATATATATTCATAACCTTTAAGTAGCATGGGCGGACCTCCTTGGTAGGGGCGATTTTTTTCAAGGAAGCTCTAAAAATTCTGAAATAAATTACAAAAGGGGCACCTTGGTTGGTGGAAGAGTGTTGCAAAGTTTGGTTGCCAAATTCCCAGCCTTCAAGGAGATTCAAATATTTTTGTGGGAGCTGCCATCTCATATCAGGTTCTCCCAGATTTTTATATTAGTCATTTAGTTGCATTTTAGTTATATAAATTTGCATATTTGTAAGCCAAGAGTCTTGGCACTATCATTGCATTTCATTGGCATAAGTGGGTAGAATTATTTCCAGCTTGTAGACATTATTATCATTGCAATATAATGATGAGAGACATAAGGAGTTTGCTGCCATCTATTTGACAAATTGTCTCTTAATATAAATACATCATTCTTAAGTTAGTTTTCATGCAAAGTATTTTTCTTAATGTTATTCATGTATGTATGCACTCATTGGATTAGTTTGCATGCCAAATGATTTTTAAAATGTACATTGGTTGTAGGTATGCATTTCATGTTAGCAACTCATCTATATGCATTTGAAAATACAAAAAGAGTTTGCATTTCATATTAGTTACTTGTTCACTTGAATTTGCATCAATTCCAAGCATTCTAAACATCTTCTACATCAAAACTTGATAAAAAAAAAAAAAACTGAAACAACAAAACCAACAAGCTGGGAGGTTGTCAACAAAGTGTTTGACAAAATTCCTAAGGTGCAACATCAAAAATTTTGGATTAGATTTGGCATAGGTCATTACAACATCTCACAATCATCCTTCTTATTTTTCCATTCATGATTTTTCCAAGATTCCCTAAATCCATCATTAATTCCTTCCCTTGGCTCTAGGATTTCGTACCCTAGCCAATGTCCCCCATTATTAATTTTCTTCTCTCCTTCAATACACTTGTTCTTCCTTTTAGTTTCTTCTTCCCTTACTAACTTTCCTTCCTCTTTGTTGTACTCTGTCACTACTTCCTCAACCCTTTCATTCAAGTTTTTGACTATTTCCTTCACTAATGTCTATTTCCTCGAGCATTGTTCCCTTGTGTTCCCTTTTGTTCGACACTTATTGAAAATTATCAATTGATCTTCCCTCTCAATCTTCTATCGCCATATTCCATAGTTTGATATGATTTCCATCTCATCTAGTAACAAGGGGGTAGGTTTTATTCTTATGCATACCCTTGCATACATTACACACTTCCTATCCTCCATGTTTCCATTTGATCACACATAAGTTCCCATTTAATCTCCTATATCTTTTAGGATTTTAGGGTTCCAATATTGTGATGGTAGATTGTATAATCTTATATATATATGGATATCTTCAATTGATTGCTTTATAGGATCAAACTTTGTCTTAAAATATCTAATGGAAAAGCTAGTGCCATCCATTAGATATGGTTCCTCATTTAAAATCTTCCATTTTATTATCCCTGATAGGAATTCAACTAAGAAAAAGCCATTTGGGAGTGATTTTAGAGTTACATCCCTCCCCCAATTTTGATCACACCAACATATTAGTTTTCTCATTTTTGGCCATTATCCTCCCCATTTGAAGAAGAAAGAAACATCCTTCATTCTATCTATTGTCTTTTCTAAAGTATCATTTTCCAAAAAAATAGAAATGCATTTTCAATGAGAGTTAGGTTTAAGAGGGATTCTATTCACACCTGACACTGGTTGATCCCCTTACCCCAAAATTTCCTTACTTTTCCAAATGATTAGTATGGTGAATTAATTCTTTGGTCGCAAGTTGCAACTTCTCCAACTTTTATTTGGGCCCAACTGTTGGCCTGACATCCTCATTCTATCTCTATTTTCCTATTGGTTTAATTCATTCCAACAATTTCTCGATTGACGATTTGTCACAAATCCTAGTTGCCACTTTATTTCCACCCCATATCTCTATACCCTTGGCCATATTTCTTTATTAGCCTACTTCAACCTTCCCCAAGATTTTCACCCCATGATTTATCAAGATTCGTTGTCATTGTTCTCTTGTGGCCCTTTATTTCCACCATTGAATGCACAATGCTCGTTTCTACAATCAGTTGATTGCTTTGTCTTATTCCACTTCTTCCAACCATTGTATTCCTCATTATAATTACCAAATTGACATATTCCTCCTCTTTGAAACTAGTGACCCACACCATCATGTGCCTTGTATCGTCGGTCCTCGCTTCCTTCTTTATTCTCCTATACATTTATTGTCCATGCTTAGCTTGGCTTGCTCCCCTCCTCCACTCCTCAATGGACCACTCTAGATCTGCCTGATTTTCCCATGCACCTAATCTCCTTGCCATTTTCTATATGACTATTACATATATTATAATATAATAATATTAAAATAAATAAAAAATAAAAAATAAAAAAGTTTTATGCATACAATTTTTTATATATTAAAGATAGTATAAAAATCATTTTTTAACAAAAGTTAAATATCAAATTCAAACCACATAGGGTCTAGCTGATGTACGAAAAAATATATAGTTTGATGCAATTGAAGCAAATAATATATATTCATATACATTAGGCTTTATATAAAATGTATAGTCCTAACCATATATCTAGATTGTGATTAGCATTTCCTGTTGTTTTTATATTGACCCATATCCTTCCACCCAATAAGAGGATCAATGGAACATATCTCATCGCTTGATCACATGACCTTCATAGTGAAATCATCTCCTTGGTTGACATGGAACTTGGCTCTACCTTGTGATCCTAGGTCCTTTTTAGCTTCTTAGGAGGCACACTTCCATTGTATTTTAGTTGGAAGTCTAAGTACCCTTTTAGGAAAGGAGTGTTTTCAGATTTGTTGAAGTACCACATTTGTACATATTTCATATCATATTTTTTCACTCTCATGGTACCTCATTTAACAAATTCAATAATTTGAACCTAGATACCTCCATAGTTAAAATAACATGCATTGAAATATTGTGAAAATTGAGTCTTTTAATAGTCTCAACAAGTGTCCTCTTTGATCCTTGGAATTTTCCCTCACTTCTTGCTATCCATATTACCCATAATATTTCACTATAAAAAATTAGCCAAAATAAATTACATTCTTTATTCAAACTACTCACATTCTCAATCAATATTTATTTCTAATTAATCACACCTTTATCACCCCAACCCTTTAAATCAACACAAAATAAATTCCATATTTCTTTAGCATAAAAATAGTAAAAAAAAGATATGTCTTGTTGTTTCAGGTTTTAGAAATACATTTAAAAACATTCCTTTTGGGCTCAAGAGTGTTTGACCATAGATTATTAAAAATTCTTTAACACTATTCAACAGTTAGAGTCAAATACCAAGTCATATTAATGTAGTCAACTATAGAATAATTGTTGCATAAAGTTTTATATACAGTTTTGTAGACATGAAAATTATCCTGATCGGTATCACACACTTGATTCTAGTTCATTAACATCACTTCTTCCTTAATCATCTCTCTACTAACCATTTAATTAAATAATCTTTATCTGATTGAAATTCATCATATTTCCTCTTTTAATTAAATAAATCAATCTTTATTTAATTAAATCATATTTCCCCTTTTAATTAAATAACTCAACTTTATTTAACTAAATCTAATTCTCCTCTTTTGATTAAATAAATTAACTTTATTTGATTAAATCATCATATTCTCCTCTTTAATTAAATAAATCAATTTTATTTAATTAAGTCATCAATCAATCCTAAAGTCCCTCTTTAATTAAATAAATCAACTTTATTTGATTAACTTCTAATGTTCTTCATTTAATTGAATGTACATCAAACTTTATTTAATTAATTAAATTACTAATGCATCAATTTCCTCCCATTTGATTTAAATAAATCCAAAAATCTAAGTCAAATGTCAAATCAAATAAATTCTATCTAAAGTTAATTAAATCCTAATTAACTCTAACTCTAATCCTCAATTCTTCTAAATTTTGTAACTTGCACAAGTAAATCAATTTAATTGATTTATAAATTCCTCTATTTTCATTCAAAAGGCATCGCAAGTGGAATATTCCTCCAATTCAAAAATTCCCTCCCAAAAGGACTTGTCCATCCAACAAGGCATTAAGGGCCTCTTACATGTCCTTTTTTTTGAGCCAAGTGGCATTAACTCTTCTTTCATCTCCCTCCAACATGTCACTTCCTCAAATTTGAAATCCACCTAATTGAATTTATTTGCACATTGATCAAAATGTGTTTCATCTCTCTTCAATAGCATGTTGGCAACTGGCACATTGTTATTGGTTCATTTGTAATCCCACATCCTTCATGTTTTGCATTCCTCCATCCTTCTTTCCTATAAATGGAGAGCTCTTCTATGGATTTTGGATCCACAACTTTATGCAAGATTATTATCTTCATGTTTTGAGCAATCTCATTCATTTTCATCCAAGTTTCATAGTTTTCATCAATTTCATAGCTAAGTTATTGCATATTTTCATCAAGGATCACATTGTTCATCATCAAAGCTTGCAAGGAATTGGGAAAGGGCTACTTTCCACATCAAAGTAGCACCAATTCCCCCATGGGATGATGGTTTGAATGTTTTGAGCAAGATTTAGTAGCTTTCATTTGTTTAATTTCACTTTGTTTCTTATTCTTGGAATTTGAATGAATTGTGTGGGGAATGATTGTTTTAGATGTTTTTAATGACTAAAATTCATTTGTTTGATCATGTTTGAGCAGGTCTAGATCAACCATTCACATTTTGGTGCTAGGAGGGAAAATCTTCCAGAATTAACACATTTTTTTCAAAAATTCTGCTATTTTTTCAAACTTTTTGTGGCTACAAGAAACAATGATGCTGCAAACAACAAAAAACACCGCTATCAGTCCAACATTGCTATATAATGACGCTACTTCTGCATCAAAGGGTGACGCTACTTCCAGTTTCCTGAGTGCCGGTTCTACATACTCCAAAGGGCGATGCTTTGTGAAACAATGATGCAATCGCGGTCTTTGTTTTTCCATAGAGCGTAGTTGGTTTCACTAGAGCACCGCTGACCTCCTCCAAATTGCGACGCCTTTGCAGATTGCGATGCTGGGGTGGGGTAAAAGTTAGATTTCAAGTTCATTTTATCATGTGCTTTTTGTCCTTAATCAGTTTAAACTTTTAACTTGTTTTGTGTCTCTTTTTTCTGTGGATTAATCAATTTTTGTAGGTTGAAGTGATCAAGAGGGATTCAAAGGGAGAAAGCAAGGAGAAGTTTTCTTTATGGCATCTTCTTTCTATTGTATCAAGTGTTTTTAAAAACTTTGGAAGAAATTATAATTCCATCCTAATGATTTTGTTACTTTCAATTTTATGACTCAAAATAAATTTCATTTGGGCTTAAAAAGAACAATCAAAGGGATTAAAAAGAACTTTAGGAACTTACTAGAGTTGGTTTTGGATTTAAAAATTGAACAAGCAAACTTCACACTTCATCTTGGTGCTTAAAAAGAATCCATTATTGCTTTGAGGTATAAAATGAAGATGTGTTTTTTGTATTTTGTAATTTTTTTTACAAAGTAATCTCATTCAAAAGAGCATATGCACTTCTCTCGCACTTCACAGTGATCTTGAGAATCAAAAGTATTTTTGGTGATATTAAGTTGTATAAAAGATTTCCTCCACACTTCAATTTTGGCTTAATTTGACAAAACATGCGAGTCTGAAGAAAAGGCATCGTGTGTGCTTCCTCCTTATTACGTCAGGAAATCAAACTATAAATGTACTCCTTTGCTATTGTGTACCTTTAGAGGGTTTTCCTTGGTGGGAAAAAGTAATCACCCCAAGGGAACGACTCAAACTGGTGACGATCTAAACGCCAAGCTAATCTTGATCGGCATATAAATTTGAATTTTGAGGAAACTCATCATTATAGACACTCCTATGGAAAAGAAGGTGATGCTCTTTGTATGGGTTGATCTTTCCTCTTGTGTGGTCATCTGAACGGGTATCCTAATTACGATCCAATCTATGTAAAATCCAAAATCCTTTCTATTTGTTGGTGCAAGAGGTCAGAACTTTGAAGCCGTCCCACATTTTTGCGGCTCTTAGTAGAGATGAGAAGTTCATCATGGGAGATTCATAAGAACTAAAGCTTGACCGACCCAAGAAGAGAGTGCACTATAAGGGGGAGCCTGTGTGGTCAAGCTTCTAATCATCTGCTAAGAGTAGGTGCAACTAGATTTATCCAAGTGGTAACTCAATAAATATTGTCTCATTCTATCCTAGGGTTGTGAAATCTTTGAGTCAGTTACACACATTGCTTGGAACCAAAATCTTTGAAAATAAACATTCAACATGATCATCAAATTTCAAACCCTTTAGGAAGAGCAAATACCTTTGTAAAAATCCAAGTGCTACTGCTTGTCCCTTGGGATTTCATCCTTAGATACTTCTAAGTATTTGGATTTATATCTCAATTTTCTCTCACTAAAGTCAACATTAGGGAGCTATTACCTTGATTTTGTTGATTTCCACATAATGGACCTTGTGGTAGAAAATCTAAGAAAGAAAGTGTTTGAGGTAAAATCAATTCATTCATCAAGATCAAATCAATTGATCCTCACACATGTGCTTGTTATCTTTTGGTCATATGGTTTTCCATGCAAACATTGGTCTTTTGGTTTGAACTACTCTTATTAAAAAGCACGTTCTTCAATACCAAGGTCTTGTAAGAAAAAGTCTCTCTAGGTTCACTTGGGATCAAAATCAACACTTTCATCCATCCTCAAACATCAATCAAAAAATCATCTCACAAACAACTCTTATAAATCTTGGAAAAATCCTCTATGCTAGACTTTTGGCAAATCCTTTGAATCAAAAATCAAAATCATCTTGTTTAATTAAGTGTGTGTGGATGCATCCTTCTTCATACACTTAGTTAAACTATCACCTTGTGAGAAATTTTCTTCCAAGATAGTTCATCCAACATCTTGGGGTTTATGTGTTCATTATCCAAAATCCAAATCCAAAATCAAATCCAAAATCAAAATCAAAATCCAAAATCCAAATTAAATCAAACCAAAATCAAATCCAAAATAAAAAATACAAAAGTCCCAAAGTCTAGTATCCCCTTCAAGGTTTCTTAAGAGTTCAATCATTCACATCATCCATCTTTCATTTATATAATCACCACCCTTTGACCCCTAATATCCTAGATTTTCTCTTTTGTACTTAAAGTTTAGATCAATCTAAGGAGTTAGAGGTTCACCTCCCATATTCTTGAAAATTGATCTTTAATTTATGGTCCAAACTAGATCTCAACACAAGAAGAACATGGAATATAAACTTAATCCATACATCATGAGTAATCTAAAAATCCTTACAATGCCAATTGATTATCAACATTCCCATTTACACAATCCATGCATGGCATCATCTTCTCCTACAAACCTCAATGGTAAAAAAAATGTGAGTATGCCCAATCTAAATTTTGGAACACCTTTCCCTATGGTAAATTTAAATCAAAGTCGAAACTTACAAATCTATCAACCAAACAATCAATGCATGAGTCTTCAAAAAAGAAAAGATTATCCCACCAAATCCATATGTGCCAAATGTGAATATACCAAGTACAAGTTTACGAAACATGAACATTTCGAATCCACACTTGGTAAACTTTGGGATAGATATGTTTGTGAATCATACAAATGTTGTTCAAAGTCCAAACAATATGTTAACAACTCCATGTATTGATCCAAGTCAAGGTAACACCATGAAAAACAAAAGTTACTTCAATCAAGGCAATATGTTTCCAAACCAAAACAATGTTCAATTTCAACCTATAATGCCAAATCTAAACATCATCCCAAAGAAGAACATTGTCCAAAATCAATTTTTCCATGATCCCATACAAACACCACAAGTATACATTCCAAATATGCTTGAACAAAAGCCAAATCAACTATATCAAGGGAGTCAAGATCAAATTTTTTTAGATCAACTTGCATCACTTGCTAAAATAATTGGCTCATTGTGCCAAGATACATCTTCACCCAAAAATCAATACACTCTTCCATTGGTTAAACCATGTCATCAAGGCATTGAATTATTTCCACAACCACATCAAGAACAATATCTCCAAGTGCAAGAAGTTGGATATCAAGATCAACACCATCAACAACAAACTCAACCTCCACGTCTTGAAGATCAATCACCACATCTTGAATATTAGTCATCAAATCTCCAAGATCAACCACAAGAAGAATCATCTCAACAAGCACAAATCTCACAAGGTAACAAATGAAAATACACACCACTAGGGGGAACAATTGAATTGGCCATGCAATAGTTGGTACAAGAAAATCTCATCAAAATACCCTTTTATGAAAATTATCAAGAGCCTCAAGTTAAACCACCAGGGTATAATGAGAAGCACCTTTGTGATTTTCAAAAAATAAAGGGACACACAACATCAAATTGTATTTGACTCAAAAATCTCATCCAAGTCCTTATTGATCAAAAAATAATAACTATTGAGGACAACGATGAAGATTCAACCACTAGTGATAGTAGTGACAGTCTCTCCACCACAATTGTTGAAAACAATGATCAGGATCTATCCATCGATGAGTGCCTTGAAGATGTTTCCACCTCATCCAACCATCAAATCAACGCACATCAAGAGTCACTTTTTAGTCACGATCAAAACCCCTCAAACAATAATCTGTTTCAAGGAGTGTTAGAATTATTTGATCCTATTGACATAATCCAAGATCCATCGACCAATGATCATGTTGAAAATTTCTCTACATCACCTAAGGAGTTAGAGGACATATCTCAAGAATTTATTCCAAAGAATGATCAACATCTTTCACCAAAGTCTAGCAATGGTCCTTTCCAAGACATATTCACATTCTTTGACCTCATGGTTATAGATACTGAAAGGATCCTTAGCCCAACACTTGACCTAAGTCCACCCAAAGATCAAGAGTATATTGAGCCACTTCCCATGACTAATGATGATGTCCAAGAACCCTTTGTAAGAAATCCATCCTTTGAGATTGACCCATGCCAAGAACTTGATCCAAAGTATGTCAAAAGCAATTCCAACATTAATCAAGATCAAGAATTCATATCTCCAAGATACTACAATGATATAATGGACACTCTCCTATCTATACAGGATGTTGCATATGATGATCATATCCATATAGCATAGATTCCTCCATCTACCCATGGGATGCTTTCTGTGGATGGACACGTAGATGATCTTCATTTAGAACATGATTCCTTTACTCCTAACATTATTACACAAAAAGAGTAGGTTATTGATTCCTACAAGAAAACTGAGTTGTCAACATCAAGATCAGATATATCCCAAATTCAGACCGAGGCCATCATGTATGAAGATATCCAACATTATCCAATCAAGGAAATAGGTCAGACAGAATAGGATATTCTGGAGTCAACAAAGCAGCCAATTGAAATAATGCCATCTGTAGTGGTCATTTATCAAAGAATTCTTATTGAACAAGACATCTCAAAACAAACAGAATCAAGGAACAAAGGTGCTATTACCACCATACTAAGGGAAACTATGTCTCAAGAAAATGTCAACATAGGGGGCACGAAGAATCATTATGATGAAACCGATGTTAATACAACCAACCACATCATGAATCTTCATCCACCCATCACCCCATACATGAATTGTGACCAACATCAAAAGAAATATTTGAATCAAAGCACGAAGAACGTTATCAAAGAAAAAGAAGCTAAGGAGCATAATGGACAAATCAAATACACATGGATACCAAAGAATACAAAGAAAGATTATCCTTATCAAACTCTATTAGTCAAAGAAACTATGGGGAAAAATAAAAAAGGTAAAAGTATCCACTAAAGATGTCCACAAAGTCAACAATAGGATTCTCAAGCAACATACAAAGTATATCAAGTAGTTGGTCCTAATTCCATGCACACTTCTGTATCCACCCATAATTGCTCATCTTCCCAAGTTTGGAGAGTAAAAGGTTCCAAACTATCAACCAATACATCTTCTATTCCTAAACATACTCCACCATCCACTCCTCCATGCATGATATCCAATTCTCACATTGACCATGTATTAGCAGCCACCCTTCATCATAAGGATTTAGAAGGCACTCTATCGCGATGTGTGCACAAAGACAAAGTTAATTCCAGTATCAACAAAGCAGATCGAGAATCTCAAAAATTATATTCAAGTACATGTATCTTGGAAAAACAACTTCTTCAGGTAGGATATCGATGACACATTATGATAGAAACATCTACATTAGCACCACCCAGTGATTCGACATGAGCTTATAAATCTTTCACAGAGAAATACAAAAAAAATAAAAAATATAAAAATACAAAAAATAAATAGAAGGATTGAAAAAAGTAAAGAAAAGAAATTGTCCTCCAATGAAAACCACTATGGTGGTGCTTTGGGAAGGTACCATGATGAAAACCTGGAAAACAGGCGTCATATGTTGAATCGAGCATCTAAATGCACTAGTTAGGTGGAAGTATCTTTTCCCATCCCTTTTAAATCTAGCATTCCATCCATCTCATCCATAATAAATCCATTCATCCATAAAATATTTTTCCAACCCATTTTCATCTATCTACATCCATCTTCCAAGTTATCTTGATCTTGACAAAGTTTGGTGCACACTTTACACTTGCTTATGGTAAACATCTTGACATGATGGGTCATTTTCATTGATCCTATCCTATCCAAAATTATCTAAGCCATGAAGCATTATACAAATATGAATTCCTCTATCTTATCACAAGATAATCCTTGGAATCCTTTGCGTGCTTACCATATCCATCCATCCATACATCTATCCCAGCATCCTCCCATGGCATTCCACACATTGCTAGACACTGGGGGTAGATATTTACATCTTGCTTCGGGAATAAATCTTGATCTATATCCTCCCACTTATGTGGTGATCTGAACATTGAAAATGTGAAATCAAATTGGTCAAAGCATTTGTAATCCAAAAATACAAATCACTAGCCCATGGCACATTTTGACAATAAGGCATTCCTTACTAAGCTTTATCTTTCATCGAACATCAATCCAAACAATCAATATTAGTTGCATCTAATTTTCACTTCAACGTCTTATCAAATCATCCAAAACCAAGTTTTGTTCCAAATCAAGCTTCAAAATCTTGATCAATCAAATCCAATCAATCCATCATCATCTTGGGATATCCTTCCCAATCCTCATGTTGCTTAAACACTATCCTTGCATTATTGTGTATCCTCAACAATGTTATCATCATCAATCCATCAATCAGATCAATCAACCTTAGCTTGGTTTTCAAGAAAATATCAAAATAGGTCACTGATATCATCACACATATCCATATCCAAGTCGTCAAAATCATGCAAAAATCCAAAAACATTCAAAACATATCAAAATCTCAAAATAGGTCAAAAAGTCAGTCAAAAAGTCAAAAACAAAGTCATCTTGTTGAACTATGGGTATGAGTTTTGAACGTAGGCAAGTTTGATCTTTGATCATCCCTTGAGAGACTTAGGTTAGTCCTTTAGGAGTTTGTCACAATAAGCTGACAATCCAGTTGTTCACATCTCATCAATAAACAAGTTTGTGTTAGTCAAACTATGTGGTCTCTAGGTGTATAACGTAGGAAAGGCTAATCTTTTGATCAGCCCTCGAGACCCTGAGGATAGGTCTTTAGGTTAGGTCTTTGGTCAAAATATCAGAAAACACCTAAACATCAAAAAAATTGAAAATTAAAACATTTGTAAAATCTCAAAAATACCAAAAACAACCTCAAAACATTTCAAAAAGATTAAAAACATTCAAAAACCCAAAATATCCATTCGTCTCATCTTGCTTTCATCTACAATACACATCTGCTCATAATAAATCATCATCACCCTCAACCTTTGGTGAAATAGTCAGAAAGAAGTCTAGTAATGTCGAAGTGAAAACTCAAGTGTCAAAGGTCTCAAGTATAGGTCAGTAGGTAAACAAGTTGGTCAACTTTTTGTTTCAATAGCATATCATCTATTCAATCTCATCATCATCTAATAACATCATGTCCTAGGATGCATCCTTCCTAAAATGGACATCAACATCAGGCATCACCGTAGTTTAGTCTTGGGTAGCGGTATGAAGAACATTAGCTTTTTTATTTACTTGTTCTTTGTCTTGTTTGATTTATCTTATTGCACTCATTCCAATGACCTCTCGATGATGTCTAACCAAAAAAAATTAGAGAGAAAGGAATGGGGCAATGATCATTATCTTTTGTTTGTTGTGCTTGTTGGATATTCTTGTAATATAACTTTGGTCCTGCATGTTTTGTTTGGTTTGTAGGGAGGGTATTTTAGGTGTCTTGTTGACCACATAGGAAGGCTTGCATTTTTATGTTTTGGTCTGAGATGTTTGAAATATCTGAACTACATTCTATGCAAGGTTCTATATGCCAGGTGTGAATAGAAGTACTCCTATTTAATTGTTGAGTCAAATTCCATCACACTAGGTGCAATGCCATCCTGGTTCTTTATACCTAGATGCATCATATCCATGTGTGTAATCAAGCATAAGGTGAGTAAGCTCTTTTAAAACCGCAATTCTTGATAAGAAAAAACATCATCCGCTCTCATCATCATATCTAATAAAGTCTTAATGCCTCATAGACTTGTTGGACTTCTGCATCTTCTTAGAATCAAGGGTTCATCCATCTTATTCTTCTCATTCTTCTATCTTTACTAACATTTCTATCCAAACTTGTGTGATATATCAAAATATACATGAGGCTACCCATGGCCAATGACTATCTATACATCATCAAAATTGTCTATGCCAAATATATATGATCTTTTTAAAGAATTATCTTTTGTCCTTTGATCAATAGAACCACTCCTCTTGCTTTTTATCATGATCTCGATTAGAAAATTAAAGTTTCTGCTCGATCTGTCGAGGGGGCAGTGTACCATTATACTTCTTTCTGCTGGGGCATCCAAAAATATCAGATTCTTTTTTACTTTTGATCTCGATAAGGTTATTATTTGAACCAACGCAACAGGTGCATTGCTTCAAAGAGGGGAAAAATGTAGACACAAAAATTATCCTGATCGGTATCACACACTCAATTCTAGTTCATTAACATCATTTCTTCCTTAATTATCTCTCTACTAACCATTTAATTGAATAATCTTTATCTAATTGAAATTCATCATATTTCCTCTTTTAATTAAATAAATCGATCTTTATTTAATTAAATCATATTTCCCCTTTTAATTAAATAATTCAACTTTATTTAATTAAATCTAATTCCCCTCTTTTGATTAAATAAATTAACTTTATTTGATTAAATCATCATATTCTCCTCTTTAATTAAATAAATCAATTTTATTTAATTAAGTCATCAATCAATCCTAAAGTCCCTCTTTAATTAAATAAATCAACTTTATTTGATTAACTTCTAATGTTCTTCATTTAGTTGAATAAATCATACTTTATTTAATTAAATTACTAATGCATCAATTTCCTCCCATTTGATTTAAATAGATCCAAAAATCTAAGTCAAATGTCAAATCAACTAAATTCTATCTAAGGTTAATTAAATCCTAATCAACTCTAACTCTAATCCTCAAATCCTCTAGATTTTGTAACTTGCACAAGTAAATCAATTTAATTGATTTATAAATTCTTCTATTTTCATTCAAAAAGGCATCTCAAATGGAATATTCCTCCAATTCAAAAATTCCCTCCCAAAAGGACTTGTCCATCCAACAAGGCATTAAAGGCCTCTTACATGTCCTTTTTTTTGAGCCAAGTGGCATTAACTCTTATTTCATCTCCCTCCAACATGTCAGTTCCTCAAATTTGAAATCCACCTAATTGTATTTACTTGCACATTGATCAAAATGTGCTCCACCTCTCTTCAATAGCATGTTGACAAGTGACACATTGTTATTGGTTCATTTGTAATCCAACATCCTTCATGTTTTACATTCCTCCATCCTTCTTTCCTATAAATGGAGAGCTCTTCTATGGATTTTGGATCCGCAACTTTATGCAAGATCATTATCTTCATGTTTTGAGCAATCTCATCCATTTTCATCCAAGTTTCATAGTTATCATCAACTTCATAGCTAAGTTGTTGTAGATTTTCATCAAGGATCACATTGTTCATCATCAAAGCTTGCAAGGAATTGGGAAAGGGCTACTTTCCACATCAAAGTATCACCATTTCCTCCATGGGATGATGATTTGAATGTTTTGAGCAAGATTTAGTAGCTTTCATTTGTTTAATTTCACTTTGTTTCTTGTTCTTGGCATTTGAATGAATTGCAAGGAGAATGATTGTTTTAGATGTGTTTAATGACTAACATTTGTTTGTTTGATCATGTTTGAGCAGGTCTAGATCAACCATTCACAAGACCTAGTGTTCACTTTTTGAAGAGCAGAGCCATCAAACCATTTAAGTCTTAAAATTGTCACTATCCTGAATATTGTTTGTAGGAACTAGAATAACTATACAAGCCTTCCTAAGAGTAGATTATGTCCTCCAATTTGAAGGGGGGATCATATTCACAACTCAATGAAGATAGGTTTTAGATGGCTATCATTGAGGATATCATTAAAACATTTGATCCCTTTAGAGGATGAACTCTTAGAAGAGCATCTTATAGAAATACTAAAGGTTTACCTTTATGTTCAACATTCCACCAAATAGACCTATATGAATGTAGATATTTATTACTAAATTCAATAAAGTCACTATTTTCAACATTATTTTTCACCAATTCCCAAGCCTTCCAAATACTTCTAAAAAAATTAGACCCTATAGGAACTACTGAGTATTTGCAAGACAACATGCCACAAAAAGAAAGCATTTTATAGGTCTTAGCTTGTTTAGGGACAACAAGTTGGATATTGTTTCTTACAAGGACCTTTCAAGGCTAATTACCTTCCAAAACTTTCAGTATCCATTTGACAACAAAAGTTATTCACTTATTTCTTAGCTCTTTCAAACCTATACCGCTTTGCATCTTGTCAATACAACACTACTCCCAATTGACAAAGTTTTTTTCTTCTTGTCTTTTCCATCAAACAAAAGAAATATCCTAATTTTATTTTGAATATCATTAATTCGATGACCATTAAAGAGCCAAAAAGAAGAGTAGTACATAGTGTATGAAGATAAATTTTTTTGGCATATATGGATTCTTCCAACCAAGGATAAAAAAGGAATATTCTAGTTATCCAATTCTTTGTCAATCTTAACTTTGATCCACATCCACATATCCTTTAATCAAGAATAAATTGCAAATGGGATCCCTAGATACTTAAATTTCTTGGTGGGACCTCCATTTGGGAGTCATATTTGAAAAACCAATCCAAGGGTATCCTTCCAACTAACCATGATGGATTTAGCATTTGAAAACTTTGCACCTATGGCAGTGTAGTATAAATTCAGATTTTGTGCATGAGATTATTGATATTCCTTTCCTCCAACTCCATGAACAAGGTAGTGTCATCAACAAATTGGATATTTAGAAGGTCTTCATTATTAGTCGAAGAGAAAGACACTTTATTCTAGGGGTCAATGAAGACTCCCTCAAAAGGTAGAAAATAGCATCAAATACAATAACAAATAGGGAAAGGGCTAGAGGGAATCCCTACCTTATGGACCTCTCCAATGTAAAAAGCTCATATAAGGAACCATTAACAGGAGCAGGCTTGGTAAAAGGTAATAAGGCTTCTCCTTCACTGGGAATTCTTCAGAAGGACCTAAAGAAAGGGGTGGTAGAGAAGTCTTCTAAAGTAGGGAGAAAGAAGGATTTGGAGAAATTGAAGTTGATGGGGGAGTCTTTGGTGGAGGTTGGGTCTGTAAAGACTCTAGATTCACATTTTTGTAATCCTCTGAAATGATTGTCCTCTCCTGGAATGTACGGGGCTTGAACAGTGGCCCTCGACAAAAAGCTGTTCGAGATAATTTGTTGTGTTCTCATTCTCCCGATGTTCTTTTTCTTCAAGAGACTAAGTTATTAGTTGAAGGTATGATGGGTATGATGCCTAAAATTTGGGTGCAGGGCAGTTTCCAGTGTATTGGGGCTCATGGTAATGTAGGTGGGGTGGCTTGCCTGTGGAATCCATTGAAGATTCGTCCTCTTTGGTGGGTGTCCTCCAAGTCCTCAATCTCTGTGGTTGCTTCAAGTCTGGAGTTGGGGGAAACTATTCTCCTCTCAAACATCTACGCGCCTACTGATTTTCCTGGTAAGAAGTTGTTGTGGTCCCATATTAGTTATGTTTGGAGCCTTGCTCTTTTGTTCCCTTGGATTGTTGTAGGAGATTTCAATGCTATTATTGAGATAGATGAGAAGATGGGTGGTGTTGCGAGATTGGAACCCTCTGCTCTCCTTTTTTGTGATAGCATCTCTGCTTTGAACCTGGTTGACATTAAGCCTTGAAATGGGAAGTTTACTTGGAATAATAGGAGATTGGGGGAGAGTTGTATTGCAGAGAGACTTGATCGCTTCTTGGTGTCCTGTTTCTGGGTTGGCGGAGGGTTTTCCTCTGCCTCTGAGATTCTTGACTGGAGGGGTTCAGATCATTGGCCTATTAAGTTTTCTACTTCTTCTGCTTGGGTGGCTCGGTCCCCTGCTTTCAAGTTTCAACTTATATGGTAAGAGATTCTTCTTTGCAGGTGCATATGGCTGATTGGTGGAGAAGGGGAAGACCTGCTTTTGGCACTGCCATGTATTCCTTTTCTAAGCTGCTGCAATATGTAAAATATCAACTTAAAAGGTGGAATAGGTTGTACTTTGGAAATATTTTTCATGCTAAGGTAGATGCACAGGCTGCATTGGATGTCATCACCTGGGAGATAAGGGAGTGTGGTCTTTCTGAGGATTTACTTAGGGAGGAGGCTTGGGCTTAGAAAGCTTTGGAGGAGTGTGAGCTGTGTGAGGAAATTTTTTGGAAGCAGAAGGCTAGAGTTGAGTGGTTACAAGAGGGGGATAAGAACACTACCTTTTTCTTCAACTCAGTGAAGGCTAGGAGGCATGGTAATTCTATGCCTATTCTGGTGAATGACAGGGGTGAGCATCTATCTTCCTTGCAGGATATATCTAAAGAAGGTTTTGAGTTCTATGCTTCTTTATTTCGTGAGGACTCTCAGGATGTTACAGAGGAAGAGAACCAAGTTCTGGCTTGTATTCCATCTTTGGTCACTAGGGAGATAAATGAGTATCTTTTGCTAGATATCTCGCTGGAGGAATTAGAGGCTATTGTTTTTCATATGAAGAAAGGGAAAGCCCCAGGTCCTGATGGGTTTCCAGTGGAATTTTATCAAGAGTTTTGGGACATCATTAAAATGGATTTGTTGGAGGTGGTGTGTGAGTCTCAGAAAAACAAGCAGATGCTTCAGGCTTTAAACTCTACTTTCCTTGCTCTCATTCCCAAATGTGATGGGGCGGATCGTCTGAGTCAATTTTGTCCCATTTCTCTTTGTAATGTGGTGTATAAAATAGTTTCCAAGATAATTGCTAAAAGGCTGAAGAGATGGCTTAGTGGGCTTATCTCTGAGGAACAAAGTGGTTTTGTGGAGGGTCGACAAATTTTAGATGGGGTGGTCATTGCTACAGAGACCATTCATTCAATGGCATCCTCGAAAGAAAAGGCTATGTTCATCAAGCTCGACATGGCGAAGGCTTATGATAGAGTGAGATGGTCCTTTTTGTAGAAAATTCTTATTGCTTTTGGATTTGCTGAGTAATGGATCCAGTGGGTGATGAGTTGTGTTTCCTCCACTTCATTCTCAGTGTTGATTAATGGGGAGCCTACTGCTCTTTTTAGTGCTTCTAGGGGCCTTCGTTAAGGGGATCTTAACTCTCCTTATTTATTCTTCTGGCGGAAGGTCTGGGTAGATTGGTAAAACATAATGTGGAGTTGGGTTTGATTCAGGGATGGAAGTGGGGAAATGGCCTTCCTCCTCAGTCACACTTGCAATTTGTGGATGATATGGCTTTGATGGGTCTAGCTAAGATTAGAGAAGCTTTGTGTCTGCGCAAGGCCTTGGATATCTATCTTGCTGCAGCTAGTCAAAGGATTAATGAAGACAAATCCTCCATTTTCTTCTTTAAGACTTCATGGCCTATTTAGCAAAGAATTTCTCGTATCTTGAGGTTCCAAATCGATTCTCTCCCTTTAACCTATCTGGGTATCGTGCGAAGGTTAGTCATTGGACTCATCGATGGTTGTCATTTGCTGGGCGGGTTCTGTTGCTTAAGTTGTGGTGCATGCTCTTCCTATTTATAGGTGCATGTTACAGGTTGCTCCTGTTGGGTTTGTGAAGGATATGGACTCTTTGGCTAGACAATTCTTATGGGCAAGTAGCTTGTCCTCATCTAAATGAAGCCTGGTTAAGTGGGATGTTGTTTGCAGCCCAAAGCAGGTGGGGGGACTTGGTTTACGGAAGGCGACTTGGTCCGGGTTGGCTTTGGCTGCAAAGCTTTATTGGAGGTGGTGTGTGGAACAAGATCATTGTTGGGCTAGGATCTTATCCCACAAGTATCTTCCAGGGATTTGTAAGGAGGAGCTTCCCAGGTTTCCTCTAGCAGGGAAAGGCTCAATGATTTGGGGAACGTTTAAGAAAGGGGCTGCGCTAATCAAGGAGGGCCTATTATGGATTTGTAATAAGGGGACTAAGGCTATGTTTTGGTCTGATTCCTGGGATGGTTACATGCCCATTCTTCGTTAGTACCCTAATTTGGAGACTCTGTCACAGAGATTTTTGGAGGCTGATTGGTCTAGAGTGAGTGATTTTAAGAATTTTGACCTTGGTGGTCAGGTGGAGGTGGCTAGGTGGAAGGACCCTAGTGAGTGGCCTATTCTCGGGTTGGAGGAGGATGGTATTGTGCTTCAGAATATCTTGGTTGGCAGACAATGCAACTCCCTTAGGGATAAGGGTATTCTAGCTTGGAGCCCGAACCCTAAGGGAGTTTTTACTGTAGCTAGTGGTTATCAGGAGTTTCTTTCTCATAAGTTTGGGGGGGTGGAGGTCCCTTGGTGGAAACATGTGTGGAACAAGTTTTCATGGCCTAAGTGTAATTGTTTTGTTTGGAATCTTGCTTGGAATAGATGTTTGACTTGGGAGAACCTTCATAAGCGTGGATTCCAGGGACCCTCTATGTATGTTCTGTGTGGGTGTAGTGAGGAGGATTCTTCCCATTTATTCTTTCGATGTTCTTATTCTATGTTGCTCTAGCATTGGTGGTGGGGTGTTTGGAAACATCCTTGTGTTCATGCTTCTTCTCTTGTTGAATTTTGGAGTAATTTGGGAAGGCCCCCCTCCCAGGCCTCTTTTCTCCAGATTTTGTGGAGCATTGGTCCTACTTTCATCCTTTGGCAAATTTGGTTGGAAAGGAATTATAGGATTTTTCGTGGAGAAAAGTTGATGGCTCAACAGGTTTGGCACAAAATTATTGGGATGATCCAAGAGACTGTGGAAGCTAAATGTAAAGTGACTCTTCCATTGGAAAGAAGAGATGATGAGATTGTGAATAGATTGGGGATGCAGGAGTTGACTCCTATCTCTGTCTGTGTTAGAAGAGGTAGGAAAGTAAAAAAGAAGGTTCAAAGGGTTGGAAGATGGTTGCCTCCTTCGATAGAGTTTCTGAAGATTAATACTGATGGTTCATCTAGAGGCAACCCAGGGCCTACTGGTATTGGTGGAATTGGTAGAGACTGTACTGGTTCGGTCATTTTTCTTTTCTCCATCCATAAGGGGCAGAATTCTAACAACCTTATGGAAGGGCTGGCGATTCTTTGGGCTATTGAATATGCTTGCGCCTTGGGATGGCGAAAGGTTATCTGTGAATTTGACTCAGATTATTGTTAATTTGTTGCTTGAGAAAAGGGTAGCTGATGTTGATTGACAGATTGCTATAGTGGTTCGACAGATTTTGCAGAGGTGCTCTACATTGGAAGTGGTGTCTTTTTTCCACATCTCGCGTGAATGGAATAGGGTGGCTGATTGTTTGGCCAAGTGGGCTTTAGAGCATGAGGATGATTGGAGGATTGAGGGGTGGGGATAGTTATCTCCTGAGTATGTTCTTGATCTAGAGAAGGTCATTGTTGATGATATGGAGGGATAAGATGTTGGTGGCTAGTTTATTGGTGGTTCTGTTCGTTCTTGTTGTTCTGGGTTTTCCTTTGTGGGAGCTGATGGGCTCCCTTTTTCTTATGTATTGTTAATCTTTGGAATTCAATAAAGTTTTTACCCCCTTTTTAAAAAAATAAATAAATATATTTATTAGTAATTACAAAATATACAATTACATTAATTTTAGAAAGAAAAAAAAAACAATTGCAACAATACTACAAAATAAAGAACTCTTGCAAGTAAAAGTATGATTTATTAAAAAAGCTAGATTTTTATCTTTGATTCTTTAAAAGTAATTATAATTGAAAAATGAATATAAGAGTATGTAGAGATTTATCTCCAAAAAAAATAGCTTTTTTAAGTAGGGATTTTATTTCCTGATTTTATGAATGTTCTTTTGTGGGATTCCAAAGATTTTTTTTATGCAAGATTTATGCATTAGCAATGAAAATATAAAATTTAGCAACAATATCAACTTAAACATCAATTGAAATAGAAAGTAGATATAATGACCATAATATATTTATTAACTAGCACTTGCACGTAAAGGAGGTTCAAAGATTACACTGATAGAAAACTATATGTATGTTAATATGTTAGAGAGTATGTGTTTGTGCATGGATGCATTGCAAATTCTAGTTGTATGTGACCAAATTAAATAATTAATAATAAGTGCTAAAAAATGGAATGAAATAAACTTATACAAATCTAGATTTTTTCTTTAAAGAAATTAAGTATTATCTATATTTAAAACATAAAGTAGTGCAAATGAAAAAAAGTTGCCATCAAATTGACAAAAAACGCTGCAAATGAAGTAGAATGTTCTCATCCATTGTCAAATCAATATTTATCTAGCTTTTGTGTGATACGTGAGATTTTGGAGGCTTTACCAATAAATGGTAGTTGGTTTACCATAAAATGGCAGTTGAAACTTGCTTTTCGATGACTCAATAGTGGTTTTCAGGCGTGAGACTTGTTTCAGGCTCAAATATCACAATATATGTAGCCTATCGGCTAATAATTTAAAAATAGCAATTGCACCTGAAGGAGGTGCAATGATTACACTGATTGTTTTGTATATTTGTGTTTGTCAAATTATAATACATTTTTTTAGTTATATGTTGCTTCAAACATGTTACAAACTTTTTGTTAGTTTTTTTTATTTTTATTTGTTGTTAGTTCATGTTATGTCTGAACATTTAGAAAGATGTTTTTTCAATAATAAATAAATCATATAGAAATATTTAATAATAAGCATCTTTGTGCACAATTTTGATGATGGGTTTGTACCTTGGATTGGGCATTACGAAAGATTAATTGCAATTGTCCTTGAGTGGGTGGAAGTGAAAGTGTGTAGGCATAGATTTGTTCCACATCTCCTCCACGCGGTAGCCCAATAAATAAATCCAATTATAGTTGAATTATTCTTGTAACTGGTTCTGAATTTTACCACCAATAAATAGAATTTGCATTGAGCAATGAGTGAAACTTAAAAACATACATGTATTAATTGGGCTATGGAGTAAAAATTAGAACTTATCATGGCACAATCCAAAACAATTCTTATATTTTAAAAAAAAAATGACAACTGAGGATGGGAACAACATAGGCTTTTTTGGCAAATGCAATTTTATGGTGTGTGCAGAAGTTTGACAACAAATAATGTATGGAATTGTTAGTAAGAGAATATTATGGGATCAATAAAGGAAAGTAATCTATGTATGTATAGAGTTTATCTATTTTGATAGTTTGCAAAAACATTTGCATGGAAATTGATACATCATTGGATATAGATATAGATGGAAATTTTTACTACATTGGATATAGATATTAGATTTGTTGATACAAATACATCTAGATTAAATTATTTTAGAAATATACATATATTTAATTGTTAAACAAAATTTTTGTTAGTTTTTATTTTTACTTTTATTTGTTGTTAGTTCATGTTATTTGTGAACATTTTGAAAGATATATTTTTGAATAATAAATAAAAAATGTAGAAATATTTAATAATAGGCCTCTTTGTGCATGATTTTGATGATGGGTTTATACCTTGGATTGGACATTTGGGTAGATTAATTGCAATTGACCTTGATTGGGTGGTAGTGGAAGTGGGTAGGCATAGTTTCAATCCACACATCTCCACCACTTAATAATAGGCCTCTTTGTGCATGCTTTTGATGATGGGTTTGTACCTTGGATTGGACATTAGGGTAGATTAATTGCAATTGACCTTGATTGGGTGGTAGTGGAAGTGGATAGGCATATATTCGATCCACACATCTCCTCCACTTGCAAGATGTGATGGTTCAATAAAAAAATCCAATTATAGTTGAATGTGGAAGCTTCAACAACTTTGAATATTATGATATTTAATACAAACCAAATATAAAGAAATAAATATCCAATCAGTCATAAGTTTATGGAAAATTAAGTGATTGAGTTAGTGAGTGAGATATATATCTAATATGATAATTATGATATTACGATATTATTATGATAATTATAAAGAGATAAATATATAATCAATCATAAATTTATATTAAAATATATTAATATATTATTTAATTTATATTTATTACAAAGTAAATGTGCATTTCTTTTGTATACTTGTTAAAATGGATATTCTCTTACATTTGGGACTTTCAATTGTAACATTTTTTTTGTTTTTATAAGTGTATATACAAGTTTTAGAGAATGGATATCTATTTTATGTAGTATTTTTTGTCACATTTTTTTCCTTCAAAGTGGTCTTGTTATCTTGCACTTACCCAACTCAAAGTCTGCTTAAAAATTTAGATCCCAATTTTTTTTTTCTATTAATCACAATTACAATCTTGATGTCAAACAAGAATGATTTTGTAATTAATAATCTAGGTCTTATAATTAAATTTGACTTGAAAAGATTGGAAGGTTCTCTAGTAAACATACACATCTATTCTCATTCCTATCAAAACATTTGAAATTTAAAAAATGGTGGCTATAATTACATTTAAAAGGAGAATATTGTAATTTTCTATACTCCCAAAGATAATCAAATGTAAAACGGTTTAGTCATTTTATAGAGAATGACTTAAAGACAAACAAATAGACATGAAGAACCAAATAATCATACATTATCTATTATGATATATGTAGCTTAATTTTATCTAAAAAAATGTTAATCCAGGAAACAAAAGAAACTAATGAACTATTGAAAACTACATACCCACAAATTAATGAAATTGTGTTAATTAACATAATATTGACGCCTCGCATAGAAATGATAGGAAGCAGTAAGATAATAGAATACTAATCATAATTAGAAAATCAATCCCCAGATAATGAACATGTGAAATTACTTTAATAATAGAGGGAAAAAAAATCATTGCAAACTTAATATCTAATGCCATTGTGTGAATCTATGAGAGAATAGGCATGGAAAAATTTATATCTTTTTAAAAAATCTAAATAAATAAATAAAATTGAAATACTCAAAAACAGTTTGGCAATATATTTTGGTGAGTGAAAATCAATGAATTTGATGTCTAAATTTTAAAGGTGTGGAAGATAAAAGAGGGAATCGGTGATAAAAGATAACAAAACTGGAAAAGTGGAATAACGTGCTGCAGAAGACAAAAGAGCATATGTTCAAACGACGACACCATCGCAATAAAGAAAAGGATTTTATTCTCAGAAATATGTGAAATCCTGCTTGCTGGTTGGGAGAAATATCATTTATTATTTATACTTCTAAACTTGGCACCGAAAGTATTTGTATATTATAGGGGAGAGGACTCACTAGTTGAGCATGTTTCAATAGTTGAGATAGTAGTTGATGACTACCTTAACTTAAACAAAATGTATTCCTTTGATCTAAAAAGCAATCAATCATGTGATGCCACATCAGCACTCAACTACATATGATGTGAATGCACAAGTATTGGTAACAGGTTTGTTTTGGGCCTTTTTGGACACCTTGACAAAAAAATGCTGATGTGGCATCATATTTGATGATGTGACCCTGAAACGAAAGTTATAAGCAGGGGACTTGCCAAGTAAGCTGCTGTAAGAGATTTGTAGAAGAAATGCATCTCATCATGTGAAAGGTAGATCCCTTACGTACAGAAAGCGTCTGTAACATAGATTCTAATCGTTCAAACCCTCTTTACACAGTGCCACCTCTCTGATCATTTCTTCCGCAAATCACATTAGCTTTTAATCTTATGCGTTTCCTACACAAAACACATGCTACAAAACAGGAAATAATTTCGGCGCCAACTTTTAAGTAAAATGACAGTTCTACCTCAGTCTGACATCTTTGCTGCTTTTCAAACACAAATTTCACCCACCGACATGATTCTGCCTTGTTTTTTTCCACGCGGTTTCGTAATAGAAACAGCTACCTAGTCACTTCATTTCAAAATAAATGAGTGGTGAAATTTTCCATTAGGCTACTATGAGAGTCTCCCTCTCTATGGACTCTCCGTCGACTCCCACTCGTGTCTCATCTTCGACTCACATGGTTCCGTGTTTCTTCCACCTGATTTCCTACGGAAATAACCCCTCTTCACTTTATTCTGCATTTCTTATGCAAACAAGAGACGCATTGTATCATGTTCTTGCCGATTGTGTATGGTGATGTTGATTAATTTGAAGATATACTTAGTGAATTTAAAATTTAGATGATTATTGTTTAGTAATTGTTACATGAAATAAATATATAGACTTAAATATTTTAAAATTTGAGCATAATTAATGTTTGTTAAATGTAAAAATGCATTCTTTATTAGAAATAGTAATGTTATTATTATAATGTGTTATTTTTTTTACAATTTAGGAAAATTCATCATCAACAATTCACCTCCAACAATTTATCATCAACAATTTATTGTTATGACAAATTTATCTCATAGAAAATTCACCGCCAACAATTTACGAGTAATTCATAGTGATGAATTTTCCACAAGATGAATTTGTCATGGCATTGAATTGTTGGCGATGTTGACGTTATCGAATTTACTTGAAGCCCCTTTTTACAAGCTTCATAATGAATTATGGCTCTCCAATTTTACATATGTCAATTTAAATCACAAGTTCTAAAATAACATTAGTATACTATTATATATATATATAAAAGATGGGCATTTATATGGTGTTGTTGGGATTGATAGCAAAGAACAAGGTATTGAATTTGAGCTTTATAGAAGGAATCAAAATATATGCTAAACACTCATATTTTTAGCAATCAACATATTAAAAGTTTTTTTCTAAACGTTTTTGCCATTTTTTCTAAACTTATAACTATTTTGACACATTACATGAGTTGTGAACCATGTAAATACATGAAACACACCCTTAAAACTTCCATACTCTTTGGACATTTTCCCATCAAGAAGGCCGACAAACATATGAAACTAAATTTGTAGTACATTTGATAATGTAGATGAGTTATATATATATATATATATATATATATATATATATATATATATATAAATTTATTATATTAATATTTATATCATATATCATATATTATATTATTTATATATTGTATAATATATTACATGCTATTATAACTAATATATATTTATATTATATTATTTATTATTTATATATCATATTAGTATATAAATAATATATACTATACAATTATAAATAATATATTATTTGTAGTACAATATAAACATATATTATTTATATACTATAATACATAATAAAAAATATAAATAATATAATAATAATACTATACATTACATATTACATTGTGTATATATAATATAAATAATGTAATATATAATAAAAATATAAATATGTAATAATATGCTATATTTATTATTATATATTATGTATTATTAGATATTATATAATATATTAACTATCACATTGTGTGGTTGTGATATTGTGCTCACAAGTGGCCACTCCATTAGGTTTGTGTAAAGTATGATGATTTCTTCTAGAATGTTTTTGGTTTTTAAATTAAATGAAATTCGACAATTGGCACATGCAATATATGAGAGGATGGGGGACGTGTCATGCCTACGAGTTTCCCACTGTTGCAAGTGGTTGTTGCATGAAGTCTATCTAGGGCATGTGGTGTTGTTGGTTCTTTGTAGTTCAATGTGCATATGGCATTCAAGACTGGCAAGGGTACCTTGTAGGAGTAAAGTTAGATCCAATTAATCAAGATTTGTTTGAGCATTTGAAACCCATAGATCGCATTGCTAGCTTTAAACACCATCCTCTAGTAGGCAAATGCATTCTCATTCATGTAGGGAAACCTAGGATTTGACATTCCCACACATAAAACCTCCAAAGTAGTAAAGAATAATACTTGCAAATCTAACTATGCATCATTGTAATAATATAAATGGCTTTTCCTATTGTAAGAAATATTAAAATTTTATTGTATTTTGATACTTCCTCTTCTGCATGGGTGAGAATAGATATCCTTAATAGGAAGTTTTTCCATCATCCTTCAAAGGTCTACACTATAGGCACTTGAAAAAGAAAGAAAATTCATGCAACATGAAACTGATTAAAATGGACTTCTTTCATGCATATGATCTCCTCTCCACATTGATTTTTTGGCAAACATGTCTTCAAGGGATTTGTATGCATAATATCCAACAAAAACCTATATTTGATTATGTTGTGGTGGATGTCCATGCACTGTTTAAATTCTACTGTAAACTAAATCTATGTTGGTAAGCATTGTTGAGATTGGCTTTGGAGACATAGAAACATCCTCAAAACCATGGTTTTGTGCATATGATGCAATGAGCAAAACACTATGATAGGAAACACTTAAAGGAGGTACAATACACATACCAAAAGTAATTATATGATGTGATTGTTTGATTTGGAAATAATTTATGTGTTTCTAATTATGTTTCTACAAGCTAAATGAATTTTAATTTCCTTGAGCTCAAAGAATAGTTGAAGAAAATTATTAGAAATTTTATTATATTAGCTTGATTTTTCTCAAATGAAAATCAAATTACTGGCACTAAATGTAAGGTAGATTTGACAACCTCCATTAAGCAATTGCTCAATTTTGTATAATCATCTTGACACAAAAATTATTATTAAGATGACAACTATTGAACAAATGTCATGTTTGGTATAATTATATGATGTGATTGTTTGATTTGGAAATAATTTACGTGTTTCTAATTATGTTTCTACAAGCTAAATGACTTTTAATTTCCTTGAGCTCAAAAATAGTTTAAGAAAATTATTAGAAATTTTATTATATTAGCTTGATTTTTCTCAAATGAAAATCAAATTACTGGAACTAAATGTAAGGTAGATTTGACAACCTCCATTAAGCAATTGCTCAATTTGGTATAATCATCTTAACACAAAAATTATTATTAAGATGACAACTATTGAACAAATGTCATGTTTCTTTGTAGTGGCGAGTATTTTCCTTTGTAGTAGTATAATTAGAGATTTGTAGAGTTGAAATAAAATATATGTAAGTTTAATTAATGTGTATTAATTTTTTTTTTTTTTAGTATCATATTTTAGTTTTGAATTTTTTAGTTTAGTTTTGTTTGTCTAGTAGTGATGGTGTTTTTAGTTAATGGTAGATTTTTTAAGTTTGTTTGCACGATATTAGAAAAGTCTTAAAAATTATGTTGTAGTTTTAAATAATATACAAAATAAATTCTTAAATTGTAATAATATTAAATATTTATTAGTAATATGATAGAGAAAGTAATCATGTCATTTTAAATTGAAATAAAAATTTGTAAGGTCTGAGGAGTCATTGGCATTTGAGGCTTAATGTTGTTCTTCAACAATGAAATGAAATCATTGATAGAATTAACTAAGAACTTGTTAGAGTTGTTACTTGAAAAATATCAAGAAAAGAGGAAAAATAATACCATACTCACAAAAATAGCTTCAAATATGCTTATATTGGTCAAGAAAATTGAAGGACTGATATTTGTAGGAAAGAAAGACAATGAAGAATATCATAAGTAGAAACGATAGAACAAATGCTTACACAAACTTGAATCTTCACAACTTTTATCAAAGAACTTACAAATGAACATCAAATGAAGAAAAAGGTATTATAAGAATCTTACTTACATCATATCAACAGGTTATGTAATAAGTAAGACTTCTTGTTGATGGAATTAAGAACTAAATTTATCAACATTGTGAGTCATTGAAATTATACATACATTTAACCTTGATCTAGTTTCTACCATTTTGGTTATCCACCTTCTATTTGTTCTTTTAACAAAGGAAATATAAATGATAGCAGTAGAATATATAAATAAAAACATATTGATGAAGCAAGCATGCTAAAAGTAAAAGGCTGAAAATAGAATCTCAAAAGACAATTGTAACAACTAATGCAAATCGTATAGACGGTGTAGACTTGGGAGAGAGAACAACTATTTGTAAATTTTCCATTTAGTTTAACACCAAACATGTTAAGTTCAATGATACCAATACAGTCTAACTTGTATTCCAAGATTTTTTGGCTTAATAGGTGAAATAAAAATTGCATAATCTAGAACCATACTTATAAACATTTATTATGACACCATTTATGAGAATCAAAGAAATCATAGTGGTGTCACTGTTGGATGTTGTGGTTGTGTTGCTTATATGTGGTTGTCATTGATGTCAACACTATTAGCATTATTGTATTGAAGGTTGTATATGTCGAGGATATTGAGAAAATTGTTAAAAGAAGAGTTGCAGGTTGCTAGTGGAATAGTGAAGGTCATGAAGGTATTTTGCTATGCATGTTGAAGATCAGTTGTTGTGGACTAAAGGGTTTATTGTTGAGAGTATTTAGTTCATCTACTAGAATTTTCAGAGGTCTGCATGAAGACTTGATCATGCTATGAACAATTGTGTTTTGACAATGTTTTTGTGGTCTTTGTCAGTGTTCTTGATTGAATTTTGTGTAATTCTAGTTGTTGTAGATGTCTCTTTGTTAGTTCTTGATGTGTGAGGATGGTTCTAGATCATTCTCCATCATTTTTGTACATCCGCATTGATCGGTGTGCTCGTGGTCAAATATTTTTCTTGTGCATGTTTGGGTTTTCATGTTCTTGGCCGACATGTTGGTGGTAACATGTTGCGGATCCTTGGAGATTTAAATTTGAATGTTTGGTGTGGTCGTGGATATTGTTTTGGGTTGCATCATTGTATTGGCCAACAATGTTTAATTTGCATTGAAAATTTAATTGTTAATTTGGGCCGACATTCTAAATATGTTTTATTTTTTTTGGCTGACTAAGTGGTTGATGTTATTCCATAATGAGGATATATATGAGTGATTGGTTGAGAGAAGTTAGTGTGTGTATGGTGTGGGAGAAGCCAGACATAATGTGTGATAATTGATCTATTCATTCAATTACATAGTAAAGTGAGAGTGAAGAGTGAAGGAGTTTTTCTGTGCTTAACTAGAACTGTAATCAGGCTTGTGAAGAAGCTATTTTCTTAGTTCATACTCTCTGGATTTAATCCTATTTTGTATTTTTGGGTAGTGAGCCCCTATTGTATTTGAGCAGTGAGCTCTAGGTAGTGTGCCTGAATGCATGTGCATTCCCCTTACTATTTTCATTATACCTTTAATAGGGTATAATATTGTGGACTAACATCCACTGTGGTTTTTCCACTAACATGGTTTCCACGTAAATTTTTTTTTGGTGTTCTCTATGTTTCTAATGTGTTTGATTGCTTGTGGTTTACTGTCCATTCATCAGATCCAAGATTAAAGTTAAGTAAAGATTGAAAAGTTTAATATTTTGTGAAAACTGATTCACCCCCCTCTTAGTTGTCTATCTTTGTTTTTCCAACAATTGGTATTAGAGCCAAGTTCCTCTGAAAAAGTTTAAAAGCTTGAGGTGATCTATGATGGCATCATACAAGAAGGATGGTCCTAGATTCGATGGAACAAACTACTCACTGTGGAAAGCTAGGATGGATTGTCATTTGAGGTGTATTGGTGAACCCTATTGGAAGATTACTAAGAATACATATGTTATTCCTTAGAATGGTCCTTCCACTACTGATGAGATTAAAGAGATTGAGAATAATGTCAGGGGTATGGAAGCATTTTTGAGTGCTCTAATAGATTCAAAAATGAAAAATGTGATAGGTCTGAAGACAACTCATGGAATTTGGACAAAGTTGGAAACTTTGTAGAAGGAATATGTATGAAGATGACTAAGCTACAAATTTTGAAAGGAAAGTATGAAAATTTGAAGATGAATTGAAGATAAATATTTCTTTATGTAGAGTAAATGACCTAGTGATGGGTGTTAGATGTGTCGGTGGTACCCTGAAAGAGGAAGAAATTGTAGCTAAAGTGCTCAGATCATTTCCTCCCTCTTACAAAGCAAAGGCTCATGCTATTGAAGAAATCATATATGTGATGAATGTGACAAGAGATATATTGATTGGTAAATTTGTTGTCTTTGAGTTGAGTGGTGAGTGAATCTATTCCCAAGAATGAAGCGCATTTAAGGCCTACAGTATTAGCCAATCACAAAGAAGGAAACAAACAAAGATATAGTTGAAGCAGATCTTGAGAAAGTCATTCAAGAGTATGAAAATGAAACTTGACAGCGAAGATGGAAGAAGAGAACTAGAAAAAATAAAGCATTGATTGTATGAGAAGAAGAGAGGACAAAGGTAAGTATAAAGGGTGGTAATCTTTTATTAAATGTTTTTTCTGTAGTAAAATAGGTCACATTGCATCAAGATGTCTTGAAAGAGTTCCTAGATCTTAGCCTAACAAGTCTAGATTCCAAAAGAAATGTTACTATGCTAAAGGAGTGACTGATGATGAGTCTGATAAAAATAATGGAAATGAAGATGAATGGATTTTCATTGCTACCATTAAAAATAGTCTTGTGGCTACTAAATCTGCTAAAGTTGAGAAATCTCTTGCAACCCAAATTGAAGATAAGGATGAGTGGCTTATTGATAGCAGATGCTCACATTATATGACTGGTGACAAAAGAAAATTTGTAATTATAGAAAAGTATGATGATGGGGTTGTAAGATTTGGAGATAACAATGCTGGTGTGATTCGTTGTAGAGGATCTATTTGTCTTGGTGGTAAGCAGAACACTAATGATGTTCTTTATGTTGAAGGGTTGAAGCACAACTTATTGAGTGTTGGATAGATGGTGGACAAGGGTTATGATCTTTAGTTCAAAGATGGAAGATGCAAGATAATTGGAAGCTCTGGAAAGATAATTGCTTTAGGTAAAAAGACAAAAGGTAATATTTTTCACCTGAATACTGCTAGTGAAAGTTGTTTAATTGCTCAAGTAGATGAAAGTTGGCTATGGCATAGGAGGTTGTGTCATGTGAATTTTGATAACATTTTCAAAGTAAGTTTCACTTAAGCAATAAGAGATCTACCTAAGCTAGTGAAGCCTGCTAACACAATTTGCAAGGAATGTCAAATGGGAAAATAGACTAGAATCTCCTTTTGGAGTAAACAACATCATACAAATTGTTTTCTAGAGTTGGTGCATACTGATCTTTGTGGTCCCTCTAGAGTCAGAAGTCTTCATGGTGAAAGGTAATTTATGTTGCTTATTCATGATTATTCTAGGATGATATGGGTAGCTTTCTTAAGAGAAAAGTGTGAAACATTAGAAAAGTTCAAAAGTTTCAAAGCTATGGCAAAGAATGAGAAAGGTTTGAAAATCAAATGCTTAAGGACAGACAAAGGTGGTGAATTCACCTCCAAGGTGTTTAATTACTTTTGTGAAGATCATGGGATCATAAGACAGTTATCTTCCCCTCGAACCCCACAAAAAAATGGAGTTGCAGAGAGAAAGAACAAAATAGTTCTGGATGCTGCTAGAACAATGATGATAGAAGGAAATGTCCCTCACATCTATTGGAGTGAAGCTGTAAGTACTATTGTGTACACTTTGAATCGGGTAAATGTCAATGGTAATTCTGGTAAGACTCCTTTTGAGCTATGCTTTGGCTATAAGCCTACTGTTAAGTATTTCAAGATCTTTGGAAGTAAATGCTATATTAAGAGAGATGAGGGTATAAGAAAGTTTAATGCAAGAAGCAATGAAGGAATTTTTCTAGGTTACTCTACCAAAAGAAAGGCCTTCTGGTGCTATAACAAAAGATTGAGAAAGATGGTTGAGAGTGAAAATGTCAAAGTTGATGAGGACTCTACTAGATCATCCAGATATTGTGGATATGATTCAGATGAAGACAATAGAAATCAAGCGAAGAATGCTCAGACAAAGAATCAACTTCAGATTGTGCCATATATTCTGATAAAACAACTTCAATTTGTTCTGGTAAATCAAGTCAGGAAGGAGAGACAAGTACAAGTGCAGAAGAGAGAACAGTAGAACCAGAAGCTCGAGAGAGTCCTAAAGTTCCAAGGTATGTAAAGCTAAACCATTCTGAAAATAACATAATAGGAGATAAGAGTAAAGGTGTGCAAACTAGAAGGAATATAGCAAAAGGGTATTGCCTGCTTTCCAAGATTGAACCTAAAGATGTCAATGAAGCCTGCAATGATGAACACTAGATGGAACTTATGAAAGAATAACTGATGTAGATTGAAAAGAATGATACATGGACACTTGTTCCCAGACCTAAAGATAAAAATGTGATTGGTACTAAATGGGTCTTTTGGAATAAGCTAAATGAACAAGGTGAAGTGGTCCAAAATAAAGCAAGACTAGTATGTAAAGGGTATTCGCAAATGGAAGGTATTGATTTTGAAGAAATCTTTGCCCCTGTTGCCCTAATTGAAGCCGTTAGATTATTTCTTGCTTATGCTTCATATAAGAACTATAAAGTCTATCAAATGGATGTGAAGTCATCCTTTCTGAATGGAGAACTAGAAGAAGAAGTTTATATTGAACAGTCAGATGGATTTCAACTAACTGATAAGGAAGACATGGTTTTCCATTTGAATAAAGCTCTATATGGACTTAAGCAAGCCCCCAAACCCTGGTATGCTAGACTGGACAAATACTTACTAAAGATTGGATTCAATAAAGGTACTGCTAATAGCAACTTATATTTCAAGTTAGATCATGACAAAGAGTTAATTATTGAGGTCTTTGTTGATGACATTATTTTTGGAGGAGATGATAATCTATGTATGAAGTTTGCTGATGAAATGAAGAGTGAATTTGAGATGAGTATGATTAGAGAGATGAAGTTCTTTCTAGGACTACAAGTTACTCAGTTAGACAAGGGGATCTTCATATCTTAGTCCAAATATGTGAGAGAGGTGTTGAAGAAGTTTGGCATGAAATATTCAAAACCTGTTGGTACTCTTATGGTAACCGAATGCAAGTTAACATAGAATGATGATTCTCATAAGGAAAATTAAACAAGATATAGATCAATTATTAGTGGATTGCTCTATTTAACTCAGACTAAACAAAACATTATGAATGTTGTATGTATGGTTTCTAGATTTTAGGCTGATCCAAAAGAATCTCATGTGACTGTTGTAAAGAGAATCTCAAATATTTGAAAGGAACAATTGATTTTGGACTTTGGTATCCTAATGATGATGATCTTACTTTGAGTGTATATATTGATGTGGATTGTGCAGGAGATGTAGATGACAAGAAAAATACTATTGGTGGTCCCTTCTTCCTAGGAAAGAAGTTGGTGTCTTGGTTGAGCAAAAAGCAGAATTTCATTTCTCTATCTATTGTTGAAGCAGAGTATATTTCTGCTGCAAACAACTATACTCAAGTGATGTGGATGAAACAAATGCTAAAAGATATCAGCGTGGTACATGAAGAGCCTATTTCCATATACTGTGACAATTCAAGTTCAATAAACACTGAACAATCCAGTGCTACACTCTAAGACTAAGCATATATCCATCAAGTTTCACTTCTTGAGGGTGAAAGTAAATAAGAAATAAGTCAGACTAGAGTATGTGCCTACCAAAGAGCAGGTTGCAGACATTCTCATTAAGCCATTATTGAAGGATACTTTTGAATATCTCAAAAAAATGCTAGGGGTGATTACCCCTCCTGATAAGAACTAAGAGATGCATATACTTGCATCAATCTGTATGCTTCAAAGCTATAATTATTGATCTGGATTGATGTTTCCATGGCTGCTACTCAGGGGGAGCAGTCAAATGTGTGGATATGTGGTTCAAAGCTTGTATGTGGGAAGATAATGCTTATATTTGACATTGATTTCAAAGAGGGAGAAGATTTATGTGAAAAATTGTTGCCTATTTGGGGAGAAGAGCCTTGTGGGGAGAAGACCATGTAGAATAGGTCAAGGAAGAAGAGTCAGAATCTAAGGGGGAGCAAGTGTTGATTGAGAGTTGTGTTGATGGTGTTTTTCACATCATGTGTTGTCGTCAATGCCAAAGGGGGAGATTGTTGGATGTTGTGGTTGTGTTGTTGATATGCGGTTGTCATTGATGTCAACACTATTAGCATTATTGTATTAAAGGCTGTATATGTCGAGGATATTGAGAAAATTGTTAAAAGAAGAGTTGTAGGTTGTTAGTGGAACATTGAAGGTCATGAAAGTATTTTGTTCTACATGTTGAAGATCACTTGTTGTGGACTAAATGGTTTATTGTTGAGAATATTTAGTTCATCTACCAGAAGTTTCAGAGGTCCGTGTGAAGACTTGATTGTGCTATGAATAGTTTTGTTCTGACAATGTTTTTGCAGTCTCTATCATTGTTCCTGATTGAAGTTTGTGTATTTCTATTTGTTGTGGATGCCTCTCTGTTAGTTCTTGATGTTTTTGGATGTTTCTAGATCATTCTCCATCATTGTTGTATGTCTGCGTTGATTGGTGTGCTCGTGGTCAAAGATTTTTCTTGTGCATATTCAGGTTTTCATGTTCCTGGCTGACATGTTGGTGGTAACGTGTTGCAAATCCTTTTAGATTGAAATTTGAATGTTTGGAACACTCATGGATATTGTTTTGGGTGGCATCATTGTATTGGATGATGGTGTTTAATTTGCATTGAAAATTTATTTGTTAATTTGGGTCGACATTGTAAATATGCTTTATTTTTCTGGCTGACTAAGTGGTTGATGCAATGCCATAATGAGGATATATATGAGTGATTGCTTGAGAAAAGTTAGTGGTGTATGGTGTGAGAGAAGCCAAAGATAATGTGAGATAATTGATCTATTCATTCGATTATAGAGAAAAGTGAGAGTGAAGAGTGAAGGAGTTTTTTTGTGCTTAATTGGAACTATAATCAAGCTTGTGAAGAAGCTATTTTCTTAGTTCATACTCTCTGGATTTAATCCTATTTTGTATTGTTGGGAAGTGAGCCCCTATTGTATTTGAGCAGTGAGCTCTAGGAAGTGTACCTGAATGCATGTGTATTCCATTTACTATTTTTATTATACTTTTAATAGGGTATAATATTGTGGACTAACATCCACCATGGTTAACAAGGTTTCCATGTAAAAAAAAATTGGTGTTCTCTGTGTTTTTGATGTGTTGATTGCTTGTGGTTTACTATTCATTCATCAGATATGAGATTAAAGTTAAGTAAAGATTGAAAAGTTTAATCTTCTATGAAAACTAATTCACCCCCCTCTTAGTTGTTTGTCCTTGTTTTTTCAACAAACACAAGTTGTGCAATACTCAAATGTATAGGACAAACTAACAGTATTTGTAGTGCATAATTTATACCTTGGATTTTAACCAACAATTTTTTTTCAGAACTTGACAATATTTTTTTGTTGCAAGGTATATAACGATAACTTTAACTTTATCTACACATGGCTTAGAAGTTATATTTTAGGAATTTCACACACAAGGTTGAAAAGAGAAATGATGGGCATAAAACATTTAAAATATTTTTTCAATAAACTTAGACTAAAATACTTCAATATAAATGTTAAACAAGAGAGTATAAAAGCCTTATAATGTATGAGAGGATAGATTGTTCAAAGTATCATATTGAGTCTGAAGTTATAGTAATACATTAAACATATTATTTTTGGTATTGTTCCAAAAGTAAGTTAACTAGTGTGTTGTAGAAAAATGGCCCTTTGTCATTTTCATGGCCTTTTAGGTCTTGTTTCATGGTGTTGGAACTACATTGCTTTGATTTTATGTTGTATCATGGCTTGAACATGCTTATTTAGGTACTAAAACTCAAAGAACATCATCTTGTGAAGGTGTTATGAAGTGTTGTAAGACATTTCTACATTCTTCTAGACTCTATTTAATGCAATTTACCTAAAAATCACCTTCTTACTCATCAATAAGTCTTATTACGAAGTGTTGTAAAGTCTTCTAACAAGATTTCACACTTGTCTAGGCACAATCTCCTTATTTACACCTTTCTTATGAATTAATTGACCCCTTTATGCCCTCATATGACTTAAGTGTATTTTTGCATATTATCCTGACAAACAATATTAAATACAACATTATTTCTGACACTAGTTTTTAGGTCCTAACCCATTCACCATGTGTGGCGAATGAGTCCCCCTTGGCCCCAAATTCAAAATATTTCAAATTTCCTTTCGAGATTTTATTAAAAATCACTTGATCTCGGCTTGTGATGAGGTATGAATTGATAGTAAGGCACAAGAATTGTATAAATAGGAAATTTTCACTTCATTTTACATCTACAATCCTCCAACATTCACATATCATATCCAAGCAATCTTAAGCATTCAAGCATTCTACATCATCAATTAAAGCACTTTTGAAGCACCTTGAAGTTGCCATTAACATTACTTCAAAATTACAAGATCAAGAGTTAGGTGAGTTAATTCATTTGCATGTTATTACTTTATCTTTCTCTTTCATTTCATTATCTTTTCAAGGGTTTAATTACCAAAAGTGGGGTTTGACCAAGGAAAACCCCTATTCACTAACCCTAATCATTTTTCCCCTTTTGCTTATGTATTTGCAAAGTTTTTTTTGTAGATTTGACATGTTATTAGGTGTTGAAGATTGCTTTTTATGTCAACTAGGTGCTTCAAGTCAACATAAGTCACTTTAAAGATTGGAGAGACTTATTTGTCCATTTTCTGCAGATTTGACTTTGGCAACTCAACAAGTAGACATTCCTTGCATCTTCTTGACCTTGGTCATATGGCCATGGCCTAGCCATCAACTACATGAAACTATGAACCGCTTCAACTGCTGGTATGTATTGACCCCCATGAGGTCTAACTCATCGTACATGCAAATATCACAACATACTGGTCATTAGGCCTGTCTTGGGGCTCCCCAAACTATCTTTGTACGCGGCCTGGCAGGTACCTCTTAAGCATAGTATGCTCCCTGTCTTGCATCAGTCTGTCCTGCTGAGCGAAAAAGATCTATTGCACATCATCAACCATGCAGGCCATCCAAGATATGGCCGCCATGTGAAGGCTTGCATATCATCTAGGACTCTCCTCTAATGGGGAATCCCATGCTGTCTTGTGTGTGTGAAAGAGACACCTCCTATGTATTTCCAAAAAATTGGATCATCTGGATCCATATCAACTGGAACAATTCTTAGACAAAGCACAAAAATGTGCTTCTAGGCCCAAATATGAAGGAGTGTGACCCTCACCCCAATGGATCTCCCATCAATGTATGCAAACTCATGCAAATATTTGTACAATGAGGCCAATAGTACTGTCCCCCATACAAAGCATACTCATCGCCGGATCATGTGCTCCCAAGTGAGCCCCCATCCAGGACTGAAGTATTGGCCTAGCTAATCTGGTGCAATGAGACCTAATATGATAGCTGCTATAACCAATCAAAAGGGTGACATGGTGAGCCTGTAATGCTCTAGCTCGATCTGGCCCTCACAAAAGAAAATCTCGTCGAGGCCCATCATGTCATAGTAGGCCTCCCTCTTGGAATCCACATCGTATATCATGTGCTCTTTCGTGGATGGAAATCTGAGTATCCGCCACACGTCCTCTAGTGTGACTGTGGCCTCGCCTATCAGAAGGTGGAAGGAGGATGTCTCGTTGTTCCACTACTTTGTGAGCATTTTCATCATCCCCAAATGTGTCCTAACTAGCGGTGCATAAGCAATATACCAGAGGCCAATCGCCCCCAAGTGCTCCTACTATCACTCAGGCATACCCTGCAAAATGTCGAAAAGCTCTCGGGACCAATGCTCGTGTGAATGAAGTATCATCACCTCCTCCTACATTAGGAAAGCCATTGCATTAAAATTCATCAAAAATTGTGATCCTATTTTGTCTCAGCATACCCAAAACAACTTGCAAATTAGGGTTTAAGCTTAAACTGAGTCACTCCTCAAATTGCATAATTCGTTCACCGGGCTAGTGTTGGGGCATTTTGAAAAAAAAAATGGCTTTTGATCAAGGCATGTTTATTCTTTGAACCAATGCAACAAGTACATCACTTCAAAGAGGGGAAAGATGTAGACACGTAAAATGTACTAATTGATGTTACACACTTGATCTTGATTACTAACATTGTTTCAACCTAAATCATCTCTTTAGCTTGTCATCACTCTTCATCCCTTAATTAAATAAATAATCATTTATATGATTAAGTCACTCTCTCTCATTAATTAAATAGATCAATGTTATTTAATTAACCCTTTGATTTCTATTTAATTAAATAATTCATTTTATTTGATTAAATCTCTAAAGTCATCTTATTAAATTAAATAAATTAAACCTTATTTGATTTAATCTAACATCATGCCCTTTAGTTAAATAAATCAAAATCTTTATTTAACTAAGTCTAAATCATTTTCCTCTCAACTTTGATTTATTTAAATCCTAAAATCTAAGTCAAAATTGTCAAATCACCTAGCATCATCTTAATTAATCAAATCGTGATTAATGCTAACTCTAACCCATGTCTCATCCTCTAGTTTTTGCCACCTGCACATGAAAATATATTTAATTAATTTATTAAATCCCTATTTTCTCTCAACTTGGCATCTTTAGGGGAATATTCCTCCAAGTTTGAAAATCCCTCCAACTGGACTTTGTCCTTCCAACAAGACATTCATTCCCTCTTACATGTCCTTGTGCATTGAGCCAAGTGGCATTTAATTCATTTTCATCCCCCTCAAACTTGTCATTTCACTATTTTGAAATTCCACCTAATTGCATTTATGGGCACATTAATCAAAATGTGCACATCTTTTTCCCATTCACATCTTGACAAGTGGCACTTGCCCATTAGATGTTGACTGATCCCACATTGCTTCATTTTGAGCATTCTTCCAACTTGTCTTTCTATAAATAAGAGGTTTCTCTCCTCATTTTGATCATCCACAATTTGAGCAAGTCTACTATATTCAATTTCATCCTCAAGCATAGCTATTTTCATCAATTTTATCAAGGTATAGCTAGGTTATGCAGATTTTTTTATCATGGAGCTCAATTGAATCAACCATCAAATGGGTCAACCTTCATCAAACCATCACAATCTTGCATAGGAGTTGGGAAAGAGACAATTTCCACATAAAATTGACACCAACTCCCCCATGGGATTGAGTGTTTGCATCTTAAAATAGGATTTCATTGTTTTCTTGGTTCATTTTCTTCATTTTTTTCCTATTTGAGCTTTGCAAATAAATTTCATGGAGAATATTGATTCTTACTTGCATTTGATCTAATAATGTGTTTGTTTCTTATGTTTGTGTAGGTCTAGGATTGGGGTTCCACAATTAGATTGTGAAATGAAAATGTCATGTTTTGTTTGTTGAACTTCTATCCCAAGAAAATACTTCAACAAGCCCAAATCTGTCATTTCAAATTCATTTTTTATCACCTCTTTAAAATATGCTATTCTGTTGTCACTGTTACCAGTAAAAATCAAATCATCTACATACAAAACAACAATTAAAATATCACCTTCAGCTGATTTGATGTAGAGTGTGGGCTCACTACTACTCTTGCTAAAGCCATTACACAATAAATAGGAGTCTATTCTATTGTACCATGCCCAAGGTGCTTGTTTCAACCCATAAAGAGTTTTTCAGAGCCTATAAACTTTGTCCTCTTTCCCTAGAACTTCATAGCCAGGTGGCTGCTCCACATACACTTCCTCCTTTAGCACTTCATTCAAGAAGGCTGACTTTACATCCATCTGATACACTTTCCATTGATATTGTGCTGCAATTGCTATCACTATCTATAGTATTTCCAGCCTTGTAACTGGTGCATATGTCTCATCATAATATATACTGGGTTGTTGTTTGTACCCTTACACAACTAGCCTTGCCTTGTGTCTTTCAATTTTTCCTTCTGCAGTACACTTGGTCTTATAGACCCACTTCACTCCAATCACTTGTTTACCCTTGGGTAAATTGGTCAACTCCCATATTTGGTTCCTCTCTATAGCCTCCAATTCTTCATCCATGGACTTACACCATTTCTCTTATTTCACTACTTCCTCAAAGTGTGTTGGATCACTATAGGAGAATAATGCAAAATCCAAGTTTTCATCGGAATTAGCATACCATGTGTTGTCATAGATCTCCCTCACACTCCTTGCCTTACGTGGCATCAATGATGCGAGTGTAGGGTCTGAATTTGCTTCCGAACTGTTGCTACTCTAACCTCTGGAGCTACTATATTGTTGACTATCGGAGCTACTGCTTTGCTAAATTCTAGAGCTGCTAGACTATTGTCTCTATTAAGAGCTATTTATCTACTAAACACCCGTAGAATTATTGTTCTGCTATAGATCACTGGAGCTGTTGTTTTCTAATGCTCTACTGTAATTTCTTCTTGAGCTACTGCTCTCTTGAGCTCCCCCTATGTTGCTATCATCTACAACTTCTTCATCATTAAGGGGTATTATAACTGAAATACCCATTGTGTCATCCACCATTCCATCCCATGCTTCATTTTCAATAAACACAACATCCCTGCTCATCACAACATTCTTCATGATGGGATTATATAATCTAGAGGCTTTTGAATCCTCACTATAGCCTATGAAGATACACTTTTCTCCTTTGTCATCAATTTTTTGCCTCTTCTCTTTTGGCACGAGTGTGTATGCCACACGCCCAAATTTCCTTAAATATTCAACACTCCATTTTTTGTGTGTCCATGCCTCTTGTGGAATCCTATTACGGATAGCCTTTGTGGGGCACCTATTTAGTATATAGACTGTTGTTGCTACAGCTTCTCCCCAAAACATGTGTGACAACCCTTTTGCTTTCAACATACTTGCCGCCATATCTTGAATGGTCCTATTCTTCCTTTCTGCTACTCCATTTTGTTGTGGAGTATACCTTGTTTTAAATTGTTTGTGAATGTCCTCATTCCTACAAAAATTCAGAAAATCATTAGAGATGTACTCTCCCCCTCTATCTGTTCGAAGAGCTTTGATATAGTGACCACTCTCCTTCTCAATTTCTACCTTAAACCATTTAAACTTCTCAAAGGCTTCCAATTTGTTCTTCAAGAAATAGACCCATATTTTTTTGCTATAGTCACCTATGAAAGTCATGAAATATGTGTTTCCTGCTAAGGTGGGGGTTTTCATGGGTCCACACAAATTTGAGTGCACTAATTCTAATGGTGCTTTTGCTCTCCTAGAATACCTGGATTGAAATGGCTACCTATGTTGTTTTCCTAAAATGCAAGCCTTACACTTTCCATCGAGTTCTACAATGGATGGTAAACCCCTAACCATTCCTTTCCTAGACAATAAAATCAAACTTGAAAAGCTTAAGTGCGCATACCTTAAATACCAAAGTTTGGATGGGTCTTTGATGACTGTCTTGAAAGCAAATTGTTGTTCAATTGCCAATTGTTGTCCAACTGTTGTGAGTATTGGCGAACAATGTTGTTATTGACCATATGTTTTTCTTGTCGCAAACACTATGTGCATCTTGAGAGGAAACATTTTGTTTCACGTCATCTGCACTGCTACCATCGCTTTCTTGCTACCTCCTCTGTCAAATATCTTGCATTCTCTATTCTCTATCAAGAGTTTGTAACCGTTTTGGACTATTTGTCCAATGCTCAATAGATTATGCTTCATGCTGAGTGCATAATAAATATCTTGGATTTTCTGCTTCTCACCATTCTTGGTTTGAATGTTGACTACACCTTTTCCAATGACGAGAACCTTCTCATCATTTCCCATTTTGATCTTAGTTTTTATACTACTGTCCATGGAGATAAAGAATTTTTTGTTACCACTCATGTGGTTGTTGCATTCACTATCCAAGTACCATACTTCATCATTGTTGCATTCAACAAGGTTGCAAACAATGAAAACATTTGGCTATTTCTCATTTTTAGCTTTGTTCTCATTTGCTACATTAACATTTTGGCCTCCATGGTCACGTTGATTCTTTCTACACTGACTGACATAATGGCCATAATCGTGACAGTAATAACACTGCACATTGCTCTTGTCATTCCTTTGGTTTGAACTATTGTTCTTCCTCTAATTCTAGTTTGCTGATAGTGAGTTGCTCGTCTCCTCTGTGCTATCAGAACCTCCTCTTCTAGAATTGCTTCTTCCTTTTCCTTTTTGACCTCTACCTCTATTGTTTCTTCCTCTTCCTCGACCTCTTGCATTGTTATGAGATTTGAATGCTTTCTCTAGGGAAGGAGCAGATCTGTTCAACCGCTACTCATGGGCTTGTAGTGAACCCATCAACCCATCTATAGTCATTTGAGACAAATCCTTTTCCTCTTCAATGGTAACGACTACATAATCAAACTTTGTAGGCAGACTTCTTAAAATTTTCTCAACAATCCTTTGCTCTTCCATTGACTCTCAGCTGATTTACCAAGATTGAAACCTTAGTATGATAATTTGAAATGGACTCATTATCTTTCATTTGTAGAGTCTCAAAATTTATTCTCAAGAGCTGTAACTTAGCTAACCTCACTTTATCAGTCCCTTTATAACTATTTTGCAATATATCCCAAGCTTGTTTTGCATAGTTTGATGCTGCAATACGTGGGAAAATAGCCTCACTCAAGGCTACCTCAATCAAACTGAGGGATTTTGTATCCTTCATTCTTATCTCTTTCAACTAATTTTTTTGTGCATTTGAAAGGGCTGCAAATGCATTTGGGTCTGTGATATCGTTGAACCCATTTGCGACCAACTCCCATAGGCCATTTGCAACTAAGATAGTTATCATCTTCTTAGCCCATATATCATAATTCTACCCATCAGAATGTGGTGGCTATTTCCAACCTTTTCTCTCACCTCCTGCCATATTTCTCAAATTTGAGAAGACTAAACAATGCCTAGATAACCTAGGGCTTTACCAAAGATACCCACAATAAACTTACTGCCCAGAAAAATAGGGCTTTGATACTACTTGTTGGGAGGTAGGGGTGCAATAACACTTAAAGTCAGTGCTGTGCATGATGGGTATGTGAAGGGTATGTGGTTGACGACTTATTTTTTACCCAAAATTGATGAAATGAAAAGGGTTTTTAAGGAGATTTTTAGTTTTCCACCAATATAAATTATGCTTTACTTTTAATTTAATAAATAATTATTATTCATTTTCTATTTGAATTATGACTAAAGTCCTGATTGAGAGGTTGACTGAAAAACATCTATAGCTTTCAAACGGTGTCACATTTTTAGAATCCAAAACATGCATCATATTGTATGCTTCGTATTCTATAGGATTAAAAAAATATATATGGAGTTTTTACCAAGTTAAGGTGGTTAGACATAGGAGTTTTTATATTTTTAAAAAAGTTGTAATAAAAAAATCATAATTAATTATTCACTTAGAAAAAAATTACAAAAAAATATGCATCACATTTGGACATGAGTCCTCTACTTATATTTAAAATCTTATAAAAAAATATTATCATTAAATTGTGGTTAGGGTGGTCAGACAAACACCTACTTCTTATTTTTTCCCTAAAATTTAAGTACTACTACATTGAAATTTCAAATTTTCACCAAATATATTTTGTTTTTTTAATAAATAAACCTAGTAGTTTAGAAATTACATTCAATTTTCTACAGATTCTATTCTTACATATTTTTGAAATAATATAGATAACTTATTCAAATTTTTATGTCAAGTTGCCTACCTCTGATTTTTCTAATTTTTTACCACTTAAGGGCCTATTTTTTCCATGATGATCCTGCACATATGCAAAAGTTAACTTTGCATATATTCCTTGTTTTCTTCAAAATACAAAAACTCAAAGGATATTTTCTAATTTACATGAACAAAATAAAAATAAGCTATTTGGACAGATGTCCAATGATTGGGTGCTACATTCACACTTCAAAAACATAAACTTCTACAATCCTGTAGCTGCAACTAACAATGCATTGCGACTGATAAACATTCCTTTTTTGCTGTTGTTGTCACCTTGCTTTTTGCTAAACATTCTCCACTTCATCTGTTGTTGCAGGGTCTTCACATACAAAACAAAACCTTCTTCTTCTTAGTAACAGTTGCCAAGACATTCCTTTTGTCTTGTATTAGCAAGCTCATGAGAATGAGTGCTACTTTCAAATTTCAAACTTACCTAACCTTCATTAATTGCTACAGGTATTCATTGGCTATTGCAAGCCCATAAAATAAGTGCACAATTTGAATTTCAAATTCATAGATACCAAAATTAAATGTTGCAGGTTACGTTGGGGGGCAATATGAAAGTCTTCAACTTGACATGGGTGCTAACTTGGAGATTATAATATTCCAACAATGTCAAACTTTGTAAAAAAATCACAAAACTTTATCCATTCTTGCTAATGACTCTGCTTCATCATCTTGTAATGGTCAAAGTATCTCCTTTGTTTCAATGCTATAATATTTCATGGATTAGTTCAATATCACCAATAGTTCCAATAATATAAGTGTTACATACCTAACTTTAACTATGATTTACTTTGTACTTTTGAGGTAATTAGTAAATGAGCATGCATGATTCAATGATTTGATGCTTGGGAAAAATGCCTAGAAAAATTAATGTTTTTATGAGTTACATTTTTTTGACTCAAAATTGACATGTGTTTAAAAGTTGTCAAGATGTTATGATTTCATAAGGACTATGAAATGATTAATGATACATTAACCTCAAGTTAGTGTTTGCAAGATTGAATTCTGGAAACAGGTTTCCACCCTCCGAGAAAGGGAGGGAGAGCATCATCAGAGAGAAGGGTATAGATACAAGGAATGGAACAGGTTGTCACCATCTTAAGTCTATTTCTAGTTGCTTAATGTCAACCTAGTCGTTTTGGGGATAGTGACATTGTCAAGGTTGAACTTTAGTTGTTCTGTGATTGAGACAACTTTATGTCAAATATGTTGCTACTCATGTCGTAACGATTTTATGTTGGGATCTCATTTGCGTAATTGGGTGTTCATTATTGTCTATATTCTTGATAATAGTTTAAATTAGCTTAATAAGTTGGGGGAACTAATATGTTTGCCTAATTCCTTGCAAAAGGAAGTCATTATGATGATCATCTTTGAGTTCATTTTTGGGGTGAATACAACCGAGAGACGACAAAAAGATAAATGTCATTGATCATGTAGGATTGTGTTACCAACTCTTAATTCTTGAATGATTGTCATTTATGTGCGTTCAATCTTTAAATGTTTTTACTTAATGACTCTCATTATGATATTATATATGGGCATTGATCATTTATGATCATCATTGAATTCATTTGTTTCGACGAAGTGTCAATTAGACGATGTAACGACCTATGTCATCGACCTTTCCCATGATGTTAATATTTCTTAAAGTATTAATATGTTTAGATATATGTTGAAAATTTGAAATGGCTACAAATGCCAAGAGTTAAACGATAGGATCCAACTTTTATTTAAGAAGGAAAAATTGCTTTGATGAAAATTGTTCAACTCTTAGAATCTTTGGTGATGACTTTAAATTTTATGTTTATATGAATTGCATAGTTTATTTGCCTTACACAGATCCCTTAGGTCACGACATAGCATTAAAGGGTGACAATTATATATTTAGTTAATACCTTTATGCTAATATGAGTGATATAATGGTTATGGCAGTAGCGAATTTTGGCTTTGTTTTCAATTCTTTATGTGGGGGCCATATTTGACCGAACTTATCTTTCTCCAATGATGGCACACCCATTTATTTATGGAAAGATTATTGGTCCCACGTGGTGGTAACCTCTTTCTCATGCGGGAGATAAAACTCTTGGCAACCGTTTCTTTAACGGTTTCTTGCTAACTTAGGAAGGTAGTTTTGGAAGCGATGGGGAGAGGTGGAGGGGAAAGGAAGGAGTTGGAGGAGGAGTGGCAGGGAAGAATGGGAGGATACCATGCCATGTTAATGAGAGATCGGTCTTTCTCTATCAGTCTCTATATATCAAATTTTATAATTGATTCTTGGGAAGAAGAGGAGGAGGAGTCGAAGTCTAAAGGGAGAATGCTTGCTACAGTAGTAGCTGAGCGCACCGAGAGCTTGTGTTAAAGCTATCGACAGGCAATCAGGTATGAAACCTAATAGTATTAATAACTATTATGAACGGCTATACCCATATGGAATTTTGTTGTTAGTTTTATGTGTTATCAGAAAAAAGGCCTTCATGGTCGTAATCCTGGCAGTGTGTAGACCACACGATATGTATTACTATGCGTGAATACCATTGTCGTTAATGTTGTGCCAAAGCTTGAATTTGCATGATAATGATGTGCTAATTTTGAAGCTTCTTAAACAATGATATGTTTTTATCTGAGATATCCACGTAGAGGAAAGTATTTTCTTAACTATGGCTCTTTCATAGCCAATGTTGGGCCAACGTACTTAGAATATAATGATGTGACTTTATCTAGCCGATAGGTTTCAGAACTTAAGCTATTTTTCTTTGGCCAAGGACTTAGTCATCTTGTGCATATTTAAGCCAAGATTATTATTTTTGTGACATATAAGGCCGAGGTAATGCGGTGACATGATAGCATTCAGTAATAAACTACATTATAACATACTTTTAGCAATGTTTAAGCTCAAGGCCAACAGCCGAGTGGCAGAATAATATATTCTTGACTGTGTCTAACCTGAGATCAATGGCCGAAGCTTCTTTGGAATGCAATCTTGACTGTAACTATGCTTGGAACCTTTTGTCGAGTTATATTAAATTGAATTTATTACTATGTATTGGCTCATGGCCACGAAGATCGAGCTTAAAACATCGATACCCATACTAAGTCATGGCTGATGCCTGATACGTTCTTAACCCAAAACTGTGCTTAAAGCACTCAAACCAAATGATGGCTCAACTTAGATAAAGGTCGTATGTGATTCAATAAGGGTATTAAGAATACCATGACCATGCTCGTTCCCTGTGGCTAAGAAGGTGGTATGAATATTTATGAACATAGTTATATCATGAGGGAGTTGCATGCTAGTAAAGACACTAGAAATGAATTTCTCTCCTAATGTTAACTATCCTTTATTTTATTAAGTGAAATTAGCATTTACCACCTAAGCTCATAATGGTATTTAGAGTCGACAATCATTGCTTAATCACACTATTTAAGCAAGGCAAGGTATGCCTAGAATAGCATGAATATGATTCTATCATATGGGATAGTTTAAATTGGAATTGAGAACCATGGATAGACCTAGGGTGGTGAAGATGGTTTGACTTTGATATGATTAGAAAGTGGAATAGGGTGACGTGGAGTCACAAATTTCCAATAATAAAGTTTAACTGTTAATGCTAGTTTCTATGTTAACTAAGACATGTCTTATGTATTTAAAGGATTTGTTGACTCCTTGTTGGAGAAGGAGAAAACAGATAAAAGGTTCAAAGTAGTATTGTCTTGTAGGTGGCATTAAGTGCCTGCCTGGTTTATTGGTGGAATTAAATGTCTTAGGTAATTATATACTTACGAGAATGGATACTATGGTTAGTATGAAACTATAATATTTCACCGTAAAGGGAAGCCATCTCTTTACGAATGGCCATGCTTCATGAATGAGGTATAAGATATTAAAACCTAACTTATGTTGGAAGATTGACTTAGATCAAGACTATTGATATGAAATAATAGTATTCTTTAGATATTACATGGGTGAAGGAATACCTTGAATACTATGTTTGTTCATGTACGTAAAATGTGAACTCAGACAATGCCAAGTGGTCTAGGAAAGACTAGAAGCATTTTTCTCTTATGTTAGCTACATTTATGTTATTACCTTTGGTGAAACAAGGATGTTGATATTTCCATGTATTGGGTTAGAGAAGCTAAACCCTAGTATTGAAACAAGGAGGATATAGGAAATCTATAACTCTTATGTCGGATATGACATTGTACTCATATTGATTGACAGTGAAAGTTCCAATAAACCATAGAACAAGATAGGAAGTCTTTATAATACCTTAAGATATTTTATGATAATGTCAAAACTTGAAATAACACATCAAAGATGTTGGGTATTGGATCTTGAGAGTAAATGAAAGGAAGTCATAAACCCTAGATATTGCAAGAATGCAATAAGGGACTTTTAAAAGGGTTGAAATACCTAAACCTTTACATCAAATGTATATCCTAGATTAAGGAATAGTTTTAAGTTATATTGGCTAGAATGAATTTTCTATACAAACTAGTTATGTCTAGAGTACCAAAAAAAGTAAGAAAAACTATAGGATGAGATAGAGCTTCTAAGATGAGTCAGAGGTGTGTGTCTAGAGGGCATGACCAATCAGAATGATCATACTTAGCTAGAAGGAGTCTAGAGTTGTGTAGTCGATTGAGTTTTTAGGACACATCACCGGGACTTAGATGGAGAAACTTGACAGTTCCTTATATCTATACCCTTCGAGAAGGGCCGGGTCACTTCCAGTTAGGAAGTGTGCGGGGGACCACTTGAGTTCGCGGTTGGAGGAAAAGCACTAGAATGATGCTCTCCCTCTGTAGCAAAAGACTCACTGAGTCTTGTGAACTTCGACATCAACATTCCAGATGCAGTGAACTCCATGTTATGTTTTATGGCAATCAACCTATGAGGTAAAACTATTCCTTATGGTAAGTATATCTTAAGTGACATAAATGAATAGTCTAAGGAATTCTCTTGATTCTAGTTACAATTACCTATGAATTCAAGTTTGAATTTATCCCGAAAAGTTGTACTGTTGTACTTTATTTTTGTGCTTATAAAAATGTTTTAATTTAAAAATAAAAATAAAAATTCTCTCTCATGTTTACTAAGTTTATTTACCTTCTAGTAAATTCTTGAGATTACTTGAGTATTAAGAAGAGGGCTGTTACAATAAAGTTGCATTTATTATTCTTCATCTACCTCTGATTTATATCTTAATCCTATTACTTTTCAGGTGGTGGGAATAATCATATTCATTTCCCCACTTATTCCTTGCACATGTGCATATGTTGGTGTGAAAAAATCAATAACTCTCAATATGCTAATGCTAATCTGTCAAGTTCTCAAACCATTCTCAAACCATCTGGCAATTTGTGTTATTTATCAATCTAGCTATAATAACATTCAAACTCTACTTATCCTAATGCAATTCATTGACATGTCAAATGAAAATCCATTATTCATTTATAGTTTGAATTATTCTATTTAATGATTTACACAGAATATCCTCAGTGCATTCCTTATCCTAATGAGATTCAGACTTGACTTCCAACTTAGAAAATATATATGTATAATATCAAGAATGTTTAGAAAAGTAATTTCTAAGTGGTTTCTTTCAACAAATCACCAAAAAAAGAAAAAATGAACCATTCTATCTAACCTCATGATTGAATTACGAAATTGCCTCAAAGCCTGAACCCAACCGTGGAGTGATATCTGGTGTAGCACGCATGGAATAAGATTCTTTGTGGAGCTCATCGGTTTCCTTTTAAGGTTACATTCATCCTGCCTAGCTATAGTCTTGATTGTTTGTAGTTTTGAATAATTCATATCGATCTGCTTTTCTTTGGGACAGTTGGTAGTTGCCAGTTGTTTGGATGGTTGTCTAATTTATTTTTTCCAAGGGCCAGAAATGATTTTCAATCTAAATGTCATCTGTCAAATAGAACTTTAGGCCATGGCAACTTAATCAAATGAGGGCTCTATTTATTCTGCAAAAACTAGCTACACAAGATGAATTTTAAGCATATTTGTATAAAAATTAGGGTCAATATCGACTTACAATGTGGGCCAAGCAGACATCAAAGATATGTTGCATGCAATCTATGATAATCTTCCTCAACATAGTGACTGTCCACTCAAGGTAACAATTGTTTTCAAAATCGTATCCTTCTGAACTCAATCGACCTTGTCTAGATGGAGTCTAGCAGGCCATGTTCTATGGTAAGGCAGAGCAATTGCTATGATAACGACTTGGATTCAAACCTTTTGCTAGTCATGCTCCCTTTTTTAAAGTGGCTGTGATAATATAGATCAAATAGTATTCTAAATTTTATAGCTATTTTCCCATGGTTTGAATGCACCAATTTAAAGAGAAAACAAAAGCCAAGGAAGATGCTAAATAGGAAATATATTTTAAGCTTGATTTGAGAAGACATTAATTGCATACCTTTGAATCTACATTTATGCCCAAATGTGAACTCTCTTTAATATATCTTTAATGCCATATATATAGATAGCTCTAATAGATTTTGTTATTGGTTTTTCTTTTCCACTTTCAAGACTAAAGATGAGATCTGCAGATGAATGTCCAAGCCTACAAGGCCAAACAGAGATTACAATTGGAGAGCAAGAGCTTACGCATCAAAGGTGTTATTGGGGATCAATGGAGTGACATTAGAGGTCCTGCTGTTGGAAATTACACTTTTAAGCTACCAAATCCATTGTATAATATCTTATGAGTCTATCTTGGGTGCTATATAGTTGGTACCAGTATTCTCTATGAAGGGTGGGCAGAAATCTTATGACATTATAGGAACTTTTTGTGTATGTTGAGCAAGTATAGGTAATTGTTGCTTAAAATCTACTTTGAGCAACCATCTTAATTTGAGAGTGTAGATGGTCATTGTTTATGGCCATGAAGAGGGGGATGCAATCAACTCATAGAAAAGCTAAAATTTAGCAGTTATTGAAGTCAAACATGAGATTGAAGACAGACAAAAAAAAATGTTAATCAGTTTCCTCATTCTCGTAGATTACACTCGAGAAAAGTACCAACCTTCCATGTGTTGTAAATGTACACAACTATTTTATATGAAATTTTATTTGAGGGTTCCTTATTATGACAAACTTTCTTTTAATCTGATACAAATCATGAATTTGGAGAATATCGATAAAATTACATTACAATAATTGTTGGAAATAAGTCACACTCGGACCGACAATGGGCTTGCCAAAGAGGGGCCAATAGCTCAATTGGTAGATAATGATCAAACTTAGGCTTTCCCTTGCATATCTTATAAGAAGTATGCTTCTCATATGAGGTGATGATCTTTTAGCATAAAAGGTTTGAGTAAACCTTTTTTTTAACAAAAATATCCTCAAGCAACAAATTTGTAGTCTACTATCTCATCTAAAGCTCCAATGAGACTAATTCTAAATAACCAATAAAATTGGAAAACAATGAAGTAGTGACTTAAAGGCTTAAGTCAACCCACGTCACCTTCTAACTACATAGTATAGAACTCTTGAAGGATAGCTTTTAACTTTCCAATTGGTGGGATGAGATCATAAATTGAACTTCACAAGTAATGTTCCTATATTGAGTCTAATTAATAAAGATGAGAGAATGACAATTGCAACCATTAGAAACGTTCTAGTTGAAGAAGGTGGCTAGCATGAACAACTATACAATGAATATTATGCAACATAAAAATTGTAGAAAGGGTTGTTGAGATGGAGATAATGATAATGTGCAAGATTATTGAGTTGTGAAAACTAACACCAAACTTAACTAAGATGACTCATGGTGGAATGGTGTTCTTTCTCAAAATATGGCTTTAATAGCAAAATTAGGAGATCTCTTTTAATATGATTTCAATTTGATTGGACTGAAAATGGAAAATAAACTTCTATGGTATAGAAGTGAGGCAATTACAAATGTGTGATCAAATCAATTCTACCTCTAATAGCCTCAAATTAGCTCCTAATCTTCGTTAAAAATCATCATCATATTTAAGTGTAAATGCCACAACTATGTTACATCTAAAATCATTTGTAAATGCTTATTTAATGTTAAATCTCATTATAACCTATAAACCACACAACTCAAGTTAAATAATTGCACATTTCATCAACAAATGGTAATGAAAACCCAATACAAATTTAACTTATATGACCTTATAATTCATTGTCCTTCAAATTAGTTCTTATAAATCATCAAATGTACAATGGCAATGTTAATGATGTGAACTCAAACCTCCTAGTTGTACTTCTATGAATATTATCTTTGCCATTGTATGGCATTGTTAATGAGTGATGACAACACTATTAGTAAACACCTAAGTGTTGTTAAGACTCATCACATTAGCAAGGTTTGGGTCATCAAGAATAGGCTCCAGCTAGTGATAATCCCCTCTTCATTTTCTTCCTTGACAAGGTGAGTTTCATGAGTAGGAAAGATGGCCAAAGCAAGGCAAGAATATTTGCTATAATTTGGCTAGTTAGGCACCCCCTCATCATGTAGCTAAGAGGAAAGTGAAGGTGGGTGGGATGGATGAGACCATACATGAGAAAACTAGTCTTTGGTTCTTGGAGGGGGCTAAGAAGCATGCACCTGAGAATCATGACCTCCTTAGGTAGTTTCCACAAGGAAAAGAGTGACCTTTGTTTGAGGCTAGAGTAGGTAGTACCTTGAAAACCTTACATGGGGTATTACCCTAGTGATCTAAAGGCACTCGAGGATTGAAGCAAGTCATAGCTTTAATATAAAGCAAGAAATAAATGTTACTAGAAAAAATAGTGAAAACAACAAAGTTTATATCTTCCCAAATGCTAAAAATAATGTCCACCCTAAAAACATGTCAATTTGGGTTAATTTATTAGGAAATTTGGGCCAATCTCCTAGTAACACCATATGCCATGAGAAAGGATTACAAATCTAATTCTAAGCCCCCTACCCTCTAGGGAAAAACTAGAAAAGGTGCTTGACAATCACATGTTGTCATCATAATAGGCAGCGCATATTGACAACTATTAGGTGAGCTAATTTAGTATCAATCAAAATAATCTAATAAAGTATGCAATATAAAAAATAAGTAAGTTTTGGGTCAAGAATGGCCAACCAAATAGTGTAAAACTAGTGTTGCTAAGAGCTTAATGAATATTGGAGAACCCATTTGTGATTCTGAAACAAAGAAAAAATGGTTAACCCTAAATGGATTACCAAACGGATGAACCTAATTTTACTAGACGTTGTTTTATTCAATTTATGAGGGTTATAATGCATAAATAATAATTAGAAAACAAACCTAACAATTATAGCAATCAAAAGGAAAGTTTTAAGAGGGTAAAATAATGTGTACTTGTTGCAAAAAGTGTTTTTTTGGGCCTCACTGAGGACTCATTCGCCTAGTGGCGAATGGGTCCCTGCTAGGGTTCTAGAAAATCAATTTATGGGTTATGTTCTTTAATGTCTGCACTCCTAGATCCTAGGTGTTAAGCTCCTGAAAGTCGGAAATAAATTTGTAGGAGACTTTCTGTGATCTTGCAAGAAAGATTACAACTTTGACAACTTTGCAACTTTGACAACTTTGACAATTTTTGCAACTTTTGTTCTCCAATTTATCTTCAACCTAAAACCTACAATCACACATCAAAGAAGAAGTTTTTTGTTTGTTTGTTAGGGAATAGGGGTTTGCCTTGGTCGAACCCCATTTTTCTAATTAAACCTTATGATGAATCAATGAAATATGAAGGATGAAACATGAAACATGAAACAATGATACCTTGGATGAGATCTTGGATGACAAATAAAAAATCTAGCATGAAGTGGCATAAATGTATGTAGATCTTGATCTTGAACTTTGATATGAAACGATGCTTGAATAGGATCTCTAATGCTACATCGACACATTAGCTCAAAACACATGCATGATGCACTATGCCTTTGACATGATGATATGATCTTTGATTATTGCAATAATCTCTAATAATCTACCCTTGAATGCCTTCTTGAATGCTCTTGAATGCTCTTGTGAAAATTGCTTGATCTCATGAAAGTCTTAGGTGAAAACATAGTGAAATAACCTTATATTTATACATAACTTAAGATTAAATCCTGAAATTCAAATAACACAACCTGACATCAAATCTCGGATTTGAAATCATCAAAATACTGCCAAAAACATATCCCAAAGGGGGTGTCCTAAGTTAAGTGAGGATCACACTTTGGGGGATGTGAAATGATATGCAAAAGGGGGTCCTAGGACGTAGTGAGGACCCATTCGCTAGGTGGGGAATGGGTCCTAGGTCACTATCCTAGGACAAATTCCTTACAAAATTAAGTGTTGTGTAATATTATTTAAGAGTGTCAGGCTTTATCCCTTGAAAAATGCAATAAATTAGGCTTGGATTTGAATTTAAGGGGCCAATTAAGCTCAATTAATTAATAAAGCCCTAGATTAATGTGAAATTGTAAAGATACTCTGTACAACACCTTAAATAAGGCACCACTAAGTCCATTTTATTAAGAGGGGCCCTAGACTTACTGTGAATGTGTAAAACACATTACAACACTAAATCAAGGTAACATTAAGCTCAATTATTATTAATTACTCATTCCCAAACTAAGGAAAAAGGGATACTTTTTCCGTTACTACAAATTCAATTTAGGCACCATGTGAAGATGTTGAGATAGTTGGGCTCATCGCTTACGAGGTTTATAGTTGCAAAATGGTGTCTAGATACCATTTCCAATCCTTCCACTAAGGTTCAATACAACAAACCCTTATTTTGTGAAGTATATTGAGTGGAACTAATCAATAATAGTTTGGCAAGTCTCCAAATCTAGTTTAGAGAGCGTATTTCAATTTGGCCTTTGCCTAGGAGAGAAAATTCCTGTTTTGGAAAAATGATCAAGTGAGTTCTTGATACCCTATTATAGAATTTCAAAGCATGGATTCAAGTGGCCTTGGCAAGTGGGGAGATCTAAAAAGAATAGCAAAAGACCACCAAAAAGATTGTTGATTGATTGGGGCCTTACAAAAGTCATTGCCATCCCATCATAGCCAAGTTTTGATGTCCTCCTAGGCTTTCCATATAATTTTAATAACAAAGTGCCCTCAATATGAATAGGTTCCTCCATTATAAGAAGGTATGAAGACCAAGACACAAGTCCAAGCTTGATGCCCATCAGATACTCTAGCTAAGATGTAATGTTTAATTAAAACCTTCTAGGCTTCAACTTTTTTGAAGTCTTTAATTATACATTTGGCACATAGTGCTAATCCCTAGTGTTGGATTGAAATCTAGAATAGACCTCTAGAATCATGAGGGAAGCAACGAAATTCCCAACCCACAAGATGAAATTTGTTAGTAGTATTAGTGGAGGCCAATAGAAAATCTCTTAAAAGTTTTTCAACCATTATGTAGGAAGTATTAGAAGGAACCCAACATGAAGAGTATTAGACATATGTAACACCTAAAATTTTGGAATATGCCTAGAATTTTGTTTTAGGGTAAGAGGCTTAGTAAGTCAAAAATGATTTTTCTTTTTAGTGCGCAATAACTACTTGCCACAAGGTAGGAGAGGCTTAATAAGCAAAAGGAATGCCAAGGAGTATGCAAATTTCTCTATAATAAGTCCATTTCTAGTCATAGGAGTCTAGTAAGGTAAAATTGTTTAATATAGACTGTCTATAGGATTGAGTTGTTGCAATTGAATACTTGACCTAGAATGCTTACAAAAATTTACAAGCATTGCAAGGTGTAACTAACATTACTTTTTTCCTCCAAGAGGGTAATGAAAGAATCATTTGCAAACTATTGACAAGCTACATTATGGAATTGAGCAAAGAAATACCTTTAACTAGGTTCTCTAAAATAACATTAGCCAAGAGATAGCCAAAGCCTTTTGCAACAAGCACATAGAGAGTCGAGGCAAAGGGTGGCCCTCATAGATGGACTAGAAAATCCCAAATGAAGGATATTGTTGGCCATCAATGGTTATGCAAGCATAAGAATCAATAAAAAAACATTTTTACTAAATACACAAATTGGAGACCAAATATTGAAGCTTGAAGCATAGAAAAGATAAATGACCACTCAATGCAATCATAAGCTTTGGTGGGGTCAATCTTAATAAACACAACTTGTTGTTGAGAATGTTTGGCTCATTCTATTCATTCCAAAACAAAAAATACATTTTCAAGATTATACTTGAATTTTATGAATTCAATTTTCTTAGGTCAAACAAATTTGGGGAAGAAGATGGCGAAGCTTCAATGCAAACACTTTAGCAATGATTTTGTAGGATGCGTTGAGCAAGGTGATTAGCCTCCATTTTTTTGATTTCTTCAAGGTCACCAAACTTACGTATGAAATTTATATTCCTTAAGGGATTAGGATAAAAAATTTCAAGCTAAAATTTATGAAGAACATCACCAACTAATTGCCAAATATTTTTATAAAATTCATAGTGAAAACCATCACAATCAAAAGCCTTACTATTTACCATTGAAAAGACAACTTTCGGTCAAAATTTTCCACTATAAATACAAAACACAATACAAACTCCTACTCTAAGAGCATTATGACATTAAAAAGACCACTACAAGCAAAACTAACACTTAATCTGTAACATAACTCCTCAAGTTCAAACACCAAATATTTTTAAAATATAGACCTCGATATTATGAACACCCTCTAACAACCCTAAAATAGAACAATTTGAAATTTTATCATTATTTAAAAAAATGTTATACTAAATGCAATTTTTTTGACATGAATTTTTCAAACTACATAAGTATTAAGATTTTTTATTATAATCAGTTACAAAAATGTTGATGTGCCTACTACTTTTAAGTTAGTTGATAAAAGGAGAGAAATGAAAGTAAAATAAATAAAATTTATATAGTTCTTGCATTTGTGTATCATTCTTTCCTCTTTCCCCTGGATGTAGAATGTGACAAAAAATATCAATGCGAAAAATCCACACAATTTTTATTACACTTTACAATTCAATGAATAATATTCTATTTTTTTCATATGAACTTAGTTAATATGGAAAGTATATCTTCTCAATTTTTTTAAAAAGTTTATAATATAACATTCAAAATCAATTCCATAGTGTCTTTACGTCATTGAAAATTTTAATAATCTTCATCTTTTAAAAAAATGATCACTAGAAAAAATATATCTTCTCATATTTATAATGTACAATTAAAAAAAAATTACAATCAATTGAAATAAATACTAGCAATCACACCTTGGTGTGCAATGGGTAAGCCGAAGAGGTGTGGAAGGTCAATTTGAAAAAAGTTCTATTTTTTGAATACACTTGTGCAATAAAGGTCTTGTTGGAGAAGTGATATGCATCCATTTGCAAGGATCCAAACACGATTGAAACAAAACCTTTAAATTAGGAAAATAATCAAGCTCCTTTACCATAAATATCTACTTACATGGGTCCATTTTGTTTGATATTCCTATTTGTCATTATGAATTTCCCTTGTTAGGTCTGTCATCATTGATATAGAGTTTAAATGTTTGAAAACTTTGATTAATTTAACTGTCCAATGTGATGTGCTGACGCCATCCAATAGGAGTTCAAACAAAGAGGTGGAAATTATTCAAAACACATAGCACACCAACAAACAACAAAAAACTCACATGCGGTGACTTTCTAAAACAAGACTATTTGAGTTGATGCATACCTTGACAAAAAGTAAGAAACGGAGACACAATAATGTCCAACTATAAAAATATGTACTTATCTTTTTTTCCTAAATGTCCATACGTTGTTCCAAAGCTCCCATTGACAAAATTAATGAGATTTGGCTTTACACCCCATAATTGCATTTTCTTGGAAGTTTGTAGAATTTTTTTAACAAATTCATAGTGTAATTATGGCAGGTCATGAGGCAACATTTTCTTGAGGCATTCTGTCAAACATTTTAACTCCCAATTGTTTGAGAAATTTTTGTGAGAAATATGGTAAATTATTATTTACTAGTTGAAATCAATAATTAACAATTTGAAATTTGACCACTTTAACAACTTGTTTTTGGTTGGTGACCTAATTGTAGTAGCTACTTGATCTATTTTGCGATTGCTCAATTATGCTAGTAGTGTTGTACAACTGAGTTTTGGGCTTGAGGAAGCTACACTCTATGTAAATTATTGCATGCTAGATGCATATACTACATTTCACCACATGTTCAAAATAGTGTTCATGTTCGTGGACATTACTTTGATTATGGTATAGTGATGGTGATGTTCATGAACATGATCATGGTTGTAATTATGGTTATGATTATGATTGTGTTCATGGCTATGGTTCTCTTTGCAAATACCTTATGATTTATGACTACATACAAAGGAACAAAACAACCTTTGCTACTAGAGACTATTGCCTCTTGACAATAATTCCCATTCCCTAGCAACATGAACACAAGCGCAAGTGGGGTAGGAGCTCAATCACACTTTTGTGCCTTTGGATCCCTTCTTGTGCATCATTCTATGGTTTGCATTGCTATTATAACAATTCCTGCATGTCTACTATGAACTTACCTCATTGCCGAAGCGGAGCTGTGAAACAATGACAAATAGAATTTGATAATTTGCTCCTAAGATTTGAAATTAGTAAGAAACCAAAAAAAATTAATCCTTGAAAACAAAACAAAAATAATGACAAACAAATCACCAAACTAAAAAATGAAAAAAAAAAACTTCAAAAACTAAATGCATCCTAAAAGCAAAAAAATTATTAACTAACCTTAAGTTTAAGTTAACTGCTTTTTCTTCTTGTGGTTGGATGTGGTCTGCCACACTAAATACTCTACAAATTTTGTATTTACTCCTACATCTGCTAATATGGAGCCTTCCATATTCCACGAGTTCGGTACATCTATAATCTGCCATTGGCAAAATGCTAGTAGTTTGAAAGTTGTAATAGGAAGAACAGTCATTATCGCAAACATTAATTTTACCTTGGCTCCAACAAAGTTGAGTTTTCAAATGGTTGTTGTGATCAACAATTAGCCCACAAATGCCCTCTTCTTGCAGTTTGTTGAAATCTTTTCATGTTGCCCCTCTCCTACACCTTCTTCCACCTACTCTCCTCTCTATCCCAATATCCCCTGTATACTAAAAATTCCTTCCATTTTTATCTCCATGGTTTTGGTTAATTCAGTCATGTCATTGTGGAAAGACTCTACCAACTTATTCATAAGTGAAGTTTTTTGGAATTGATCATCATGAGCCCTATGTGAAGATCATTTACCCCTTGGGTTAGGGGCTTAGAGCTTCTAGTTAATATGTGTCACAAGAGCTCCATGATCACCACATGGTTGTTTTGATTTCGTACAACACTTTGTATGGTGGTATACATAGGTGGTCTTTTACCAAAGAGGAAGCTTAGAGTATTCACTATCTAACAAAATTCCTCTATTCTTTATGCTTTGATGGATTTCCATTCCTTGTTCCAATGCTCCTATTTTGGAAAAGGCAGGTAGAATGCTGGAAAAAGTTATGGAGTCTGGATTTACACCTGCTAGTTGCATTTTCTTGAAAGTTTCTAAGCTTTTTAAAAAAATCCATTTTGGTCATCCTACAATAATTGCATTCCATGAGATAACCTCTGTTTAAGTCATTTTGTCAAACAGTTCACATGCCTTTTCTATGCTTCCACATTTTGCATACATGTCTACTAGAGCATTTCCAACTATAATATCTAAAAAAATCATCCTTCCATGATGCTTTGATGGATGTCCATACCCTATTGCAAAGCTCCCATTTTGGCATGGGTACGAGGATGCTAGCGAAGGTTGTGGAATTTGTCTTTACACCAGCCAACTGCATGTTCTTGAAAGTTTCTAAATCCTTATCAACAAACCCATTTCGTACATATCCTACAATCATTGTAGTCCATGAGATGAGATCTTTTTTCAGGTATCCTGTTAAACAATTCGCGTGCCTTGTTAATGCTTCCAATTTTTGCATGCATGGCTATTAGGGTAGTTGCTACTGTAATATCTGATAAAGTTCCTCTATCCTTTTATGCTTTGATGGATGTACATATTGTTCCAAAGCTCCCATTTTGGCATGGTCAAGGAGGATGCTAGCAAAGGCTGATGATGTAGATTGACCTTTGCTCATGCAAGAAGATCACTAACAATAGGAAAAAAATAATCTTCCTTGCAAATCAACTTAGAAAAGAGTGCTTTGTTCCTGTGAATCATACTCAAGAGCATGAGTAATAACAAGATATGTATAAACTAAATATGGGAAACATGTTCACATTATACCCAAAGAAGATACTACAATATTCTTTTTATTCAAAATCCAAACCAACACAAAAACTTGAGTGCATATAGTACATTAGCATATAGAAGGCCAACAACATAGTTCAACACAAACACTTACATTACATACTGTCTAGGGATAGAAAAAAACATAAGTGAATTCCAAAAACTGATCAGACTGATAAAGATAACCTGAATAGCAAAAGAAAAGTGCCAACACTCTGCTCAGCCAATTCCTCTCGTAAAATTTTCCATGCCTTTTCCTTCCCATAAAAGATAGATACCACCTCAAAATATGTTCTCCACCACAACATCAAATCTCCCTCTTTTAAATAAAAAATTAAATATCCTAAAATAACCCCCACAATCCCATCCTTTATTTAACGTTGCAACAGAGTTTCAAATGCCCTTTTATACTACTCACTGCCCATTAAAAATTGTAATTGCCACTGACATTCTAATTAATCTCAAAGTCACTAGTGGGGAATTGTTGAATGGTTTTATGTCATTCTCGCCTTCTTAAAAGAAGTATGGACCTCTTGGTTCAAAAAAATTAAATTGCATTGACAACAGAATGAGGGAACATACCCACAAGTGGTTTGGTCTTCAAAGTATTCTCTTGGGATTCCTTCTCACAATCTAAGCTACCATCCAAGCTTCCAACCCATGTTTTTCTAGGGATAGGAGTCCAATGCTAATTCCACCATTTAGTTGGACTAGTAAAGCTAGGAAAAGTCCCCAATGCAAAACCAATAAAATAATCACTACGACAATCACAGAGTAGACTTGAAACTCTTTCCCTTGCTCCAATCACATTTCACATCACTCCTCTCATACTGGGTAAGGCAATTACTTTTGACTAAAATATGAATCGTGTTCTTGGAAGATCTTTGATGATTGTTCTTATACACCCACAACTCACTATCTCCTTGAGAATGAAGATCACAATTAGCTGGAGCTTCAACACCTATTTCTTGAGGCGCACATGTAATCTTGTTAGTTGAATCTTGTTGCATCTCTACATCAATTTTTGGTTGTATCTCATTCTTCAAATCATTTAACTCTTTTGCTCTAAGATTTTCCTACAACTCTCTTCTTGGTTGAGCTAGAAATTTGCTTTTTTTCTTCAAGCTCGAACTTGGCTTTTGCTAGAAGAGACAAAGCTTCCTCTTAAGATGCTCCTTCCTCTTTCCAAGGGTTTAAGAGTGTTTTCCTTCCTTCATGTTGAACCTCATAGGTTTTCTCTCTACCTCGATGGATTACATTGTGATCATATTGTCAAGGCCTACCCAACAACAAATGGAATGCATCCATTGTACCGCATCACAAAGCACTTCATCCACATGTGGACCAATTTTGAAGGAAAAAAGGAAATATTTATCCACAAGTACACTATGACTTCTTCAACCGAGAAATCTTTTAGGGGTTAGATTTTGGAATGTAATAATTTTGTAATTTATCAACTACTTCTATACTCACCAAATTTTTAGTAGATCCACCATCTATGATCACCTTACACACCTTGTCCTTACATTTTCATTTTGTTCGAAAGATGTCCTTTCTCTTCCAATCAGCTTCAGAGGTTTCTTTGTCTCTAGATATCAAGGTTCTTCTCAATATGAGGTTCTCTCCCGACTCAACTTCAACTTCTTCTAAGTTCCAGGTTTCTTCCTCTTGGGATAGACCGTCACCCTTTTGGGGTTTAGAGGGAAATCTATGGCCTTATGGGCTTCATCACAAATAAAACACTTAAAGGGCTTCCACTCTCTAGAAGGCAGTTGTCTTCTTTCTCTACCTCTAAAGCCTCCCTTTCCTTTGAAGCCAGTCTTCACATTCTTGCCTTCTTTTGACTCTTCACTTATGGTAGTTTCTAAATAAACCTCTTTCTCTCTATTTTGTTTGGTATCATCCCTTTTATTCACTATTTTATTTTTCCGGTTTAGTTTCTCCTTTGCCTTTAAGGCATATTCATAAGCCTCATCTATAGTAGGAATTTTCACCATTGCAAGCTCATTTTGAAGTTGAAACTTTATTCCATTCACATATTGAGCCATTGCTTGCCCTTCACTCTCTTGTATATCTATCCAAATTTGAAGCCTCATAAATTGTTCAATATAACCTTGCATTGACTAATCCTTTTGTTTCAAAATTTGAAATTTTTTAAACAATTTTTGCTGGTAATCATAGGGCAAGAATTGAGCTCTAAGATGTTTCAACATCTTAGGCCAAAGTTTAATTTTTCTTTTCCTTTTCTTCTTCTTGAACTCTACACATTTTCCCACCATAGGGCTACATGTGACCTCAACTTGGATGCAACAATTTTCACTTTTTGGATCATCCTCATCAATGTCTTTCATCTCGAAGTACTTCTCCAACTCTTGGATCCAGTCTAGGAATAAATCAGGGTTGAGCTTACCTTTAAAATCTGAAATCTAAGTTTTCTAGTTCTTCTTCAGATTCGTCCAATTGTAATCTAGTCTCAAGGACCTCTAGCTTTCTAAACACTTCACTAATGTTTCTTTGAGGGCCTACATTCTTCCCGCCCCTTCTTCCCCAATTCACATGGACTCTCCTCTGAGCCATCACGGTATGCTCTGATACCAAAACTAATGTAGATTGACCTCTACTCTTGCAAGATCACTAATAACAGAAAAAAAAATAAGCTGCCTTGCAAATCAACTTATAAAAGAGTGCTTTGTTCCCATGAATCATACTAAAAAACATGAACAATAACAAGATATACAAAAACTGAATATGGGCAACATATTCACTTTATACCCAAAGAAGATACTACAATATTCTTTTTAGTCAAACTCTAAACCAACACAAAACTTGAGTGCATAATACATCAATATATAAAAGGCCAACAATATAGGTCAACACATACACCTACATTACATACATTATAGGTATAGAAAAAAACATAAGTGAATGCCAAAATTGATCAAACTAATAAAGAAAAGCTGAACAACAAAGGAAAAGTGCCAACACTCTTCTTAGCCAATTCCTCCCTTAATTTTTTAAAGCCTTTTCGTTCCCATCACAAATAGATACCACCTCAAAATATATTCTCCAACACAACACTGAATCTCCCTCTTTTAAATTAAAAAAATAATCCTAAAATAACCCCCACGATCCCATCCTTTATTTACTATTGCGAAAAAGTTTTAAATGCCCTTTTATACTGCTCACTGGCCATTAAAAATTGTAACTACCACTAACATTCTAATTACTCCTAATTTCATTAGTGGGGAATAATTGAATGGTTTTCCATTAGTTGCAGAATCTGGCTTTAAACCTGACAATTGCATTTGCTTGGAAATTTCTAAAGCCTTTTCAAAAATTCCATTTTGTGCATATAATACAAGAATTGTAGTCGATGTGACCACATCTCTTTGGGGCATCTTGTCAAACACTTCACGTGCCTTGTCTATGCTTCCACATTTTGCAAAGCACCACACTAAGATCAAGGTTAAAGTCAATGTGAAAAAATCATTTCACTTTCTCCACCATTGCAAAACTTTTATGAACAAATGAGATCCATCTCATCGTCTTGCATCCGTTCTCCACCATTGCATGCCATTGATCGACAAAATTAGCCCAATTCGTTTTACAAAGGGAACAACGTAATAAATTGAATTTGCATTAATCAATAAACAATATTAGAATAGAAAGAAGGTTTTGATCCAAGATAAAATTGAATTTACATTAATCAATAAACAATATTAGAATCCAACAAAGAAGGTTGTGATCCAATATAATATTATATTAATTTTTCAGTTATAAGATTTTTTTCTTTAATACCAAGAAAATTGACATAAATGGAACTTAAAAACTTACATTTGAATACCTATAAAATATTCTATTTGATTTTAAAATTTGATCCCTAATTAGTGGAGAAAGATAGTTGAAGCTAATTTTTAGTTATAACTGATTTAAAAAAAATAGGAAGAGAATTGGCATCAATGGAACTAAAAAACTTATAAATCACTCTTTTAATAAAATGAAATTGTATTAATTATGAAAAAATACTAAATCTTAACTATAAGGTGTCATATACATTAATTTTTAACAAGAGTTAATAATTTTTTTTTAATTACTGCAAATTAAAGATCACCAAAAAAATTTATGCTTCTAATTTCATTTTATATTAAATTTGAAATAAAACCTTTACATATCACATGCAACTTGGAAAGTAAGCTCCTTCATCAATGGTATCACTATAATACTATCCCGTCCTTCCCAATAATCAACAAAATGATGCACTACAATATATTCCATTTAGCCCACAAATCTCTGCAATGCCTTAGGCTTCATGAACTGCATGATGGTGTCTCTTATCTAGAAAGTTCACCAATACCTCTTTCACCAAAAGTTCTACTAATGTTTTTGGGTTGCTTATTTATTATGTTGAGCCCATCATTGTGGAAGAGAAAGCGCTTGGCTATAAAATTTGTTGCTAATAATAATAATATGCACACTAAATTTTTGCAATCTATTTGGAGATTATCAACAAACCACTAAAAATCTTTCAATTAATCCAAAATCTGTAGAATACACAAATAAAAATTAAATTAAACAATATTCAAAAAATAAATAATAAATTGAAGGCACTTTCAAACTATAAATAAAAAAAAGAAAACAAATCTAAGAGCTCACCTAAATAAATAAACCCTTTCATATTGTCAAATTCTTGAGCCCTGGAAATAAATATTTTAGGACAATGTCAACCCCTTCAAAGTATTTTTGTCCCCACCTCTTTGTTGGTACAATAGAGAGCATCACAATTAGCTCCAAAACCCACACCATATGACAACCCCACTCCAATCCAATAACATAGACTTTCCTCACTTTGTTCTTCTTCATTAGTAGATGCATAAATGGGAGAAGCAGGAGTAAATGCTAGCCAAGAGAAGTTCTTTGGGAGTGGACATCCCCATACATTTGGATTTCCTTCATATGAAGATTTTGTAAATGTTGCCATGTGTCCTTATGGTATGCGCATTGGAGATCACCTTTGGTACATAACTCTCAATAGAAGTGTTGGCCAAATTCTATCCAACTTTGTATGTTGGGTTGATGGAATGAAAAGCATTCCAGAAACTTTATTGAGAAAAATGCGTACACTTTTTTTTTTATAAAAACATGCACATTTTTTCATAAAAATGTGTGCACATTTTTCTTTCATAAAAATGTGTGCACATTTTTTGTTTAGATAACACACTTGTGTTATGGATTGAAAAATATGAGTCATAACACAAGAATGCTATTTGAATTTCTTCAAAACACAACTGTGTTTTGCTCGTTTTTGGGCATTTGGCCACTTTTTTGTGCCCCATCTTGGTGCACATGCATGTATCCTTAATTGTAACTTATACAAGGAAAAATAAATAGGTCCCGATGACATAGCTTGATGGGGGCACCTATGTACATAAATATCTCTCATAAACAAGGAAAATGAGATAAACCATAGGAAAAAACTCTCCTAAAAAAAGAGAAAAACCCCTAAAATAGAGAGAAAAAGGAAGAAGTAAACATAGCCCCCCCAAAGATGTAACCTCTTGATTTCCTTACATGATCAATGCACCCACATAGTAAAGAGATAATATGAATGAAGATTGTATCAAATTGACTGTTGAAGTAGGTTTGTTTACAATAAATGATGCACCTTTCTTTTGTAAGAAATAATTCTCACTCCAAAAGTGGAATGAAGGGATAGACTATGAAGAGATTTTGGAAAATACTCACCTATCTCCAAGTCAATGTATAGATGTGCCAAAATATAATTGGGAGTCCTATGCCTAACTATAGAATATTGTAATAAGAAAGAATGAAATGAAGGAGAGAAAGTGGGAAGGTTTATAAATAAGCTCATTGAGGACATGTATTGATAGTTTCATTAATATTTGAAAGCAAGATTTCACAAATAGATATGAAATTTCTAGTAAGTAGATCTCCCAATAAAGTGAATCTTGTAGACATGAAGAACCTTTCTATGAAGAATCACTAGAACTCCTTAATGAAGTGACTCTAGACTCTAATGAAGCAATAAGTGATGCAATAATGTCCTACAAGAGGAAATCTATGTCCTCAATGGTGTCATCCAAATCCAAAATATGGGATTCTACAAACAAGGAAGAAATGTATCATAGGAATATGTCCCAATAAGGTGAATCCATAAGACACATATAGTATTTATGCAAATAATTAGTGGGAGTTCTTAAATAGATGAATCTAAACTCTAAAGTAGTAACTAGTACAAAAGGAATATCCTCAACTATAAATGGGGTATCAACAGGAGGAAGATGATTGGTAATAGTATCATTCATATGTGGAAGGTTCTCCAAGTATCACTCTCATATGGAGAATCAAAAGTCTCCATATAGTTTTTGTATAAAGGTCCAATCAATGAAAGTGAACTTAGTGTAGTCAATCTAATGCTAAATATTGTCATAAAAAATGAGACATTGATTTGTAGGCCATGTCAATATTGTTTAACCATTCAAACTTATGTTTAGGGTTAATTGGTTTAATAGTGAGTCTAGTGAGATAACACATTTTATCCCACATAATGTATTGATCTTGTATCCCTAATTTCAAGAACAAATAGTTTTCTAAAGCATGAAAATAAAATGATAAAATTTAGTACCAAAATCTATGATGAAACCCATAAAAATGGAAATTTATCTATTTATTCATAATTCAAATACTCTAGGATAAGATACCCTTGTAACAAGTTGCTACAATGACCCACCCATCAATCACAACATTTGGCACTTTATGATTAGTGCATTTACAATACAAAGTTCTATATTTTATAATATTTTCAAGGCCCAAAAAGTGACCAAAATGATGAAATATAATCCAAATACGATGTGAGAAGAATTAGAGGATACTAGTCTAAAGTACAAAAAAATGCACTCTAAAAGAAGGATCCAGGATTTTGTTTTCACAAGTCATTGCCCAAGTGGAAGGTATCAAAATAAGAATTGGGTGATAAAACTTATAAGAAGCTTCAATTTCTATAAAATTGGAACATCAAATTTGAAAAATAATTTTACGACTCTAAAGAGCACAAAATTCTATTCTATTTTTAAAAAATTCTAAAGAATATATGGTTGAGAAGGAGCCTCCCAAATTTGGTTTATTAAAAAATGAAAACTCATATGGAGATAGCTATTACCCTTAATTTTAGAGGAGAAATAATCAAATAGTAGAATGAGAGCCATTGGTTGTAGTGGTGAGTGGGTTGGTCACTAGAAGCCAAGGGTGGTTGCAAGGTGGTGCTTTGGAGGAGAAGTGATCATGTGACATATGTAGAGGCCAAGCAATGATAATGGTGGTAGGTGTGGCACTCCAAGAGGTGGAGGTTGGTAAATTATTAATGTTGGTAGTAGTTTGTAGACTAGAATGCTAACCCCTAGGAGTCAATATATGAGTTCTATACTAATTACTAGTGGTTAATGATTTTTTTATTTTTTTTATTTTTTTATTGTATGCTACAAAGGGGCCATATTTCCTCTCCAAGGTGTTGCTTTGGAGAAGTGATCATGTGACATAGAGGCCATGCAATGATAGTGGTGGTAGGTGTGGAACTCAAGAGGTGGAGGTTGGTAAACTATTAATGTTGGTAGTATTTTGTAGACTATAATGCTAACCCATAGGAGTCAATATATGAGTTCTATACTAATTTCTAGTGGTTAGTGATTTTCTTAAATATTATTTTCATTATACGCTACAAAGGGGTCATATTTCCTCTCCAAGAAAATTTCCTCCCCCACATTCATCCTTCACAAAAATGAATAAATTTAATATGGAAATAGGTATTTTCGGGCATTTCAAATACAATGGTGGGGTTTCTTAGGCTTCAAAATACCCTACAATAGCTACTTAATTGATGCCAGAGTTAGACCTTCATTTGTAAACTAGCCTTGAGAAATTCAATTTTGGAGAAATAAAATATAATATTGAATTTATCAAGACTTAAATGTTATTGAATAACTAAAAATATTGTTAGGGTTACTAAAAAGCTACAAATGTCTAGATCTTATTTCCAAGATACATAGCAAAAAACTGCCTAGAAATTAAAATTTTTAAGCAAAGAAAAAGTGTCACAAAATGCAACCACAATCTAGCTCTAATTTTTTAAATAAATATATATGTAGATAAATTATCAATATAACATTATTCACTTAGGTAATGTGATAGCATTATGAAATATTTTTTTGCCAAATACATTAGAGAATATATTAAATTGAATTTCCCTTAATCAATAAACTATACTACAATCCAACGAAGAATGTTTTGATCCTTGAGATATTATTATTCTTCACTACTAAGGTTTTTTTCTTAATAGCAAGAAAACAAATATCAATGGAACTTAAAAAAATACATTTGAATACCTATAAAGTATTATATTTGATTCAAAAATTTGATCCCCTGGTTGGTGGGAGAAGATAGTTTTGACTAATTTTCAATTATAAGATATATTTTTTTCTTAAATAAGAAGAAAACTGCCATCAATGGAACTAAAAGACTTATAAATCACACTTTAATAATAGAAAGAGAACTGCCATAAATGAAATTTGAGAATTATAAATCATTGATATGACTTGAATTTGAATAGCAATAAAATATAATATTTGATTCTAAACTTTGATGTCATATGCTTTATGACATAAGAATACTAAAATTTTGATCTTTTCAAATGACTATTTTATATGTCACATTTAAATTCTATTATTTATGAAAAAATACTTTATTTTAACTTTAATATGCCAAATACATTAGTTTTTAATAAAGATTTTGTTTACAGATAATTTATTTTTGCAATAAAAAACAAATATAATCTATTTTTTTAGTACTATATATTTACAGCAATACAAGATTTAATAAAGAAAAAATTACAAATCATTGCAAATCAAAGGTAAAAAAAACACTATACTTCTAATTTCATTTTATATTAAATTTGAGATGAAATAAAACCTTTACATATCACATGCAACTTGGAAAGTAAGGTCCTTCATCAATGGCATCATTGTAATATTGTCCTTTCCTTCCAACCTATCAACAGACTCCATTCAGCCTAGAAATCTTTGCAAAGTCTTATCCAGAAAGTTCACCAATACCTCTTTCACCAAAAGTTGCCTAAGAGAAAGTTGTTGCCTATAAAATTTGGGGTAATAATAATAAACACACTGAACCACTGAAAATCTATTTGAAGATTATCAACATACCATTGAAAATCTTTCAATTATTCCAAGATCTGGAGATTACACAAATAAAAAAAGTAAATTAAACAATATTCTAAAAATAAATAATAGATTCAATGAACTTTCAAACCATAAATAAATAAATTAATTAAACAAATCTAAAAACTCACCTAAATAAAACCTTTCATATTGTCAAATTCCTGAGCCATGGAAATAAATATTTCAAGACCATGTCAACCCCTTCAAAGTATTTTTGTCCCCATCTCTTTGTTAGTACAATAGAGAGCACCACAACTGCAAAACCCACACCATATGACAACCCCATTGCAATCCAATACCACAAACTTTCCTCACTCTGTTCTTCTTCATTGGTAGACGCATAAATAGGAGGAGGAGCAGGAGCAAATTCTGGCCAAGAGCAGTTCTTTGGGAGCGGGCATCCCCATAAATTTGGATTTCCTTCATACGAAGACTTTGTAAAGGTTGCCATGTGTCCTCCTTGTGGTATGCTACCTGAAAGGAGGTTGTTAGATAACCTGAGGACTCCCAAGTAGCTCAAAGATCCAACCTCCCATGGAATTTGTCCAGAAAAAAGATTTGAAGAAAGGTCTAATGATTCCAGCCAACTCATTTGTACAATACTATTTGGAATTGTACCATTCAAATTATTCATGGATAAGTTGAGAAACATCAGACCTTTCAACTTTCCTAAATTTGAAGGAAGATTACCATTCAATTGATTGCTGGAGAGGTCAATGGCTGCCATGGTGGAGAAAATATATGGGTAGTGCTCATCTCTTCCTTTCGAATTCATATTCAATTTATTCTCATACTCATACCTTGTGAAATTGAGAAATGAGGTTTGATACATGATATGCCCCTGTTGTGGTTCTATCAACATTGCTTGTAAACTAAAAATGTTGTGGGGTATGAACCCTGATAGACAATTAGCAGAAAGGTCCAAGATTTGGAGGTTCTTCAACTGCCCAATCTCTGTAGGAATGCTACCTTCAAAATTATTTTTCCTCATTGTTAACACTTGCAATTCTGAAAGGTTTCCTACCAATTTTGGAATCTGGCCTTTCAATTGGTTTTGCCCAATATCTAGAAAAAGTAATTTTGTGTAGTTGAATATTGAGAGAGGTAATGCTCCACTTAGCTTGTTATTTTTTATCACTAGTGATTCCAGTTGACTTAGCTCACCAAACTTAGATGGTATCAAACCTCCCAAATTATTATCCCCCAAATTCAAAAATTGAAGTGAGGAAAAATTGGCTATGCTTGGAGGGATGATTCCACTCAAATTGTTATTTGCCAAATTTAAAACTTGTAGTGACCAGCTACTCTGCATGCTTGGAGGAATATTTCCTGTCAATAAATTGTCATTGAGAAGCAATCCCAATATATTAGGTGGCAAATTTGGTGGTATATGTCCGCACAATTCATTGTTAGACATGTCCACAACTTGTATTGCCTTCCAAGCTGAAGTATTTAGAAAAAGATGACCTTGTAGATGATTTGTTGTGAGATTGATGTACTGTAGGTTCATATTCAATAGCCAAGATGGAATTTCTCCAACAAGATTGATGTTAGCTATTTTCAACTCTTCAAGTGAGAATTGAGTGGAAATCCATGAGGGTATTTGACCATCCAACTTACATGACGTTAGGTATAAATCTGTTAACTGAAAGGAGGGAATCCAAGTGGTGTTGCTGTTAAGTACACAATTGGATAAGGACAATGTGTCTAATTTTCTAAGGTTTTGTAAGAGAGCCTCTAAACTAATATGATGGCCGTTTGGTACTAAGGATGCAATACTTTGGTTGAATGGATTCCCATCAGCAATGAGTTCAGTGAGGGAGGAGAGCCTTGAGAATGATGAGGGAAGAGTTCCGTTCAGTTGGTTGTTTGACAAATCCAAATTTTCTAGTGAAGAGAGATTGCCCAAGGACTCTGGGATACAGCCACTCAAGTGATTATGAAAAAGATATAGGATAGTTAGAGAAGAGAGATTAGAGAGAGAGGAGGGAATGCTTCCTGTGAGTTGATTGCCAGAAATATCTAGGCTAGTTAGAGAAGAGAGATGAGAGAGAGAGGAGGGAATGCTTCCTGTGAGTTGATTATAATAAAGATCTAGGCTAGTTAGAGAAGAGAGATTAGAGAGAGAGGAGGGAATGCTTCCTGTGAGTTGATTATCAGAAAGATCTAGCTCAGTTAGAGAAGATAGTTTTCCTAAGCAGGAAGGAATAATACCTGTTAATCCATGGGAAAAGAGGTCTATGGTTGCAACAAAAGTGAGGGTGCACAAGCTCTCAGATATGATGCCCCCTTTAAATGAGGCGTCATCAAAATCAACACCGACTACATGATGAGTCGTGTTGTCACAGGAAATGCCGTACCAGAGGCAGCAATCGGTACCTTTCTCCCACGAACTGAGCCAATCTGAAGAGGAATTGAGGAGGCCGGCTTTGAAGAGAAGAAGAGCGTGGGCTTCCCTCTCAATACATCCGCAGCAGAAGCGGAGAAGAAATAGCATAATAATAGAAAGCAAAAGTAAGTTGGCCATGGGAGAATGAAAGTAACTTGCGATTTAGCAGGGTAACGAGATGGAGAGGGCAAATGATTTATTTTGCTGTTGCGTGAGTGGTGTTCTTAATTATAAGATTCTGATTTCTTTCCAGTCAGTAATGATGTGCAGGGTTTCCGTGTGGAAATAACAACCACACAGCCGTGTGGTGGAAGTAAAACAGCTGTAGAATACATTTCCTCAAAATACATTTATCAATACATTTCCTCAAAATAAACACAAAACTATATGAGAAATGGCATGGCATGCAAATTTCACTATTAGAATAATCTAGAAAATAAAGCACACTAGATGCAAATGTATATAAGGGATAAATTGTCATTATTCAAATATTAAATAAATTAGGATTTGAAATTCATAATTAAGTAGTATGATATTACAAGTAGATTGAATTAACAAAGACAAAATAAAGTTTGCCTTGGAATTGATAAATGAGGAAAAGGAGAAAACCTATAGGAAAAATCCCCTCAAAAGAGAGAAATCCCCCTCTCAAAATAGAGAAATAAATGAAGAAGTAAACTTAGCTCCCAAATATGTAGCCTTTTTATGTCCTTACAAGATCAATGAATACACATAGTAAAGAGACAATGTGAATGAAGAATGTATCAAATTGAGTGTTGAAGTAGGTCCCTTTACAATAAATGATGTGCCTTCCTTTTAGAAGAAATAATTTCCACTCCAAAAATTGAATTAAGGGAAGGATTAGGAAGACAATCTTTAGATTAGGAAGAAGATCTTTGGAAAATACTTACATAGATACAATTAGACATGATACAATTGTAAATCAGAAAAGTATTCTAAGCCAAAAGCGTTTACCCCTTAAACAAATAATAATTAAAATAATAATAATAATAATAATATGGTCTATATAACTATTTATTATTTAGTTTTTAAGGTCAAGTAATTTCATTATGTTTTAATAAGTGTAGTGTATAATTCATAATCTTCTTATAAAATAATAGAATGGTTATAAAAAGTTGTAGTTAAAGTTTAACTATAAATTTGTCATCTAATTGCTTATTTCATCTCTCTTTATTTGTCATTAAATTGAAGAAAAAATAGTTAGGAAATCATTGAGCCTCAAAAAGAACTTAAAAAACAAGGTGACGAGTGATAATTAGTTTTACAATTATATAAAATCTTATTATTTAAAAAAATTGTATCAAGTGAAAAGTTATCATTTAAAATATGTGAGATTCAACAAACTTATCATTTGATACATATTTTTAATAAAACTTAATTTCAATGATCATATTTAATCATTTTTACTATAATATATAATTATTTTTATTAAAAAAATTTATGACATATTAAACATCTTATTGAAACATAATTATAAATATATATTTAATTTTATATATTTAAAAAAAATAAAAAAATTAGTTCCGCTCTATGGTTCAATGTAAAGAGGGAAAAATGCTTTATTCACACTTCTCGACATTTATCAAAGGTACATCGGAAGCAAACAAGCTTTATTCAAAAATTCTAATGTTTTTCCACAGCGAAGGGCCCACGTTAAAGTGGTCCCTTTTTCAAAGGACTCGATAATGTCGTGATGTGATAAAATTGACTGCCACTTACATGGTGGGCAAAGCCGAAATGCAGAGTATTTGTTCGTATTGTCTACCCAGCATTCTGGATGGATATTTGACCGTATTTGTTTCCGATAATTTCGCAAGAAACGACAGATTTGACTGCCACTTTCATTATGGCGTACGTGGAAGGAGAAAGAGACATGATAGACTCAGAGCCAAGTAGAGTCTCGTCTCACAGGAATTTTGTTTCAACTTTATTCAAAATTTCCAGTGTTTTTCTCAGAGCGAAGGACCCACGTTAAAGTGATTCCTTTTTCAAATGACTCGATAATGTCGTGAGATGATAAAATTGACTGCCACTCTCATAGTGGGCAAAGTGGGAAAGCAGAATTTTTTGTACCCGATAATTTCACGAGAAACCACGAAACTATGATGTTAAGGAAAGAGAAACTATATTGGCATCAAATCAAAAAAATATTTTTACCATGATGAAGAGCATGAAATTCTACTTCATTTCCAAAAAAAAGGTCCTAAAAAAATTCATATGGTTGACGAGGAGCATCCCAAATTTGGTTAAATAAATATAAAAATCTAATAGAGAGGGGCTAGAGACCCTAATTTTATAGGATAAATAATCAAATAGTAGAATGGTAGATCCATTGGTCGTAGTGGTGAGTGGGTTGGTCACTAGAAGCCAAGGGTGGTTTCAGGGTCATGCTTTAAAGGAGAGACACTTAGGTGGCATAGAAACCATGTAACAACAATGGTGGTAGGTGTGTCCCCCACATAGTGCAGGTTGGGCAACTATTAATGATGGTAGCAGTTCGTATACTACAATGCTAGGCACTAGCAGTCAACCCATGAACTACACTAATTACTAGTGGTTAGTGATTTTTTAAAATTCTTTTTACTATACACTTGCATAGGGATTGCATTGATTTTCTAAGTAATTTTTTCCTCCACTACAACTATTTAAGTAATTTTACAATCAAACCTCCATTTGTAAACTAGCATTGCAAACTCCAATTTTAGAGTATGAAATTTAATCTTGAATTTCTCAAGACTCTTGGATTTTAAATTTTTTTCAAACCATTTTGATTCTCTAGATCATCTAAGGACTCAAGAGAAGATCATGCTAGAATATTTAGGAAAATATATATGATTTTTTCACCCCCTTAATATCTCATAATAGAAACTAAAAGATCTACCTTAACACTAAGGCTTTGAGATCATGTTATAATTTATAAAATAGATATTAACTCATAATTTATTACAAGGATTAAATATAATTAAATTATAAATATAAATGATTAAAGATCAAAATAGCCTCATAGAGTTAGTTTTAATAGGCGCACAAATGCTCAAGAGACATAGATCTATAATAAGTAAAATAACATAATATAAAGCTAACAATAATTTAATCAATATATACATTAAATGTATTAGAATGGGTTAGAAGGGTTTGTCTTGGGGAGATCTCTACTAGGGTTTGTGTCTTTTTCGTCATTTGTTGCCATCCTTATATCACTTTGTGCATTCAGTGCAAGAAAACTTTTAATCTTCTACATTTATTATAAGAATTTTTGCTAGTCCTTTTTATGGCCTCAAACTATCTCAATCTATTGATAAGTAGGAGGTATTTTCCATGGCATGTAAAATTGTGATATTAATGAACATCACTTATATAGATCAATGGTTTCTCCAATAGTACAAATTTGAACTATGTTAATCTGGTATTGGAAGTCTGTTAATCTGGTCTTCTAGTTTGGATTATCTTATCTTATAAGATTCATTTAGAAGTTGATAATATGTTCTATCTTAACATCATTTGCATCTATAGACAAGATTTTAGTTGGCTTGGTTATACAGTTGGAAAGATACAGTTAGCAGAAGATTGGCACACAATATTCTATTTATATACTCGTTCAATGAGTCAATTTTTTGGTCTGGATTCTACCACTAAGAAAGATATTGTGCTACAAGACTTTCTATATAGATTCTTGGTTATAAGATTCATCTTACCTTGACGTTTTATGTTGATATGTGAACACACTCAGAAGATATGAATAATAGTGTCATGTTCCGAGGATTATAGTAAATTCCTGTATAGTGCATTGATGTGGGAGATTCTACACTTTCTCATGATTAATTGTTTTATCTTGCAGAGTTGAAGATAAGTTACTTGATGTCATCTAAAGGAGAATTTGATGTGTTAACAATTTTTGGAGTTACATGTTTGGTGAACGAATTACATATACATTTGAAGTCTTTGATGTTTAATTCTAACTTTGGTCTACCTAATTATGAATTTGAATGAAGAAGATTAAATATGTGTAGTGAATGCTAAAGGGATCTATCTTAGGTCCATGTCGACTAATATCATATACTACATGCTTGTGTTGGACATGAAGATGAATATGTTTTGAGGATAAATCCAATAGAGTTTTTATTTGAAATAGGACTACTCTAATTAGGCCGACCTAATTAGTGTATGCAAGTGTATATGATATATATGGGTATGATGCGTTATCTTTCCCGGGCTTAGCCTTTGATGATAGTAGAGCTCCTCAAGCTAAGGAGTTGATGCAAGATACTTAGGATATCCTTATGGCACGTAAGGGTAACATTCAGCAAGTGCAAAATTAGTAGAAGATGTATGCTGATACACATTGTGTGGAGAGGACATTTGAGGTGGATGATTTGGTTTTCTTGCGCCTCCAACCATACAAACAAAGCACATTGAAAAGAAGTGGTGTGGAAAAAATCAAGCCATGATTTTATGGGCTTTACAGGACTGTGAAGAGAGTTGGAGAGGTGGCATATGAGCTTGAGTTACCACCAGGCAACAGGATTCACAATGTTTTTCATGTATCTTGCCTCAAAAATGCCTTGGGATAGCATGTGGTTGCTTCTCATGTCCTTCCACTGCTTGATGAGGAGGGAGTATTGATACTTGAGCTTGATTCCATTGCTGATATGAGGGAGCACAAGTTGCGTAACAAGACAATCAGAGAATATTTAATCAGGTGGAGAGACTTGCCATTGGAGGATGCTACATGGGAAGGAGAGAAAATACTTCAACATCCTAATTTGCGATTGCTTGAGGGTAAGCAATCTTGGGAAGGGAGGACTGTAATGTCCTCACTTTAGCACTGATAGTTGGAGCTATGTGCTAGCTCATTCACCATTCCCGTGAGCTAGTCATTTTGGTGAGGGAATGCATTTTTGGCCAAGATCTAATATTATTTTGATGATTTTTGCCAATAAGGAAGGAAGAGAATTAATATTTAATTATTTAGCAATGTGGAGTTATATTTAATTAATTTATTAAAGTGACTGAAATAAAATATATCATAAAGTCACTTAATTTTAAAATATATCTTTTATCCCACATGGACAAGAAAAGTGAGTGGGCTCCCTTTGGAAAAGTATAAATAAAAGCTTGGGCTTGGCTTTTATCATATTATGTTGGAATTATCTTACTTATTGAGAATTTTCACTTGGTTGGAACTAAGTTACAACTTGATCAAGGTGATGCTCCCTTGGTTAGTAGGGTTTGGTGATGGCCCCATTCCCAAATTGAGAGGTGGATGCAATCAATATTCATCATAGAGATTAATTGAGACATTTTGGAGAGTTTTGTGTGAAGAAAAGAGGTTTGCAATTTTGTTTTAGTTTGCAGGTCAGTCATGAAAGATCTTGCATTTTCATTCGTAGCTCATCATTGAAGGATCAAATTTTTGTGGGTACTTGAGGGATCAATTGCTAGAGTCTCAACAATCATTTTAGGAAAAGATTGGAGAAGTTTGCAGCTAGTAATTATTTTATATATTTTCATAACCTTTAAGTAGCAGGGGTGGACCTCCTTGGTAGGGGCGATTTTTCTGAAGGAAGCTCTAAAAATTCTGAAATAAATTACAAAATGGGCACCTTGGTTGGTGGAAGAGTGTTGCGAAGTTTGGTTGCCAAATTCCCACCCTTAAGGAGATTCAAATATTTTTGTGGGAGATGCCATCTCATACCAGGTTCTCCTAGATTTTTATATTAGTCATTTAGTTGCATTTTAGTTATAGAAATTTGCATATTTGTAAGCCAAGAGTCTTGGCACTATCATTGCATTTCATTGGCATAAGTGGGTAGCATTATTTCCAGCTTGTAGACATTATTATCATTGCAATATAATGATGAGAGACATAAGGAGTTTACTGCCATCTATTTGACAAATTGTCTCTTAATATAAATACATCATTCTTAAGTTAGTTTTCATGTAAAGTATTTTTCTTAATGTTATTCATGTACGTATGCACTCATTGGATTAGTTTGCATGCCAAATGATTTTTAAAATGTACATTGGTTGTAGGTATGCATTTCATATCAGCAACTCATCTATATGCATTTGAAAATACAAAAAGAGTTTGCATTTCATATTAGTTACTTGTTCACTTGAATTTGCATCAATTCCAAGCATTCTAAACATCTTCTACATCAAAACTTGATAAAAAAAAAAAAAACTGAAACAACAAAACCAACAAGCTGGGAGGTTGTCAACAAAGTGTTTGACAAAATTCCTAAGGTGCAACATCAAAAATTTTGGATTAGATTTGGCATAGGTCATTACAACATCTCACAATCATCCTTCTTATTTTTCCATTCATGATTTTTCCAAGATTCCCTAAATCCATCATTAATTCCTTCCCTTGGCTCTAGGATTTCGTACCCTAGCCAATGTCCCCCATTATTAATTTTCTTCTCTCCTTCAATACACTTGTTCTTCCTTTTAGTTTCTTCTTCCCTTACTAACTTTCCTTCCTCTTTGTTGTACTCTGTCACTACTTCCTCAACCCTTTCATTCAAGTTTTTGACTATTTCCTTCACTAATGTCTATTTCCTCGAGCATTGTTCCCTTGTGTTCCCTTTTGTTCGACACTTATTGAAAATTATCAATTGATCTTCCCTCTCAATCTTCTATCGCCATATTCCATAGTTTGATATGATTTCCATCTCATCTAGTAACAAGGGGGTAGGTTTTATTCTTATGCATACCCTTGCATACATTACACACTTCCTATCCTCCATGTTTCCATTTGATCACACATAAGTTCCCATTTAATCTCCTATATCTTTTAGGATTTTAGGGTTCCAATATTGTGATGGTAGATTGTATAATCTTATATATATATGGATATCTTCAATTGATTGCTTTATAGGATCAAACTTTGTCTTAAAATATCTAATGGAAAAGCTAGTGCCATCCATTAGATATGGTTCCTCATTTAAAATCTTCCATTTTATTATCCCTGATAGGAATTCAACTAAGAAAAAGCCATTTGGGAGTGATTTTAGAGTTACATCCCTCCCCCAATTTTGATCACACCAACATATTAGTTTTCTCATTTTTGGCCATTATCCTCCCCATTTGAAGAAGAAAGAAACATCCTTCATTCTATCTATTGTCTTTTCTAAAGTATCATTTTCCAAAAAAATAGAAATGCATTTTCAATGAGAGTTAGGTTTAAGAGGGATTCTATTCACACCTGACACTGGTTGATCCCCTTACCCCAAAATTTCCTTACTTTTCCAAATGATTAGTATGGTGAATTAATTCTTTGGTCGCAAGTTGCAACTTCTCCAACTTTTATTTGGGCCCAACTGTTGGCCTGACATCCTCATTCTATCTCTATTTTCCTATTGGTTTAATTCATTCCAACAATTTCTCGATTGACGATTTGTCACAAATCCTAGTTGCCACTTTATTTCCACCCCATATCTCTATACCCTTGGCCATATTTCTTTATTAGCCTACTTCAACCTTCCCCGAGATTTTCACCCCATGATTTATCAAGATTCGTTGTCATTGTTCTCTTGTGGCTCTTTATTTCCACCATTGAATGCACAATGCTCGTTTCTACAATCAATTGATTACTTTGTCTTATTCCACTTCTTCCAACCATTGTATTCCTCATTATAATTACCAAATTGACATATTCCTCCTCTTTGAAACTAGTGACCCACACCATCATGTGCCTTGTATCATCGGTCCTCGCTTCCTTCTTAATTCTCCTATACATTTATTGTCCATGCTTAGCTTAGCTTGCTACCCTCCTCCACTCCTCAATGGACCACTCCAGATCTGCCTAATTTTCCCATGCACCTAATCTCCTTGCCATTTTCTATATGACTATTACATATATTATAGTATAATAATATTAAAATAAATAATAAATAAAAAATAAAAAAGTTTTATGCATACAATTTTTTATATATTAAAGATAGTATAAAAATCATTTTTTAACAAAAGTTAAATATCAAATGCAAACCACATAGGGTCTAGCTGATGCACAAAAAAAGATATAGTTTGATCAATTGAAGCAAATAATATATATTCATATACATTAGGCTTTATATAAAATGTATAGTCCTAACCATATATCTAGATTGTGATTAGCATTTCCTGTTGTTTTTATATTGACCCATATCCTTCCACCCAATAAGAGGATCAATGGAACATATCTCATCACTTGATCGCATGACCTTCATAGTGAAATTATATCCTTGGTTGACATGGAACTTGGCTCTACCTTGTGATCCTAGGTCCTTTTTAGCTTCTTAGGAGGCACACTTCCATTGTATTTTAGTTGGAAGTCTAAGTACCCTTTTAGGAAAGGAGTGTTTTTAGATTTGTTAAAGTACCACATTTATATATATTCCATATCATATTTTTTCACTCTCATGGTACCTCATTTAACAAATTCAATAATTTGAACGTAGATACCTCCATAGTTAAAATAACATGCATTGAAATATTGTGAAAATTGAGTTTTTTAATAGTCTCAACAAGTGTCCTCTTTGATCCTTGGAATTTTCCCTCACTTCTTGCTATCCATATTACCCATAATATTTCACTATAAAAAATTAGCCAAAATAAATTACATTCTTTATTCAAACTACTCACATTCTCAATCAATATTTATTTCTAATTAATCACACCTTTATCACCCCAAGCCTTTAAATCAACACAAAATAAATTCCATATTTCTTTAGCATAAAAATAGTAAAAAAAAGATATGTCTTGTTGTTTCAAGTTTTAGAAATACATTTAAAAACATTCCTTTTGGGCTCAAGAGTGTTTGACCATAGATTATTAAAAATTCTTTGCCACTATTCAATAGTTAGAGTCAAATACCAAGTCATATTAATGTAGTCAACTATAGAATAATTGTTGCATAAAGTTTTATATACAGTTTTGTAGACATGAAAATTATCCTAATCGGTATCACACACTTGATTCTAGTTCATTAACATCACTTCTTCCTTAATCATCTCTCTACTAACCATTTAATCAAATAATCTTTATCTGATTGAAATTCATCATATTTCCTCTTTTAATTAAATAAATAAATATTTATTTAATTAAATCATATTTCCCCTTTTAATTAAATAAGTCAACTTTATTTAACTAAATCTAATTCTCCTCTTTTGATTAAATAAATTAACTTTATTTGATTAAATCATCATATTCTCCTCTTTAATTAAATAAATCAATTTTATTTAATTAAGTCATCAATCAATCCTAAAGTCCCTCTTTAATTAAATAAATCAACTTTATTTGATTAACTTCTAATGTTCTTCATTTAATTGAATGTACATCAAACTTTATTTAATTAATTAAATTACTAATGCATCAATTTCCTCCCATTTGATTTAAATAAATCCAAAAATCTAAGTCAAATGTCAAATCAAATAAATTCTATCTAAAGTTAATTAAATCCTAATTAACTCTAACTCTAATCCTCAATTCTTCTAAATTTTGTAACTTGCACAAGTAAATCAATTTAATTGATTTATAAATTCCTCTATTTTCATTCAAAAGGCATCGCAAGTGGAATATTCCTCCAATTCAAAAATTCCCTCCCAAAAGGACTTGTCCATCCAACAAGGCATTAAGGGCCTCTTACATGTCCTTTTTTTTGAGCCAAGTGGCATTAACTCTTCTTTCATCTCCCTCCAACATGTCACTTCCTCAAATTTGAAATCCACCTAATTGAATTTATTTGCACATTGATCAAAATGTGTTCCATCTCTCTTCAATAGCATGTTGGCAACTAGAACATTGTTATTGGTTTATTTGTAATCCCACATCCTTCATGTTTTGCATTCCTCCATCCTTCTTTCCTATAAATGGAGAGCTCTTCTATGGATTTTGGATCCACAACTTTATGCAAGATTATTATCTTCATGTTTTGAGCAATCTCATTCATTTTCATCCAAGTTTCATAGTCTTCATCAATTTCATAGCTAAGTTGTAGATTTTCATCAAGGATCACATTGTTCATCATCAAAGCTTGCAAGGAATTGGGAAAGGGCTACTTTCCACATCAAAGTAGCACCAATTCCCCCATGGGATGATGGTTTGAATGTTTTGAGCAAGATTTAGTAGCTTTCATTTGTTTAATTTCACTTTGTTTCTTATTCTTGGAATTTGAATGAATTGTGTGGGGAATGATTGTTTTAGATGTTTTTAATGACTAAAATTCATTTTTTTGATCATGTTTGAGCAGATCTAGATCAACCATTCACATTTTGGTGCTAGGAGGGAAAATCTTCCAGAATTAACACATTTTTTTCAAATATTTTGCTATTTTTTCAAACTTTTTGAGGCTACAGGAAATAATGATGCTGCAAACAACAAAAAACACTGCTATCAGTCCAACGTTGCTATATAATGATGCTACTTTTGCATCAAAGGGTGACGCTACTTCCAGTTTCCTGAATGCCGGTTCTACATACTCCAAAGGGCGACGCTTTGTGAAATGACACAATTGCAGTCTTTGTTTTTCCATAGAGCGTAGTTGGTTTCACTAGAGCATCGCTGACCTCCTCCAAATTGCGACGCCTTTGCAGATTGCGATGCTGGGGTGAGGTAAAAGTTAGATTTCAAGTTCATTTTATCATTTTCTTTTTGTCCTTAATTAGTTTAAACTTTTAACTTGTTTTGTGTCTCTTTTTCCTATGGATTAATCAATTTTTGTAGGTTGAAGTGATCAAGAGGGATTCAAAGGGAGAAAGCAAGGAGAAGTTTTCTTTATGGCATCTTCTTTCTCTTGTATCAAGTGTTTTTAAAAACTTTGGAAGAAATTATAATTCGATCCTAATGATTTTGTTACTTTCAATTTTAGGACTCAAAATAAATTTCATTTGGGCTCTAAAAAGAACAATCAAAGGGATTAAAAAGAACTTTAGGAACTTACTAGGGTTGGTTTTGGATTTAAAAATTGAACAAGCAAACTTCACACTTCATCTTGGTGCTTAAAAAGAATCCATTATTGCTTCGAGGTATAAAATGAACATGCGTTTTTGTGTTTTGTAATTTTTTTTACAAAGTAATCTCATTCAAAAGAGCATATGCACTTCTCTCGCACTTCACAGTGATCTTGAGAATCAAAAGTCTTTTTGGTGATATTAAGTTGTATAAAAGATTTCCCCCACACTTCAATTTTGGCTTAAATTTGACAAAACATGCGAGTGTGAAGAAAAGGAATCGTGTGTGCTTCCTCCTTATTACGTCAGGCAATCGAACTATAAATGTACTCCTTTGCTATTGTGTACCTTTAGAGGGCCTGCCTTGGTGGGAAAAAGTAATCACCCCAAGGGGACGACTTGAACTGGTGACGATCTAAACGCCAAGCTAATCTTGATTGGCATAAAAATTTGAATTTTGAGGAAACCCATCATTATAGACAATCCTATGGAAAAGAAGGTGATGCTCTTTGTATGGGTTGATCTTTCCTCTTGTGTGGTCATCTAAACGGGTATCCTAATTACGATCCAATCTATGTAAAATCCAAAATCCTTTCTATTTGTTGGTGCAAGAGGTCAAACCTTTGAAGCTGTCCCAAATTTTTGCGGCTCTTAGTAGAGATGAGAAGTTCATCATGGGAGATTCATAAGAAATGAAGCTTGACTGACCCAAGAAGAGAGTGCACTATAAGGGGAAGCCTGTGTGGTCAAGCTTCTAATCATCTGCTAAGAGTAGGCGCAACTGGATTTATCCAAGTGGTAACTCAATAAATATTGTCTCATTCTATCCTAGGGTTGTGAAATCTTTGAGTCAGTTACACACATTGCTTGGAACCAAAATCTTTGAAAATAAACATTCAACATGATCATCAAATTTCAAACCCTTTAGGAAGAGAAAATACCTTTGTAAAAATCCAAGTGCTACTGCTTGTCCCTTGGGATTTCATCCTTAGAGACTTCTAAGTATTTGGATTTATATCTCAAATTTCTCTCACTAAAGTCAACATTAGGGAACTATTACCTTGATTTTGTTGATTTCCACATAATGGACCTTGTGGGATGAAGAGAAATTGAGACATAAACATTTAGTGGAAAATCTAAGAAAGAAAGTGTTTGAGGTAAAATCAATTCATTAATCAAGATCAAATCAATTGAGCCTCACACATGTGCTTGTTATCTTTTGGTCATATGGTTTTCCATGCAAACATTGGTCTTTTGGTTTGAACTACTCTTAGTAAAAATCATGTTCTTCAATACCGAGGTCTTGTAAGAAAAAGTCTCTCTAGGTTCACTTGAGATCAAAATCAACACTTTCATCCATCCTCAAACATCAATCAAAAAATCATCTCACAAACAACTCTTATAAATCTTGGAAAAATCCTCTATGCTAGTGATGCAGGAGCATCCAGTGGTGTAAGGGCAATCTTGCATCACCCAAAAATAGTGAAATTTCAAGTTTATCGTTTTTCAGATGTTTTTACATTTTTGGATACCCTTTTCGTCATAATAAAATTCCCAATTCACGGTTTTTATTTTCTCTTCCTAGGTGGAAAGATATTGTAGTTTTTGTTGCCCAGATTTGCACCTAAAAATCTTCCGAGTGGGATTTGAGGCACTTAGAGCTTCTGTATCGGCCTCGAAACTTGCTGAAATTGGCATAGCAAATTTTGAGCACCTTCTTGACTTCGAGAGCTTTCCAACGGTTTGAACGGTTCGCGGATCGGAGTCCCGGATCAAAAGTTATGGCCCCGCGAAGTTGGCGCATTTTCTAGAAGTTACCATTGCAAATGCCCTTTCCAAATTTGAACTTCATGTTGTAAATTTTCGGCGCCAAACCGCCTAAATTCAATTTGAATGTTGTTTTGGCTCCAAACTAATGAGGAGCTCTATTTATGGGCGGGTTTTCTAATTTTTGGGTAACTTTTTGGGGACAAGCTCGCATATTGCGAAAGGGTTAAACTATAGCTTTCTATAGCTTGCATATGTTGTAGAACTTGGGCATTTGAGATCCTCTGCATGTAAGAAGCTCCATTTTCTGAATAATAAAATTATTCTCTTGTTTGTGGTTATTTTCTGTGTCTCGGGTTGTGCCCTCATCAGCTAGACTTTTGGCAAATCCTTTGAATCAAAAATCAAAATCATCTTGTTTAATTAAGTGTGTGTGGATGCATCCTTCTTCATACACTTAGTTAAACTATCACCTTGTGGGAAATTTTCTTCCAAGATAGTTCATCCAACATCTTGGGGTTTATGTGTTCATTATCCAAAATCCAAATCCAAAATCAAAATCAAAATCCAAAATCCAAATTAAATCAAACAAAAATCAAATAAAAAATAAAAAATACAAAAGTCCCAAAGTCTAGTATCCCCTTCAAGGTTTCTTAAGAGTTCAATCATTCACATCATCCATATTTCATTTATATAATCACCACCCTTTGATCCCTAATATCCTAGATTTTCTTTTTTGTACCCAAAGTTTAGATCAATCTAAGGAGTTAGAGGTTCACCTCCCATATTCTTAAAAATTGATCTTTAATTTATGGTCCAAACTAGATCTCAACAAAGAAGAACATGGAATATAAACTTGATCCATACATCATGAGTAATCTAGAAATCCTTACAATGCCAATTGATTATCAACATTCCCATTTACACAATCCATACATGGCATCATCTTCTCCTACAAACCTTAATGGTACAACAAATGTGAGTATGCCCAATCTAATTTTTGGAACACCTTTCCCTATGGTAAATTTAAATCAAAGTCGAAACTTACAAATCTATCAACCAAACAATCAATGCATGAGTCTTCAAAAAAGAAAACATTATCCCACCAAATCCATACGTGCCAAATGTGAATATACCAAGTACAAGTTTACAAAACATGAACATTTTGAATCCACACTTGGTAAACTTTGGGATAGATATGTTTGTGAATCATACAAATGTTGTTCAAAGTCCAAACAATATGTTAACAACTCTATGTATTGATCCAAGTCAAGGTAACACCATGAAAAATAAAAGTTACTTCAATCAAGGCAATATGTTTCCAAACCAAAACAATGTTCAATTTCAACCTATAATGCCAAATCTAAACATCATCCCAAAGAATAACATTGTCCAAAATCAATTTTTCCATGATCCCATACAAACACCACAAGTATACATTCCAAATATGCTTGAACAAAAGCCAAATCAACTATATCAAGGGAGTCAAGATCAATTTTTTCTAGATCAACTTGCATCACTTGCTAAAATAATTGGCTCATTGTGCCAAGATACATCTTCACCCAAAAATCAATACACTCTTCCATTGGTTAAACCATGTCATCAAGGCATTGAATTATTTCCACAACCACATCAAGAACAATATCTCCAAGTGCAAGAAGTTGGATATCAAGATCAACACCATCAACAACAAACTCAACCTCCACGTCTTGAAGATCAATCACCACATCTTGAATATTAGTCATCAAATCTCCAAGATCAACCACAAGAAGAATCATCTCAACAAGCACAAATCTCACAAGGTAACAAATGAAAATACACACCACTAGGGGGAACAATTGAATTGGCCATGCAATAGTTGGTACAAGAAAATCTCATCAAAATACCCTTTTATGAAAATTATCAAGAGCCTCAAGTTAAACCACCAGGGTATAATGAGAAGCACCTTTGTGATTTTCAAAAAATAAAGGGACACACAACATCAAATTGTATTTGACTCAAAAATCTCATCCAAGTCCTTATTGATCAAAAAATAATAACTATTGAGGACAACGATGAAGATTCAACCACTAGTGATAGTAGTGACAGTCTCTCCACCACAATTGTTGAAAACAATGATCAGGATCTATCCATCGATGAGTGCCTTGAAGATGTTTCCACCTCATCCAACCATCAAATCAACGCACATCAAGAGTCACTTTTTAGTCACGATCAAAACCCCTCAAACAATAATCTGTTTCAAGGAGTGTTAGAATTATTTGATCCTATTGACATAATCCAAGATCCATCGACCAATGATCATGTTGAAAATTTCTCTACATCACCTAAGGAGTTAGAGGACATATCTCAAGAATTTATTCCAAAGAATGATCAACATCTTTCACCAAAGTCTAGCAATGGTCCTTTCCAAGACATATTCACATTCTTTGACCTCATGGTTATAGATACTGAAAGGATCCTTAGCCCAACACTTGACCTAAGTCCACCCAAAGATCAAGAGTATATTGAGCCACTTCCCATGACTAATGATGATGTCCAAGAACCCTTTGTAAGAAATCCATCCTTTGAGATTGACCCATGCCAAGAACTTGATCCAAAGTATGTCAAAAGCAATTCCAACATTAATCAAGATCAAGAATTCATATCTCCAAGATACTACAATGATATAATGGACACTCTCCTATCTATACAGGATGTTGCATATGATGATCATATCCATATAGCATAGATTCCTCCATCTACCCATGGGATGCTTTCTGTGGATGGACACGTAGATGATCTTCATTTAGAACATGATTCCTTTACTCCTAACATTATTACACAAAAAGAGTAGGTTATTGATTCCTACAAGAAAACTGAGTTGTCAACATCAAGATCAGATATATCCCAAATTCAGACCGAGGCCATCATGTATGAAGATATCCAACATTATCCAATCAAGGAAATAGGTCAGACAGAATAGGATATTCTGGAGTCAACAAAGCAGCCAATTGAAATAATGCCATCTGTAGTGGTCATTTATCAAAGAATTCTTATTGAACAAGACATCTCAAAACAAACAGAATCAAGGAACAAAGGTGCTATTACCACCATACTAAGGGAAACTATGTCTCAAGAAAATGTCAACATAGGGGGCACGAAGAATCATTATGATGAAACCGATGTTAATACAACCAACCACATCATGAATCTTCATCCACCCATCACCCCATACATGAATTGTGACCAACATCAAAAGAAATATTTGAATCAAAGCACGAAGAACGTTATCAAAGAAAAAGAAGCTAAGGAGCATAATGGACAAATCAAATACACATGGATACCAAAGAATACAAAGAAAGATTATCCTTATCAAACTCTATTAGTCAAAGAAACTATGGGGAAAAATAAAAAAGGTAAAAGTATCCACTAAAGATGTCCACAAAGTCAACAATAGGATTCTCAAGCAACATACAAAGTATATCAAGTAGTTGGTCCTAATTCCATGCACACTTCTGTATCCACCCATAATTGCTCATCTTCCCAAGTTTGGAGAGTAAAAGGTTCCAAACTATCAACCAATACATCTTCTATTCCTAAACATACTCCACCATCCACTCCTCCATGCATGATATCCAATTCTCACATTGACCATGTATTAGCAGCCACCCTTCATCATAAGGATTTAGAAGGCACTCTATCGCGATGTGTGCACAAAGACAAAGTTAATTCCAGTATCAACAAAGCAGATCGAGAATCTCAAAAATTATATTCAAGTACATGTATCTTGGAAAAACAACTTCTTCAGGTAGGATATCGATGACACATTATGATAGAAACATCTACATTAGCACCACCCAGTGATTCGACATGAGCTTATAAATCTTTCACAGAGAAATACAAAAAAAATAAAAAATATAAAAATACAAAAAATAAATAGAAGGATTGAAAAAAGTAAAGAAAAGAAATTGTCCTCCAATGAAAACCACTATGGTGGTGCTTTGGGAAGGTACCATGATGAAAACCTGGAAAACAGGCGTCATATGTTGAATCGAGCATCTAAATGCACTAGTTAGGTGGAAGTATCTTTTCCCATCCCTTTTAAATCTAGCATTCCATCCATCTCATCCATAATAAATCCATTCATCCATAAAATATTTTTCCAACCCATTTTCATCTATCTACATCCATCTTCCAAGTTATCTTGATCTTGACAAAGTTTGGTGCACACTTTACACTTGCTTATGGTAAACATCTTGACATGATGGGTCATTTTCATTGATCCTATCCTATCCAAAATTATCTAAGCCATGAAGCATTATACAAATATGAATTCCTCTATCTTATCACAAGATAATCCTTGGAATCCTTTGCGTGCTTACCATATCCATCCATCCATACATCTATCCCAGCATCCTCCCATGGCATTCCACACATTGCTAGACACTGGGGGTAGATATTTACATCTTGCTTCGGGAATAAATCTTGATCTATATCCTCCCACTTATGTGGTGATCTGAACATTGAAAATGTGAAATCAAATTGGTCAAAGCATTTGTAATCCAAAAATACAAATCACTAGCCCATGGCACATTTTGACAATAAGGCATTCCTTACTAAGCTTTATCTTTCATCGAACATCAATCCAAACAATCAATATTAGTTGCATCTAATTTTCACTTCAACGTCTTATCAAATCATCCAAAACCAAGTTTTGTTCCAAATCAAGCTTCAAAATCTTGATCAATCAAATCCAATCAATCCATCATCATCTTGGGATATCCTTCCCAATCCTCATGTTGCTTAAACACTATCCTTGCATTATTGTGTATCCTCAACAATGTTATCATCATCAATCCATCAATCAGATCAATCAACCTTAGCTTGGTTTTCAAGAAAATATCAAAATAGGTCACTGATATCATCACACATATCCATATCCAAGTCGTCAAAATCATGCAAAAATCCAAAAACATTCAAAACATATCAAAATCTCAAAATAGGTCAAAAAGTCAGTCAAAAAGTCAAAAACAAAGTCATCTTGTTGAACTATGGGTATGAGTTTTGAACGTAGGCAAGTTTGATCTTTGATCATCCCTTGAGAGACTTAGGTTAGTCCTTTAGGAGTTTGTCACAATAAGCTGACAATCCAGTTGTTCACATCTCATCAATAAACAAGTTTGTGTTAGTCAAACTATGTGGTCTCTAGGTGTATAACGTAGGAAAGGCTAATCTTTTGATCAGCCCTCGAGACCCTGAGGATAGGTCTTTAGGTTAGGTCTTTGGTCAAAATATCAGAAAACACCTAAACATCAAAAAAATTGAAAATTAAAACATTTGTAAAATCTCAAAAATACCAAAAACAACCTCAAAACATTTCAAAAAGATTAAAAACATTCAAAAACCCAAAATATCCATTCGTCTCATCTTGCTTTCATCTACAATACACATCTGCTCATAATAAATCATCATCACCCTCAACCTTTGGTGAAATAGTCAGAAAGAAGTCTAGTAATGTCGAAGTGAAAACTCAAGTGTCAAAGGTCTCAAGTATAGGTCAGTAGGTAAACAAGTTGGTCAACTTTTTGTTTCAATAGCATATCATCTATTCAATCTCATCATCATCTAATAACATCATGTCCTAGGATGCATCCTTCCTAAAATGGACATCAACATCAGGCATCACCGTAGTTTAGTCTTGGGTAGCGGTATGAAGAACATTAGCTTTTTTATTTACTTGTTCTTTGTCTTGTTTGATTTATCTTATTGCACTCATTCCAATGACCTCTCGATGATGTCTAACCAAAAAAAATTAGAGAGAAAGGAATGGGGCAATGATCATTATCTTTTGTTTGTTGTGCTTGTTGGATATTCTTGTAATATAACTTTGGTCCTGCATGTTTTGTTTGGTTTGTAGGGAGGGTATTTTAGGTGTCTTGTTGACCACATAGGAAGGCTTGCATTTTTATGTTTTGGTCTGAGATGTTTGAAATATCTGAACTACATTCTATGCAAGGTTCTATATGCCAGGTGTGAATAGAAGTACTCCTATTTAATTGTTGAGTCAAATTCCATCACACTAGGTGCAATGCCATCCTGGTTCTTTATACCTAGATGCATCATATCCATGTGTGTAATCAAGCATAAGGTGAGTAAGCTCTTTTAAAACCGCAATTCTTGATAAGAAAAAACATCATCCGCTCTCATCATCATATCTAATAAAGTCTTAATGCCTCATAGACTTGTTGGACTTCTGCATCTTCTTAGAATCAAGGGTTCATCCATCTTATTCTTCTCATTCTTCTATCTTTACTAACATTTCTATCCAAACTTGTGTGATATATCAAAATATACATGAGGCTACCCATGGCCAATGACTATCTATACATCATCAAAATTGTCTATGCCAAATATATATGATCTTTTTAAAGAATTATCTTTTGTCCTTTGATCAATAGAACCACTCCTCTTGCTTTTTATCATGATCTCGATTAGAAAATTAAAGTTTCTGCTCGATCTGTCGAGGGGGCAGTGTACCATTATACTTCTTTCTGCTGGGGCATCCAAAAATATCAGATTCTTTTTTACTTTTGATCTCGATAAGGTTATTATTTGAACCAACGCAACAGGTGCATTGCTTCAAAGAGGGGAAAAATGTAGACACAAAAATTATCCTGATCGGTATCACACACTCAATTCTAGTTCGTTAACATCATTTCTTCCTTAATTATCTCTCTACTAACCATTTAATTGAATAATCTTTATCTAATTGAAATTCATCATATTTCCTCTTTTACTTAAATAAATCGATCTTTATTTAATTAAATCATATTTCCCCTTTTAATTAAATAATTCAACTTTATTTAATTAAATCTAATTCCCCTCTTTTGATTAAATAAATTAACTTTATTTGATTAAATCATCATATTCTCCTCTTTAATTAAATAAATCAATTTTATTTAATTAAGTCATCAATCAATCCTAAAGTCCCTCTTTAATTAAATAAATCAACTTTATTTGATTAACTTCTAATGTTTTTCATTTGGTTGAATAAATCATACTTTATTTAATTAAATTACTAATGCATCAATTTCCTCCCATTTGATTTAAATAGATCCAAAAATCTAAGTCAAATGTCAAATTAGCTAAATTCTATCTAAGGTTAATTAAATCCTAATCAACTCTAACTCTAATCCTCAAATCCTCTAGATTTTGTCACTTGCACAAGTAAATCAATTTAATTGATTTATAAATTCTTCTATTTTCATTCAAAGAGGCATCTCAAGTGGAATATTCCTCCAATTCAAAAATTTTGTCCCAAAAGGACTTGTCCATCCAACAAGGCATTAAAGGCCTCTTACATGTTTTTTTTGAGCCAAGTGGCATTAACTCTTATTTCATCTCCCTCCAACATGTCAGTTCCTCAAATTTGAAATCCACCTAATTGTATTTATTTGCACATTGATCAAAATGTGCTCCACCTCTCTTCAATAGCATGTTGACAAGTGACACATTGTTATTGGTTCATTTGTAATCCAACATCCTTCATGTTTTACATTCCTCCATCCTTCTTTCCTATAAATGGAGAGCTCTTCTATGGATTTTGGATCCGCAACTTTATGCAAGATCATTATCTTCATGTTTTGAGCAATCTCATCCATTTTCATCCAAGTTTCATAGTTATCATCAATTTCATAGCTAAGTTGTTGTAGATTTTCATCAAGGATCACATTGTTCATCATCAAAGCTTGCAAGGAATTGGGAAAGGGCTACTTTCCACATCAAAGTATCACCATTTCCTCCATGGGATGATGATTTGAATGTTTTGAGCAAGATTTAGTAGCTTTCATTTGTTTAATTTCACTTTGTTTCTTGTTCTTGGCATTTGAATGAATTGCAAGGGAATGATTGTTTTAGATGTGTTTAATGACTAACATTTGTTTGTTTGATCATGTTTGATCAGGTCTAGATCAACCATTCACAAGTCCTAGTGTTCACTTTTTGAAGAGTAGAGCCATCAAACCATTTAAGTCTTAAAATTGTCACTATCCTGAATATTGTTTGTAGGAACTAGAATAACTATACAAGCCTTCCTAAGAGTAGATTATGTCCTCCAATTTGAAGGGGGGATCATATTCACAACTCAACAAAGATAGGTTTTAGATGGCTATCATTGAGGATATCATTAAAACATTTGATCCCTTTAGAGGATGAACTCTTAGAAGAGCATCTTATAGAAATACTAAAGGTTTACCTTTATGTTCAACATTCCACCAAATAGACCTATATGAATGTAGATATTTATTACTAAATTCAATAAAGTCACTATTTTCAACATTATTTTTCACCAATTCCCAAGCCTTCCAAATACTTCTAAAAAAATTAGACCCTATAGGAACTACTGAGTATTTGCAAGACAACATGCCACAAAAGGAAAGCATTTTATAGGTCTTAGCTTGTTTAGGGACAACAAGTTGGATATTGTTTCTTACAAGGACCTTTCAAGGCTAATTACCTTCCAAAACTTTCAGTATCCATTTGACAACAAAATTTATTCACTTATTTCTTAGCTCTTTCAAACCTATACCACTTTGCATCTTGTCAATACAACACTACTCCCAATTGACAGAGTTTTTTTCTTCTTGTCTTTTCCATCAAACAAAAGAAATATCCTAATTTTATTTTGAATATCATTAATTCGATGACCATTAAAGAGCCAAATAGAAGAGTAGTACATAGTGTATGAAGATAAATTTTTTTGGCATATATGGATTCTTCCAACCAAGGATAAAAAAGGAATAGTCTAGTTATCCAATTCTTTGTCAATCTTAACTTTGATCCACATCCACATATCCTTTAATCAAACATAAATTGCAAATGGGATCCCTAGATGCTTAAATTTCTTGGTGCGATCTCCATTTGGGAGTCATATTTGAAAAACCAATCCAAGGGTATCCTTCCAACTAAGCATGATGGATTTAGCATTGGACAACTTTGCACCTATGGCAGTGTAGTATAAATTCAGATTTTTTGCATGAGATTATTGATATTCCTTTCCTCCAACTCCACGAACAAGGTAGTGTCATCAAAAAATTGGATATTTAGAAGGTCTTCATTATTAGTCCAAGAGAAAGACACTTTATTCTAGGGGTCAATGAAGAATCCCTCAAAAGGTAGAAAATAGCATCAAATACAATAACAAATAGGGAAAGGGCTAGAGGGAATCCCTACCTTATGGACCTCTCCAAGGTTAAAAGCTCATATAAGGACCCATTAACCTCAATCTGAGCTATTTCATCTTTTAGTAGGATGCTAACCATATGTCAGAAGTTGGGAAACTGAAAAGCCTCAAGAGTCATTAGCAAGAAAGATTATTCCACTCACTTGTAGGATTTCTCAAAAATCTAATAAGAGCATAGTAGAGTTTTTACTGGTCTACCTAGCCCAAGCCATGGACTTCCAAATAGTTAGGAGGTTCTCCAAAATGTATCTTCCTTCAATAAAGCTAGTTTAAGTGTTGATAGAAAATGAAGGATATCAACTAATCTCAAGGCTAAAACCTTAGCAAGGAATTTATAAGAGACATTGAGTAAGGTGATAGGTCACCAATTCTGAATAAGAGACTTGTGCCCCTCTTTGGGAAGCAAATTGATAATAGCCTTATTGATGTGGCTACCTATGGATCCTTTATCAATGGATTCCTTATAAATTTGAAGAAAATCTTCGCTCACCCAATCAATATTCCTCTTATAAAATTCTATAGGAAAACCATCTTCCCTGAAAGATTTGTTATTATTTAAAACATTATTTTCCTTCCTAATCTCCTCAAGGGAGATATCACTACTTAACCTAAATTAGCATTCTCCTTAGAGATTATTTTAGGAATGAGTTTCCTACAACAATCTCTAGCATTTTGAATTTGTAAGTTATTGCCTTGAAAAGTGAAACAATTTTAATAAAAGCCAAAGAATTGATTTTTAATCTTTGTAGGATCATTAATAAAGTTATCCCATACCAAAATATTGTCCACTTTCTCTCGATTTACTTTATTTTTTTGTATATATCTAAAGAAAAAGTGAGAACCTTTATCACTATTACTTAACCAATTTACTTTAGCCCTCACTCTAAGGCATTGATTTTTATAGTGTGTAGTCTTCTAGTAAAAAATCCTTAAGAAATAATTATCTCTTCATGTAATTCAATATTAGCGGGGTCATTCTCTAGATGAGTTTCAACTTTTAGAAATCTCTCATTGAGGTTATTTTCAATTTCTCTTCTATCCATGGCTCTTTTATTTTCTATAGTTTGTAAGATCACTTTCCAACTATTGAATTTATGTTCCCATCTTTCTATGGTAGTTTTGTCTCTTAGCATTCATCTATTAATCTCCTTCGAGGTGAAGATAGCATCATTACACTCTTCATCCCTTAGTAGACTAGTGTTGTGCATAAAATTGTTATTCTCTTTGTTCACATTTGTTCCACCTTTACCAATTGAATTTTTTTCCTTGATAGGTGATGGTTTGATAATGAGTAAGAGAAGAGACTTACCCTAGATAGCCATTAGCATTTTTGTTAAAGTCAAAAAATCTTTATTGGCATAAAACCTGTCAAATCTACAATAGATTATTTTACTACTTTTTGGAGAGTTTGACCATCTGAACCATATATTCTTATTTCCCTTATTCATTCCTTCTACCTGATCAAATACGTTGAGCTTGGATTTCATTTTAAACCTAAAGTAGTTTTCATTACCATTTTAGTCCAACCCTATACCCCCAACTTTATCCTCATTATTTTCAATCATGTTAAAATATCTCCCAATGATCCAAGGTGTCTTGGAGGTTGCACAACCATTTCCATAACTTAAATGTATCCTTATATTAATTAGGAGCATACAATGGACAAAGGAAAAACTTAATGTCATGTTTTTCAATGACAACCCATACAACTCCATTGTAGGGGGGAGCTCCAAACTCAGTCACATGTTGTACCCATTTATTATAGAGTAATATAATAGAGCCACATTTACCTTTCTCATGACTAGTGGAGTAGTGATAAGAGTCCTTCTAGATAAATTCAAGGTTAGTTTCTAGGAAAAAAATAGTAGCCTTCACTTCTTGTAAAAGGACTACATCCTTATTCCTATATGATCTTAAGAATCTCCTAACAATATATTTTTTGTCAAGGGACTCAAGTCCATAGAAATTCTATGAGGTGCATTGAAAATACATTCAAACAATCCTTAAAAGGTATCCATTGATTTCCCAAAGCCATCAAAGTATTTAGGAATACTTTCTTCAATCTCTTTCCTTTTGGAAGAAGGTGTTGGGGAATCCTTAGTCCTCTTCTTCCTCTTGTGTTTAGATGTATTAATCCTATCATTTCTAGTAGGAATGTATCTTTAGCTACTCATTCAGGTATGGAGGGAGAAGCAAAAATAAGATCATATTTCCAAACTGTGACTTCCTTACCATACATCAACTTAGCAATTCTTGTAGGGGTCTCTTTGCTTTTCACTAGTCTATTACCGGATTTTATATCATGATTATCAACTAGTAGGTATTGATTATCTTTCTTCAATTCCATATGATTTTCTACAACATGTTGGTACAACAATCTTTGGGGTCTACTTGCAACTCTCTTCCTAGATCCAAGATGTATGAGTATTATTTTTCCCATGCTTGGGTATATTTGTAGAGTTCAAATAGAAAGTGCTCTCTTTGTTTTCCTTTATCAAACTACTTGGAGTCTACAAAGTTCTATGAGTTAGCTCAGATCCATAACCCACTTTGTTTAAATTCTTAATTGTAATAATATTAGGATCTATTTTTCGACTATTGTCCACAAAATTTTTGTGACCCATTTTTGGACCATCCTTAGGGCCATCTATGTTTTTAGGATACTCCTATTTGTTGTTTAACTTCAGGTTTAAAGGAAATTGATTTTATAAACTACTAAAATTTTACAAATTCCTGGTAGCGTAACTCTTGGTTTCAAATTCCTAAACAATGCTATTGGCCAATGAGAATGAATCATTGTTGAAGGAGGTTTTTTTACTTCTTATATTTCTATCTTTATTCAAGATTGTCTCAATTGAGGGTAAAAATTCAAATTTACCAAAAATAACATTCTCATTGTCATCTTTTTCCATACTGCTATTATTGTTTAAGGATATTGAATGGAAAAGAGGGCATCCTAGAAAGCCATCTAGGATCCGTATGTGCCTTTAGTTACATTCATTTCAATTTAGGAACCTCAAAAGCATATACTACTATGCCTTAAAGAAAAACCAACATAGTTATTACCCCACTATTAATTCTTAAAGGAAAGAGGTTGCAATTTAGCTTTTGATATTTTTAGATCAAGTAGTTTCAACAACATTACGTGCACATAAAATTAAATAAGAAGAATAAGACATAAGAGAAATAACACACAAATTTACATGGGGAAAACCCTTTTGGGTAAAAACACCCCACACTCAAAAACCACAGAGCCAATATATTATTTAGTAACAGAAGTAGTTATAATACATTCTTCAAACTCAAGACCATTATAGGAGATTTACATCTTGTTCCATCTTTGGAAAAATTCTGATAGCATAACCCCTATGAATAACGATTCTCTCATAAATCCTCTAGCATAAAGCCTATATATATAGAGTCTACAGTGCTTGGGATAAAAGTTTTCTCAAACCCATGCCCATGCATGAACATGCAACAAGAAATGTACTACATGCAAGAGAATACAACATGCACATGAAAAAAAAGAACCTGTCAAAAATTTGTGCATCCACATGCCAAGTTTGATTCAACTAGGAATAGTTCATTTACATCCATGCACAACTCCTATTGCAAATAGAAACTTCCAATATTGAATTTTCAAAGTGGGTGCCAACTTCCACAAAAGTAGTCCTGAACATACTATAGTTAACTCCACATGCCTTGACATGTCACCACCATGCAACTGTGAGAAGTTTTTACAAACTCCTCTCTCCAAATGAGTAGCCAAATGAAAAGTGCTAGTATGGCACACCTCCATGAAGTGCATAGGTGACAAGTGGCACTTTGTTGAACTCTACACCAAGTGCATGTAGGATATAACACTCCCTTAAATGGGTCCCACGATGTGCTATGACAACTATTATAGTTGGAAACTTAGGATATATCACTATTTGCACAAATATTTATCCCAAAATTAGTGTTAGGACTCAAAGGTTGAGACACCTTAATCCCAACAAATATATTATGATGAATCCTATCCAAAACTAACTATTGTACATTCTTCTTCTTGAAGATTGAAATAGGTTTAAAATCCCTTTATTTTTCTGTTAGAAGATTAATCTTTACTTGGTAAAGGTTATTCTTTAATTGTAATTATTTATTAACTTGTAGGAATATTCCAAAGGAATCCCTACAAATCTTTTGTCTTTTTTGTCATCTCACACATGTGTGAGGATGGCTTATTTTTAATTCCTTTATTAAGAAATATTTGTAACCACCTCCTTAAGAGGTGACACTTTGCACACACATAGATGAATGGTGGCATTCATTGAGTTGGGAGTTACATTCTAACTCCTTCTTCTCACCTCTACTTATTGAAGTGCCTCTCCTCTCATTCTTGAAGACTCATGCAAGCAAGCTAAGGCTAAAACTCTCTCTCTCTCTCTCTCTTTGTATTATTCTTTAGGTATTTTTCCTCCATTCATAATATTGGGGTTTTTTCTTGTTTTTTCCCCTTAACAAATTCTTGTGTCTCTCTTGCTTTGGTGGTCCTTGGTTTGGCTACTTCAATTTATTTGGTAATCTCTTTCCTTCAAAAAATCGCTCTTTATTAGTACTTTCCATTGCTCTTTTCTATTTCCTTTCATTTTCAATCTCCCCAAGGGAGTTTGGAACTAGATCTTTTGGCATAACCATCATAGGATTGTGAGGAAGTAAAATGTTAGTCTAAAGAGTCCATAGATGCACATGAAGTGCAATTTGTGATAGCCTTTGAAGAGGTAGAGTTAGCATAAATAGAAGTTGAGTTAGCTAGAAACAACGATTCATTGGTGATTAAGTGTTTGGGTCCACAACCCCCCCATGTTGAGGGAATTCCCAATTACATGAGTACCCACCCCACCCAAGCTAGCGAGGGGGAGTTAAGCTAGAATTTTTAATAGAAACACATATTGAATCAATAGGGTGGTCGACACTGTCAATGGTAGGCACACCATCATTATAATAAGTGAAACTAACCTTTAAGGCAGGCTCCAAACCTGTTACCTGAGCCTCAACATTGGGCTTATTTATGTTAATAATATTGGTCTTGGGAGATTCTCAAGTAGGGTTAGGTCCCACATCATTCATGGAAAAATTCTTATCAGCCAAGTTGGTCAAGGGTGCATTAGCATTAGTTTTTTGTTTAGCATCAATATTGTTGGGTCTATTTAAAATTATCGAGCAATTTTTTCTAATATTCCCTTCTCCTCTACAAAGATAACATGCATTTAGCCCTCCTAGGATTTCAATACCACTGGAAAAGTGGTATTGTCCAAGTTAATATCAATGATCTTAGGAATTTTGACACTATGTGACAAAGAAACAAGTGCCTAGTGTCCATGCAGGAGGATTATTCTAGAATCATCTATTTTAAGAACTTTCCCCAAATGAGATAACATCAAGGATAAAAATTTCCACAAAAGAGGTGCACATTCTTCACTATCACCCACCTAGGGCAAGATAATGTCATGAATTCTTCATTTAGGGCTTTTTTGAACTAGGCTAGGGCATGAAACATACAGTTCCCTATGTTCCAATAGTGCCTACTAGTGACAACTTCTTGCATTTTTTGTTCCTTAAAAAATATTAGATAGAGACCTTGTTGAATCATTCTATAGAATGACATCTAAACCCCTAATTTTTTATCCTAAACACTCTTCATCCATTCATCTAAAAATTTATGAGCAAGGATTTTGTTGCAATCAATCGTCACAAGAAAAATGGTGTTCTTTAATCTAGTAACTTTCTCATTATTTAATGCAACAATCATCTTAGAATTAGGAGAAATGGTTAATTTCTTGGGGCTAAGGGAGGGCACTTAATTTCATGTCCTCCCTCAATCCCATCCTCTCCACCTTCACCATTAAACTTGGAAACAAAATATGTAGAAGTCGAGACCTTCAAGTTTTCTTTCGCCACCACATCACATAAGGTTTTGTTATTTTCTTTAATATTGAATGCCCTTTCTAGGTTGTCCGGTGGGTCACCATCCATTAAGGCCTAAGACTGCAAATTTAAATGTATTATCATAAATTTAGAGAGAGCACTACCACAATAAATACTTATAGGAAATAAAAGACAAGTTTGAGCAAGGAACATTCACACACAATGCATTCCACAAAAAGCATGAGGAAAAATCTAGAGAAGGCACCTATAAGAGGGAACTACCAAATCTTAACGAAGGAGGGCTAATGCCTCCTCCACAAACACATTTGAACACAAAAACCCTAACCTCTTCTCGTTCCAAAATTTTTGTGCTTTCCTTCAAATCCATTATTTGAAGATAAATTACACCACAAATTTCTTTTTTCTTATGCATACAATTTATTATATACTATGATATAATAATTATTAAAATCTTAAAAATTAAAAAATCTTTAAATATATAATTATCTAGTTATACATTATACTTTTAAGATCTAAAATATTTATACTAATATTTTTTAAATAGTAATACTCTTAAAAAAAACTACATACTATCAATTGATGATCAAAAGAAACTAAAACTAAATATTATATTACCCCTAAACAAAATAGAGTATCAACAACACTTACGTAAATAATCATTTAAATTTAAGTCTACTTTTTAATTATACCTTGATGGGAGAAAAATGAAGAGAAATTTTATTAAGTCCCACAATTTTGAAAAATTATTGACATCACACCTATTATACATTGTATACATACGACATAAGCAATTATATTGTTGTACAACAACAACAAATTATATTGTTTGGTGACTATTGTTTGTATTTCATTCTCAGCAACCTATGGTTGCTCTCTATTTGTATATTTTAGCATTGATTCAACAAATTTTTAAAAAAATATATTATATTGTTGTATGTCTCTTCCACAGTTCACCCATCGTGAAAAAATGAGGGATATAACACAAAACAAAAATAATGAATGAACAAGATTGTTTTGATCATTTTGCACTCCTTGCAATCAATGGAAAGTTGAAAGCCACATAAACTAACCTTTTTAACATATTCGAGGAGATTTACCAGCCTGTCTATTCCAAATAAATGATTGTTGGCATTATTATCTTAAAAGTCTCCATACCATTGAATCGAAATTGTTCCCGTTTGCTACGGCTTACGTGATTGACCAACAAATTGTCTCTTATTGAAACTTAATTGTGCCCTTTGAATAGAATGCTTTAACAGGTCTTATTGATTTTATGTCTTACCACGACTCATGCATTCAAACAACCATCTACAAAAGACTTTAATACTGGTATAAATCATTTAGTCATGATGGGCAAGTAAATGATGGTGAAGAGTTGCGTGTGGAAATTAAACAACCACTTGATTCATGCATTCAAACAACCATGTGGAAGTAAAACAGTCGTAGAAGACTTTAAATTGTGGTATTAAATTTGATAAGACATCACTTTCTATAGAGAAGACAATAATAGTGGGAGTAATTATGAGATTTTGAGAGTCTATGATGTGCAGAGTTGCCGTGTGGAAATAACAACCACGACTCATGCATTTAAATTTGATAAGACATCACTTTTTATTGACTAGACTTGTCATGGAAGATTAGAAGACGTTCATGATTTCTACAAAATATTGTATACCACTTCTTCATCTAAATTTATAAAAATTATAATTATATTTGATTTCAAAAAAAATATTAATAGTATAATAAATTGTTTTCAAATTTGATTTTTTTATTATATTTTAAAATAAAAAATTTAATTATATTATATTTTTTTTAAAGTCATATTTCATCCCATAATTTATAATGAGATATTATCATAAATACAATACGTATAAATTGATATATATTTTTACTTCTTTTCAAAATTACTTAAACAAACATCTAAATCTAACTTTCTCACTTTTATTTTTTAAATTAATTCATGAGTCCATTTTGTCCTATTAAGAAAGAAAGGAGCTCTTAAAAATTAATGTACATGTATAACATATAGAAATTAAGATTTAAATTATATCCCAACACTTTCTTTTTTGTTTTTAAAATCTTAGATTTTTTGTAATATTAATTTGCAAGTATTTATTATAAACCAGTAAATCATTTATAATTGACTTGCTTTACAATGGCATATCATTTAATAAGCATATTTTTTAAATTTTAAGTTGACTTGTTTTTTAAATTATTTATAGGTGACTCAAAAACATAATTTTGATCATTCAATAAGGTGATCCTTAGTTAGACATAACTCAAACACGATAATATAAAATAGGATATGGTAGTTCGATTTCCTCTCCCCTCCTTTGACAATATTGTTCCATAAGACCATCAAGCTTGATTGCGGTAGGGAGTCAACACCCCCCCTCACCCAATACTTCATGTTGATTCAAGAGGAGTGAGAAAACACTCCCAACTTCTACCAAAGATACTCAAATGTCTCCTTGGGAAGAGGTTTTTTCTCCTTAGTCTCAATATACTCCAACTTCACTTCTTTGTTTGTAACCTTCTCTCTCATAAAATGATACTTAATTGCAATATGTTTTGTCCTTGAATGCATCACCATATTCTTGGAAATATTTATAGCACTAGTAATGTCACAAAGAATAGAAATGGGCTCATCAAACACTATTTTTCATCTCCTTAAGGTTCTACTTCATCCATAATCCCTGCTTGGTGTAGGAGTACCTAAACCCTTATTTGCATTTTTTTTTGATGAATAGGAAGCTATCTATATTAATATATAAGATATAGTTACATATTCACAAAAAAATATGGGTGGTAAGAAGGCACACCCCGAAAGTCACATGGGAAATGCCCAAAAAAGCCAAAAAATCACATGGGCTAAGCCCAAAAGTCCATGATTACAAACATATAGAAAAAGAACATTAAGCGGCTAGAGCAATCCCAACAAAGCCAGGAGGGTCTCTATCATCCAAATTCTTCACCCATACATCAGTAGGGTTTGGAGTAACGTCAGGAGGAGGACCCCAACCATCATCAACTTCTTTTTCCTTTTCTTTGTCAAGTTATCCTCGTGTCGAGGCGAGATTGCAAGTGCAAGCTGCGGAAAGCTTTTACTAGAGTCTAACCAACCAAAGCCAAAAGTAGGAGGGTCATTAGAGGGCCACTCGGAATTGCCACCGTCGCTCCCCAAAGCACCACTAGAGGGCCACCAATAGCCAACCCACGACGGAGGAGAATAGGTCCACCGAGGAGGGTGAGAATCCCACTGAAGAGGAGGTTGAGAGTGGGGACGCGTATGAACACTCCATTGCTGGCCCCGATAAGGTGATCGGCCATGGGAGGAGGTGGGTGAAGCGGGAACTCAAGCAACAGTACACATGGAATTTCCCCAATGGTCCAGAAGCACTTGTAGGTGAGCAGCTTCAAGTGCAACTTTGTTAGCCTGCACCTGAATCTGTAATAGCACATTAGAACAAATAATAGCTTTAGCATATAAAAAAATATTAATATCCATTTGAGAATGAGCAAATATGCAGGCATTTTTTTCTTTCCATATATTGAAGAGGATTTCCACCGTGAAAGTGTGCCAAAGCTAGGTATACTTAGCAAGAAGTTTGGGCGACTCACCCAGTAGAATCATATGCCAGGAGAACGATTCTGGCCTAAAGGGCCAAAATAAGTCATGAATCCAAGTCCAAAACTGCCGAGCTTTGGGAAAAAACCAACAAAGATGCTTAAAAGTCTCAGCTTACCCACAAAAAGGGCAATGAGGGTCATCGACCCTAGGTGAACAAGCCGATAACCCACAAGCAAGCCTTGGAAAAGAATACACCAAGCAAAGTAGGCATGTTTCAGCTCAACACTTGCAGACCAAGTGGTAACAAATCTTTTATGCTAGACATGAGTGGGAGATTGGAGAAGCCACCTCTAGTTTAGACTTTGAATCATGGAAAAATGTGGTGAAAGCCACTTGTAACCAAGCCTAGGCTTGTAGTTCCTGAAAGGGGTGTTTGGGTACTACTTCCAATCCTTCCACCAAGGTTTCGACCCATGAATACCAACTTTATGAAGCGTTTTTGCAGGAAATCAAAAGTTGCACAGTCCTGGTTATGAAGCCTATACAAGGCACAAAATTCTTCCCACTGCATGATATGCATTATGGGTTTATAAAATATCTGTTATAGGGTCTGGATACCTTTCTTGTGGAATTTGAGTGCCTTAAGCCAAGAAGAGGAAACCACCAAACATTCTGCTAGTTGAGTGAAATCCCATCACGAAAACTAGAGCCAACCCAATGAAGCTAGGGCTTGACAGCTTCCTAGGATAGCCAAATACTTTTGGCCATAAAAGTCCCAACAATTTAGACTGGTTCCTTCATGACTAGAAGGGTTTGAAAGCCAATCCCCTTCTAGGAAAGTCTATGAATAGGAAATCCTGACTGAATACAATGCCTAAGAATATTTTTTTAGGCCTCATCACTAGTAAGGGCACAGATAATCCATTTAACACACAAAACAATCCCTTGTCGTTGAGTGGAGAGCAACCCAAGTCCTCCAGAATCTCTGGCAAGGCAAAAAAATTCCCAAGGAACACAGTGAAACCCTCTATGGGACTCATAAGAGGCCCAAAGAAAATCTCAGAGCAATTTTTCAAGCTTGTCATAGGCAGCTTTGAATGGGGCCCAACAGGAGGAATAGTATACATGGGTAGCTGCCAAAACTTTGGAACACACCTGGAATTTTCCCACCAAAAAAAGAGGCTTGGTAATCTAGTAAGCGAGCTTATGCTTGACTCTAGAAAACATAGCTTTCCATAGCTCAGCCGAGGACACTTGGAAAGAAAAGAGAATTCTTAGGAACCAAAAAATTTCTCCTAGCCGAATTCATTTCCAACCATAGTGTTGAAACTGAGAAGGAGTAAGCAAGATAAACTGTTTGTAGCACAAAGTTTTGTGCCACTGAATGGCAGAGCTAGAAGCAAGAAAAAAGGTGTTAAGACAATCCATAGCCACTTTAATATTTTCTTCTTCCTCCAGGAGAGTGAGGAAAGAGTCATTAGCAAAATGGTCATTAACTAGTTGAGCCTAAGAGTTAGGTAGAGAAATTACCTTGACATGCTGCTAAGAAACCATGTTGGCCAGAAGGTAGCCAAATCCATCAGCAACAAGCACATATAGAGAGGGGGCAAGAGGGCACCCTTTCCAAATGGAACGAAAGAGTCCAAAGGCAGAAGATTGATGGCCATTAATGGTGATACAAGCAGAGGCATCTGCAAAGAGCATTCAAACAACTTGAATGAAATTAGGCCCAAAACCCAAAGCTTGTAGCATAGCAAGAGTAAAAGGCCATTCAATGCAGTCACAGGCCTTTGCAAAGTAAATTTTGATAAACATGGCTTTTTGCTTTGAACGCCTAGCCCATTTTATGCCTTCCCAAATAGTAATAATATTATCCAAAATAAATATGGATTTGATAAACCCAGTTTGCTCCGGGTGCACAATCTAAGGTAAAAGATGGTGGATCTTTAGAGTCAAAGCCTTGGCAATGATTTTGTAGGAGACATTGAGAAGCGTGATAGGCCTCTAGTTGCAAATTTACTCTAGATCACTAGACTTAGGTATGAATTTTATATTGCCTTTGTTTATTAAGTTACCTAGAGAATTAGCATGAAAAGCCTCTAAGTAAACATGATATAGATCTTTCCCAACATAGTCCCAAAGGGCTTTGTAGAATTCACAGGGGAACCTATCAATCCCTAGGGCCTTGTCATCAGCCATGGAATGGAAAACCTCCTTGAGATCATCAATTGCTAATAGTTGATCACAAAAATTCTTCTGGGCCAAGGAAAGCCTATTTGGCACAACAACAAGGAAATCTTGGAGGGATTGCTATTGCATAGGCGTGGGTTCCTATGTAGTGAAAACTTGCTCATAATGATGCACAAAGGCCTGAAGAATGTCAGGAAGCTTAGAAAGCACCTAAATGCCATCTTTATTCTTTTAATGCCCAAGGATGAGTGCCTGGCACACAGAGCCAAAAACACTTTTTGGAGGCACGATCACCAATTTTTAGCCAATGTAACTAGGCTTTGATTTGCGCACCTCTAGCAACATAATTGTCTACAACTTGCTTTGTGTCCCTTAATTCTACCACCCTGACTTGCAATGATGGGGAAAAAGGGTTGGCTGCCAAAGCCTCAGTAGTTGAGTGAAGGTCAATGGTGGTAGCCTCATAAGACCGCTAGTGAAAGATATCCAATTGGTGCCCATAAATGCACAAAAATCTAGCCGTGTGAGTCATAACATCATTCCACCAAGTAATCTAGCCTATATGATGAGCTAGCCTACACTCCAAATTCTAGACTCTGTGAATGTGGGTCAAGGTAGGTTTGTGGTAGAGTAAAGGTGTGTTTAGAAAGAATTGAGTTTTACACGTGTGAGGCTGTCAAGTCTCCCATTCAATGCAAAAGAAATGGGAAAGTGATCTGACAAAGTCACATCCACTAATGGCTTAACTGATACAGAAGAGCTGTCAAAAGAGTAAAAATATTGAGCTAAGATCATGGCACAATTGAGGCATTTAAATACTTTGTTAGAACATGCCCTGTAATTACACCAAGTGTGCCAAAGAGAATGAGAATGGCGATGGCCAATATTGGGATCAAAGAGCCCCAATTTATTGCACATGTAAAATCACACCTCCCTTTTGCCAACTATCCATTTGAATGGCACAGTTCCATTTTTGTCATACACCATCTCAACCATATTGAAATCCCCACACAATAACCAGGTAGCAATTGAAAATGAATCAACAATCCAATGCCAAATCAAAGAGTGTTCCACAACATCATTAGAGGAATAGACATTAATAATCCCAAAGGAATGATTATCAATGTTGAGAAGGATTTAGACAAGCCGATGAGTGGGATCAGACCCGTGGTCGACCACACAAGAGTGCCACCATGGGGACAAAAGGGTGACAACTTCACCACATCCAACATCATGAGTAGTGCAAAATTTCTTACTGGTTGGCCAAATAGACCGACAATCAAAAGCAAGTAAAGAAACAAAAAAATTAACTTCTTGGAGATAAAACACTTCAATACCAAAATACTTACTCAAGGTATCCCTGGTATAATACTTTCAAGAGAGGTCTGTTAGACCTCAAACATTCCATGAGAGGAAATTTATGAATGAAACTCCTCCCTATCATTGGAGTCTAGTTCCTCTTCATTTAGAGAAGAGAAATTAATGATTCTACAAAAATTCTAGCAGAATTGACCCAATCTGGATAGGAGAGGAAAATCTCTGCTTTTCTTGTACATATTCCCCTTCTTCCCCTGGTGGAGAAGAATTGCGAGATTGCCTTTGAGCTCTCAAAATAGGAGGAGAAACATTCAGTTATGCTATCATGATAACAACAAGCTGAGGCGTTGCCTTTGGCCTAGGCTGTGACAAAACATTATTAGCCCCAACAGGAGCTTCCTTCCCCTCCACTGAAGGGTTTGAAATAGTTGGTTCGGATGCCTTGGGGGCCAACCTAGAACTAGTGGAATTATTCTTGTGGTTTGTAACCATAGTCCATTTCTCATCAAGTTTGGCAACAAAAGTATCTGCCAAGCGAGGTTTTCCAACATCTCGTGGCGAAGGTGTATGAGGCACTACCAAAGGGCAGTCCTTGATCTTGTGGTCTGAGAACTGACACCTATAACACGTGTTGAGAAGATTAAAATAAGTGATCTTTTGGGTATGTTGGAGAGCTCCAATTTGGATATCAATGGAGTCTTTAAAATCTTTGGAAAGGTCCACTTCCACACAAATCCTTTTCTGGGGTCAGGCCTGAAAGAACCTATCTAGCTCAATGCAAATAACCCTCCCTAGCGAGGACATAATATGATTCAAAAAAGGTACACAAGGCAAGCGTAAACCAAGAAATTCAATCTAGATTGAGACCCACAAATTGCTATCATCCCAGACAAAACAATCTTGGGTCCATGCTTGGAAAACTAACAACGAAGATCTGACATACCAGGGACCAATGGTCCTTTCCAAGACATATTCACATCCTTTGACCTCATTGTTACAGATACTGAAAGGATCCTTAGCCCAACACTTGACCTAAGTCCACCCAAAGATCAAGAGTATATTGAGCCACTTCCCATGACTAATGATGATGTCCAAGAACCCTTTGTAAGCAATCCATCCTTTGAAATTGACCCATGTCAAGAACTTGATCCAAAGTATGTCAAAAGCAATTCCAACATTAATCAAGATCAAGAATTCATATCTTCAAGATAATACAATGATATAAAGGACACTCTCCTATCTATACAAGATGTCACAAATGATGATCATCTCCATATAACATAGATTCCTCCATATACCCATGAGATGCTTTTTGTGGATGGACATGTAGATGATCTTCATTCAGAACATGATTCCTTTACTCCTAACATTATTACACAAAAAGAGTGGGTTATTGATTCCTATAGGAAAACTAAGTTGTCAACATCAAGATCAAATATATCCAAAATTTAGACCGAGGCCATCATGTATGAAGATATCCAACATTATCCACTCAAGGAAATAGGTCAAATATAACAAGATATTCTGGAGTCAGCAGAGCAACCAATTGAAATAATGCCATCTGTAGTGGTCATTTATCAAAGAATGCTTATTGAACAAGACATCTCAAAACAAGGAGAATCAAGGAACAAAGGTGCTATTACCACCATGCTAGGGGCAACTATGTCTCAATAAAATGTCAACATAGGGGGCACGAAGAACATTATGATGAAACTGATGCTAATACAACAACTAGCCACATCATGAATCTTCATCCACCCATCACCCCATCCATGAATTGGGACCAACATCAAAAGAAAAATTTGAATCAAAGCATGAAGAATGTTATCAAAGAAAAATAAGCTAAGGAGCATAATGGACAAATCAAATACACATGGATACTAAAGAATACAAAGAAAGATTATCCCTATCAAACTCTATTAGTCAAAGAAACTATGGGGAAAAATTAAAAAAGGGAAAAGTATCCACCAAAGATGTCCACAAATTCAACAATAGGCTTCTCAAGCAACATACAAAGTATATCAAGTAGTTGGTCCTAATTCCATGCACACTTCCGTATCCACCCATAATTGCTCATCTTCCCAAGTTTGGAGAGTCAAAGGTTCCAAACTATCAACCAATCCATCTTCTATTCCTAAACATACTCCACCATCCACTCCTCCATGCATGATATCCAATTCTCACATCGACCATGTATTGGCAGCCACCCTTCATCATAAGGATTCAGAAGGCACTCTATTGCGATGTGGTCACAAAGACAAAGTTAACTTTGGTATCAACAAAGCAGATCAAGAATCTCAAAAATTGTATTCAAGTGCACGTATCTTGGAAAAACTTTTTTAGGAAGGATATTGATGGCACATTATGATAGAAAAATCTACATTATCACCCCCTGGTGATTCAACATGAGCTTAAAAAATTTTCACAAAGAAATACAAAAAAATCAAAAAATATAAAAATCCAAAAAAATAAAAAAAAGGATTGAAAAAAGTAAAGAAAAAAAATTGTCCTCCAATGAAAACCACTATGGTGGTGCTTTGGGTAGGTACCATGATGAAAACTTGGAAAACAAGCGTCATGTGTAGAATCAAGCATCTGCATGCACTAGTTAGGTGGAAGTATCTCATCTCATCCCTAATAAATCTAGCATTCCATCCATCTCATCCATAATAAATCCATTCATCCATAAACCATTTTTCCAACCCATTTTCGTCTATCTACATCCATCTTCCAAGTTATCTTGATCTTGACAAAGTTTGGTGCACACTTTACACTTGCTTATGGTAAACATCTTGACATGGGTCATTTTCATTGATCCTATCCTATCCAAAATTATCTAAGCCATGAAGCATTTTCCAAATGAGCATTCCTCTGTTTGAACACCTTATCTTATCACAAGATAATCCTTGGAATCCTTTGCGTACTTACCATATCCATCATGGATCCATACACCTATCCCAACATCCACCCATGGCATTCCATACATTGCTAGACACTGGGGACAAATATTTACATCTTGCTTCGGGAATAAATCTTGATCTATATCCTCCAACTTATGTGGTGATATGAACATTGAAAACATCAAATCAAATTGGTCAAAGCATTTGTAATCCAAAAATCCAAATCACTAGCCCATGACACATTTTGACAATAACGCGTTCCTTACTAAGTTTTATATTTCATCGAACATCAATCCAAACAACCAATATTAGTCGCATCTAATTTGCACTTCAACGTCATATCAAATCATCCAAAACCAACTTTTGTTCCAAATCACGATTCAAAATCCTGATCAATCAAATCCAATCAATCCATCATCATCTTGGGATATCCTTCCCAATCCTCATGTTGCTTAAACACTATCTTTGCATTATTATGTACCCTCAACAATGTTATAATCATCAATCCATCAATCAGATCAATCAACCTTAGCTTGGTTTTCAAAAAAATCCCAAAACAGGTCACTTATATCATCACACATCCATATCCAAATCGTCAAAATCATGCAAAATCCAAAAACATTCAAAACAGGTCAAAAATTCAAAAACAAAGTCGTCTTGTCGAACTACGGGTCTCTGAGTTTTGAACATAGGCAAGTTTTATTTTTGATCATCCCCTGAGACACTTAGGTCAGTCCTTTATGAGTCTATCACAATAAGCTGGCAATCTAGTTGTTCATATCTCATCAATAAACAAGTCTGTGTCAATCAAACTACATGGTATCTATGTGTATAATGTAGGAAAGGTTAATATTTTGATCAGCCCTCAAGACCCTAATGATAGGTCTTTAGGTTAGGTCTTTGGTCAAAATCTCAGAAAACACCTAAACATAAAAAAATTTGAAAATCAAAACATTTGTATTTAATCTCAAAAATACCAAAAACAACCTCAAAACATTTCAAAAAGATCAAAATCATTCAAAAACCCAAAAAATCCATCTGTCTCATCTCACTTTCACCTGCGATAAACATCTACTCATAATAAATCATCATCACCCTCAACCTTTGGTGAAATAGTCAGAAAGAAGTCTAGCAATGTTGAAGCCAAAAATCAAGTGTCAAAGGTCTCAAGTCTAGGTCAATAGGTAAACAAGTTGGTCAACTTTTCGTTTCAATAGCATATCATCTAGTCAATCTCATCATCATCTGATAACATCATGTCCTAGGATGCATCCTTCCTAAAATGGACATCAACATCAGGCATCACCATAGTTTAGTCTTGGCTAGCGGCATGAAGAACATTAGCTTTTTTATTTACTTGTTCTTTGTCTTGTTTGATTTATCTTATTGCACTCATTCCAATGACCTCTCGATGATGTCTAACCAAAAGAATTTAGAGAGAAAGGAATGGGGCAATGATCATTATCTTTTGTTTGTTGTGCTTGTTGGATATTCTTGTAATATAAATTTGGTCATGCGTGTTTTGTTTGGTTTGTAGGGAGGGTATTTTAGGTGTCTTGTTGACCACATAGGAAGGCTTTCCTTTTTATGTTTTGGTCTGAGATGTTTTAAATATCCGAACTGCATTCTATCAAGGTTCTGTATGCCAGGTGTGAACAAGAGTACTCCTATCTGATTGTCAAGTCAAAGTCCATCACACTAGGTGCAATGCCATTCTGGTTCTTTATACCTAGAGATGCATTGTATCCATGTTTGTAATCAAACATAAGCTAAGTAAGCTCTTTTAAAACCCCAATTCCTGATAAGCAAAACATCATCCACTCTCATCATCATATCTAATAAAGTCTTAATGCTTCATAGACTTGTTGGACTTCTGCATATTCTTAGAATCAAGGGTTCATCCATCTTATTCTTCTTTTTCTTCTATCTTTACTAACATTTCTATCCAAATTTGTGTGATATATCAAAATATACATGAGGCTACCCATGGCCGATGATTATCTATACATCATCAAAATTGTCTATGCCAAATATAGATGATCTTTCTAAAGAATTATCTTTTGTCCTCTAATCAGTAGAACCACTCCTCTCTCTTTTTATCATGATCTCGATCAGAAAATTAAAGTTTCCACTTGATCTCTCGAGGGGGTAGTGTACTAGTATACTTCTTTCCACTGGGGCATCCAAAAAAATAAAAAAAAAATTGACTTTTGATCTCAGTAAGGTTATTATTTGAACCAACGCAACAGGTGCATTGCTTCAAAGAGGGGAAAAATGTAGACACGAAAATTATCTTGATCGGTATCACGCACTTGATTCTAGTTCATTAACATCATTTCTTCCTTAATTATCTCTCTACTAACCATTTAATCGAATAATCTTTATCTGATTGAAATTCATTGAACATTTCCTCTTTTAATTAAATAAATCGATATTTATTTAATTAAATCATATTTCCCCTTTTAATTAAATGATTCAACTTTACTTAATTAAATCTAATTCTCCTATTTTGATTAAATAACTTAACTTTATTTGATTAAATCATCATATTCTCCTCTTTAATTAAATAAATCAATTTTATTTAATTAAGTCATCAATCAATCCTAAAGTCCCTCTTTAATTAAATAAATCAACTTTATTTTACTAAATTCTAATGTTCTTCATTTAGTTGAATAAATCATACTCTATTTAATTAAATTACTAATGCATCAATTTCCTCCCATTTGATTTAAATAATCCAAAATTCTAAGTCAAATGTCAAATCAACTAAATTCTATCTAAAGTTAATTAAATCCTAATCAACTCTAACTCTAATCCTCAAATCCTCTAGATTTTGCAACTTGCACAAGTAAATCAATTTAATTGATTTATAAATTCTTCTATTTTCATTCAAAAAGGCATCTCAATTGGAATATTCCTCCAATTCAAAAATTCCCTCCCAAAAGGACTTGTCCATCCAACAAGGCATTAAGGACCTCTTACACATCCTTTTTCTTGAGCCAAGTGGCATTAACTCTTCTTTCATCTCCCTCCAACATGTCACTTCCCCAAATTTGAAATCCACCTAATTGCATTTATTTGCAAATTGATCAAAATGTGCTCCACCTCTCTTCAATAGCACGTTGACAAGTGACACATTGTTATTGGTTCATTTGTAATCCCACATCCTTCATGTTTTACATTCCTCCATTCTTCTTTCCTATATATGGAGATCTCTTCTATGGATTTTGGATCCACAACTTTATGCAAGATCATTATCTTCATGTTTTGAGCAATCTCATCCATTTTCATCCACGTTTCATAGTTTTCATCAATTTCATAGCTAAGTTATTGTATATTTTCATCAAGGATCACATTGTTCATCATCAAAGCTTGCAAGGAAATGGGAAAGGGATAATTTCCACATCAAAGGAGCACCAATTCCTCCATGGGATGATGGTTTGAATGTTTTGAGCAAAATTTAGTAGCTTTCATTTGTTTAATTTCACTTTGTTTCTTGTTCTTGGCATTTGAATGAATTGCAAGGGGAATGATTGTTTTAGATGTGTTTAATGAATAAAATTTGTTTGTTTGATCATGTTTGAGTAGGTCTAGATCAACCATTCCCAAGTCCTAGTGTTCACTTTTTGAAGGGCAGAGCCATCAAACCATTTAAGTCTTAAAATTCTCACTATCCTGAATACAGTTTGTAGGAACTAGAATAACTATACCAGCCTTCCTAAGAGTAGATTATGTCCTCCAATTTGAAGGGGGGGATCATATTCACAACTCAATGAAGACATGTTTTAGATGGCTATCATTGAGGATATAATTAAAACATTTGATCCCTTTAGAGGATGAACTCTTAAAAGAGCATCTTATAGAAATACTAAAGGTTTACCTTTATATTCAAGATTCCACCAAATAGACCTATATGAATGTAGATATTTATTACTACAGTCAATAAAGTCACTATTTTCAACATTATTTTTCACCAATTCCCAAGCCTTCCAAATAATTCTAAAAAAATTAGACCCTACAGGAACTACTGAGTATTTGCAAGACAACATGCTATAGAAAGAAATGATTTTCTAGGTCTTATCTTGTTTAGGGACAACAAGTTGGATATTGTTTCTTACAAGGACCTTTCAAGGCTAATTACCTTCCAAAACTTTCAGTATCCATTTGACAACAAAAGTTATTCATTTATTTCTTAGCTCTTTCAAACCTATAACACTTTACATCTTGTCAATACAACACTACTCCCAATTGATAAAGTTTTTTTCTTGTCTTTTCCATCAAACAAAAGAAATATCCTAATTTTATTTTGAATATCATTAATTTGATGACCATTAAAGAGCCAAATATAAGAGTAGTACATAGTGTATAAAGATAAAATTTTCTGGCATATATGGATTCTTCCAACCAAGGATAAGAAAGGAATATTCTAGTTATCCAATTCTTTGTCAATCTTACCTTTGATCCACATCCACATATCCTTTAATCAAGGATAAATTGTAAATTGGATCCCTAGATACTTAAATTTCTTGGTGGGACCTCCCTTTGGGATTCATATTTGAAAAACCAATCCAAGGGTATCCTTCCTACTAAGCATGATGGATTTAACATTCGACAACTTTGCACCTATGGCAGTGTAGTATAAATTCAGATTTTGTGCATGAGATTATTCATATTCCTTTCCTCCAACTCCACAAACAAGGTAGTGTCATCAAAAAATTGGATATTTAGAAGGTCTTCATTATTAGTCCAAGAGAAAGACACTTTATTCTAGGGGTCAATGAAGACTCCCTCAAAAGGTAGAAAATAGCATCAAATACAATAACAAATAGGGAAAGGGCAAGAGGGAATCCCTACCTTATGGACCTCTCCAAGGTAAAAAGCTCATATAAGGACCCATTAAACTCAATCTGAGCTATTTCATCTTCTAGTAGTATTCTAACCATATGTCAGAAGTTGGGGAATCCAAAATCCTCAAGAGTCATTAGCAAGAAAGACTATTCCACTCAGTTGTAGGCTTTCTCAAAAATCTAATAAGAGCATGTGGTAGAGTTTTTATTGGTCTGCCTAGCCCAAGCCATGGACTTCCAACTAGTTAGGAGGTTCTCCAAAATGTATCTTCCTTCAATAAAGCTAGTTTAAGTGTTGATAAAAATGAAGGATATCAACTAATCTTAAGGTTAAAACCTTAGCAAAGAGCTTATAAGAGACATTGAGTAAGGTGATAGGTTGCCAATTCTTAATAAGAGATTTGTGCCCCTCTTTGGGAAGCAAATTGATAATATCCTTATTGATGTGGCTACCTATGGATCCTTTATCAATGGATTCCATATAAATTTGAAGAAAATATTCGCTCACCCAATCAATATTCCTCTTATAAAATTCTATAGGAAAACCATCTTCCCTGAAAGATTTGTTATTATTTAAAACATTATTTTTTTTCCTAATATCCTCAAGGGAGATATCACTACTTAACCTAAATTAGCATTCTCATTAGAGATTATTTTAGGAATGAGTTTCTTGCAACAATCTCTAGCATTTTGACTTTGTAAGTTATTGCCTTCAAAAGTGAAACAATTTTTATAAAAGCCAAAGAATTGATTTTTAATATTTGTAGGATCATTAATAAAGTTATCCCCTACCAAAATATTGTCCACTTTATCTCTATTTCCTTTATTTTGTATATATCTAAAGAAAAAGTGAGAACCTTTATCACTATTACTTAACCAATTTAATTTAGCCCTCACTCTAAGGCATTGATTTTTATAGTATGTATTATTCTTAAAGAATCCTTAGACATAATTATCTCTTCATGTAATTCAATATTAGTTGGGTCATTCTATAGATGAGTTTGAACTTTTAGAAGTCTCTCATTGAGGTTGTTTTCAATTTCTCGTCTATCCATGGCTCTTTTATTTTCTATAGTTTGGAAGATGACTTTCCAACTATTGAATTTATGTTCCGATCTTTCTATGGTAGTTTTTTCTCTTAGCCTGATCTATTAATATCCTTCGAGGTTAAGATAGCATCATTGCACTCTTCATCCCTTAGTAGACTAGTGTTGAGCATAAAACTATTATTCTCTTTGTTCACATTTGGTCCACCTTTATAAATTGAATTTTTTTCCTTGATAGGTGATGGCTTGATGAGTAAGAGAAGACACTTACCCTAGATAGCCATCACCATTTTTGTTAAAGTTAAAAAATCTCTATTGGAATAAAACCTATCAAATCTACAATAGATTATTCTACTACCTTTTTGAGAGTTCGATCATTTGAACCATATATTCTTATTTCCCTTCTTCATTCCTTCTAAGTGATCAAATAGGTTGAGCTTGGATTTCATTTTAAACTTGAAGTACTTTTCATTACCATTTTAGTCCAACCCTATACACCCAACTTTATCCTCATTTTTTTCAATCATGTTAAAATGTCTCCCAATGATCCAAGGGATGTCTTGGAGGTTGCACAACCATTTCCATAACTTAAATGTATACTTATATTCATTAGGAGCATACAATGGACAAAGGACAAACTTAATGTCATCTAATCTTAAGAATCTCCTAACAATATATTTTTTGTCAAGGGACTCAAGTCCATAGAAATTCTATGACGTGCATTGAAAATACATTCAAACAATCCTTAAAAGGTATCCATTGATTTCCTAAAGCCATCAAAGCATTTAGGAATACTTTCTTCAATATATTTCCTTTTGGAAGAAGGTGTTGGGGAATCCTTAGTCCTCTTCTTCCTCTTGTGTTTAGATGTATTAATCCTATCATTTCTAGTAGGAATGTATCTTGAGCTGCTCATTCAGGTATGGAGGGAGAAGCAAAAATAAGATCATATTTCCTTTCTATGACTTCCTTACCATACATCAACTTAGAAATTCTTGTAGGGGTCTCTATGCTTTTCACTAGTCTATTACCATATTTAATATCATGATTATTAACTAGTAGGTATTGATTATGTTTCTTCAATTCCATATTATTTTCTACAACATGTTGGTACTACAATCTTTGGGGTCTACTTGCAACTCTCTGCCTAGATCCAAGACATGAGTATTATTTTTCCCATGCTTGGGTATATTTGTAGAGTTCAAATGGAAAGTGCTCTCTTTGTTTTCCTTTATCAAACTACTTGGAGTCTACAAAGTTCTATGAGTTAGCTCAGATCCATAACCTACTTTGTTCAAATTATTAATTGTAATATTATTAGGATCTATTTGTCGACTATTGTCCACATTTGTGACCCATTTTTTGACCATCCTTAGGGCCATATTTTTTTTAGGATAATCCTTCTATTTGTTGTTTAACTTCAGGTTTAAAGGAAATTGATTTTATAAACTATTAGAATTTTACAAATTCCAAGTAGCTTAACTCTTGGTTTCAAATTCCTGAACAATGCTATTGGCCAATGAGAATGAATCATTGTTGAAGGAGGCTTTTTTACTACTTGGAAACAAAATATGTAGAAGCTAAGACCTTTGAGTTTTCTTTTGCCACCACATTAGAGAAGGTTTTTTTATTTTCTTTAATATCAAATACCCTTTCTAGGCTATTAGGTGGGTCACCATCCATTAAGGCCTAACACTGCAAATATAAATGTACTATTATAAATTTAGAGAGAGCACTACCACAATAAATACTTATAGGAAATAAAAGACAAGTTTGAGAAAGGAACATTAACACACAATGCATTCCACAACAAGCATGAGGAAAAATCCAGAGAAGGCACCTATAAGAGGGAACTACCAAATCTTAACGAAGGAGGGCTAACGCCTCCACCAAAAACACGTTCGGTCGCAAAAACCCTAACCTCTTCTCGTTCCAAAATTTTTGTGCTCTCCTTCAAATCTATTATTTGAAGATAAATTACACTACAAATTACTTTTTTCCTTATGCATACAATTTGTTATATACTATGAAATAATAATTATTAAAATCTTAAAAATTAAAAAATAATATTATAAAAAATCTTTAAATATATAATTATCTATTTATACTAATATTTTTTAAATAATAATACTCTTTAAAAAACTACATACTATCAACTTGATGATAAAAAGAAACTAAAACTAAATATTATATTACCCCTAAACAAAATAGAGTATCAATAACACTTACGTAAATACTCATTTAAATTTAAGTCTACTATTTAATTATATCTTGATGGGAGAAAAAAGAAGAGAAATTTTATTGGCTCACACAATTTTGAAAAATTATTGGCAGTGCACCTATTATACATTGTATGCATACGACATAAGCAATTATATTGTTGTATAACAACAACAATAAATTATATTGTTTGGTGGCTATTGTTTGTATTTCATTCTCAGCAACCTCTAGTTGCCCTCTATTTGTATATTTTCGCATTGATTCAATTTATAAAATAATAATAATATACATCTCTTCTACAATTCATCTATGGTGAGAAAATGATAACTATGATAAATAAAAACACAAATAATAGAACCTAATGAACAGACAAGATTGTTTTGATCATCTTGCACTTCTTTTCTACCAGCCTACGCCATTGTTTTAGCATATTAAGTTGCCTACATAATATGAAGATGATCCAAGTTGTATTGTGAGGGATGAAGTCAGTGATGAATGAAAAGTTGAAAGCCACAGAAACCAACCCTTTTAACGTATTCCACGAGATTTACCACCCTCTCTATTCCAAATAAATGATTGTCGGCATAATTATCTCCATACCATTGAATCGAAATTGTTCCCGTTTGCTACGGCATGATTTTATGGCTTTCCACGACTCGTGCATTCAAACAGCCGTCTACGGAAGACTATGGTATAAATATGATAACACATCACTTTCTATAGACTAGACTTTGTCGTTTGGAAAAAAATATGAGATTCTGATTTCTTTCTAGTTTAGACTTGTCGATTTATGCATTCAAACAGCCGTGTGGAAGTAAAATAGCTGTACAAGACTTCAAGATTGTGGTATAAATATGATAAGATATCACTTTCTATTGACTAGATTTATCCTTTGGAAATAATTATGAGATTCTGATTACTTTTCAGTTTAGACTTGCATTTGGAAATAATCAGCCACGATTCATGCATTCAAACAGCCGTGTGGAAGCAAAACAGTTGTACAAGACTTCAAGATTGTGGTATAAATACGATAAAACATCACTTTCCATTGACTAGACTTGCCGTAGAAGATTAGAAGACCTTCATGATTTCTACAAAATATTGTATATCACTTCTTCATCTAAATTTTTAAAAAAATATAATTTTATTTGATTTAAAAAAAAATATTAATAGTATAATAAATTATTTTCAAAATTGATTTTTTAATTATATTTTAAAATAAAAAATTTAATTGTAAATTATATAACAATCACCTAAATCTAACTTTCTCACTTTTATTTTTTAAATTAATTCATGAGTCCATTTTGTCCTATTAAGAAAGAAATGAACTCTTAAAACAAATTAATATACACGAGTAACATATAGACATTAAGATTTAAATTATACCACAACACTTTCTCTTTTGTTTTTAAAATCTTGGAGTTTTTGTAATATTAATTTGCAAGAATTTATTATAAACCAGTAAATCATTTATAATTGACTTGCTTTACATTAGCATATTTTTTAATTTTTAAGTTGACTTGTATTTTAAATTATTTATAGGTGACTCAAAAACATAATTTTGATCATTCGATAAGGTGATCCTTAATTAGACCTAACTCAAACACGATAATATAAAATAGGATATGGTAGTTCAATTTCCTTTCCCCTCCTTTGACAATATTGTTCCATAAGACCATAGAGCTTGATTGTGGTACGGAGTCAACACCCCCCCTCACCCAATACTTCATGTTGATTCAAGAGGAGTGAGAAAACACTCCCAACTTCTACCGAAGATACTCAAATGTCTCCTTGGGAAGAGGTTTTTTTAAGGTGCCTATATTTTTCTCCTTAGTCTCAATATACTCCAACTTCACTTCTTTGTTTGTAACCTTCTCTCTCATAAAATGATACTTAATTGCAATATGTTTTGTCCTTGAATGCATCACCAGATTCTTGGAAATATTTATAGCACTAGTAATGTCACAAAGAATGGAAATGGGCTCATCAAACTCTATTTTCATCTCCTTAAGGTTCTACTTCATCCATAATACCTACTCATGCAACATGAAATTACTACAATTTACTATGCTTTTTTTGTAGATAAAGATACTGGATCCTTCTTCTTTATTAACCATGGCCTACAAGATTGTCACTAATAAAGAAAGCTCCACCACTTGTACTCTACTGGTCATCTATTCTTCCAACACAATTTGCATATGTGTATGCAATTAGGTTTAAGTTTTCACTCTTAGGATACCACAAACTAAAATTTATTGTACCATTCAGATATCTTAATATCCTTTTTATTGCCTTGACATGAGTTTCTTTAAGAACTACCAAAAACCTAGCTACCATCCCTACTACTTACATTACATCTAGTTTTGATGTGGTTACATACAATAGACTACCAATCGTTGACCTATACAAAGTTTAATTTTTCAAAGTAGATTCATCATCCTTATTCAATTTACAACCAATAACCATAGGTGTACTCATTGGTTTACATTCTTCCATCTTAAACTTTCTCAACATCTCTTTTATGTACTTGTTCTTGTTGCAAGATGGTGTGTCCCTTGGTCTCCTTAGTGCAACATGATGCTTGGGTTCATGACATGGCTTAAACACCTCCCTTGGATCTTGTATAAATTTGGTGATTGTATCGGGCATTAACAAATCAATCTTTTGGTGCAACGACAACCACCATTGTAATAAGTGGTATCAGAAGCAAGGTCATGGGTTTGAACCCCTCGCTTATGCTAGGGGGATTGTTGCAAGATGGTGTATCCCTTGGTCTCCTCAATCCAATGTGATGCTAGATTTCATGACATGGCTTAACCATCTCCCGTGGATCTTGTATAAATTTCACAGATTTATTAGACATTAATAGGTTGATCTTTTGGTGCAACAACAACTACCAATGTAATAATTCTAAGAAATGAATAACCTTTGTTTGATTGAGTGATCTATAAACTAATAATGAAAGACAACTCACCAAGCATTGGCATTTCAAAATATTTCTACATCTTGCATTATGGAATTCTTTGCACATAGCAGCACTTCTTCCTCCAAAGATGGATGTTATCAACATAAACAACAACAATTAATAATTGATCACATTTTTTTGTGTACAGGTTGTTGTCTGCACTACCTCTCTTGAAACCTTATTGTTGCAAATATCTATCCAATTTGGAATACCATTCTCTAGGGGCTTGTTTGAGTCCATAAAGATCCTTCTTTAGTCTATACATTAAAATTGTATTTATCTATACACTGAAATCCTTTCAGTTGTTTAATGTAGAATTCCTCTTCAAACTCTTCATTTAAAAATGCAGATTTGACATCCATTTGACATAGCTTGAAATTATTGAATGGTGATAATGCTAAAAATATTGTTATTACCTCTAATCTTGCTACTAGAGAAAATGTTTCCTCAAAATAAATTTCCTCAACTTGAGCATATCCTTTGCATACAAGTTTGGCATTATTTCAAATAATTTTTCCATCTTCATTCAACTTGTTTTTAAAGGCCCCTTTGGTACCAATGACACTTTTTTCTTTAGGTCTAGGAACCAATAAAGTTACTAAAAATTAAATATTCATTATCTTCTTTATCCAAAGTCTCAATAGACTATATTGTCTCATCAATACTTACATTATACTTTCCACAATCCTTTTAAACCTTTTGTTATGACATCTATATGCCTAAGTTCTTGTCATAGAATATATCCAAGAAAAATACCTTCATCAGATCTAGAATCAAACTTACCCAAATGTTCTTCATCCCTCTTGATGTATCATTTTCTTCCAAATGTCCATATAGTGTTTTGGTAGTCTTTCATCTGATTTGATTTCTGTTCAAAATGTAAACCGTTGTCAAACCAATTCTCTTCAATATGCATATGATATTTTTTCTTGATTCAATATTGTTCTAGCCATCTCTTATACAATTTAGTTTTTCCTCTCAATCACACCATTTTGCTAAGGATTTCTAGGAGTAGAAGATTATCTTAGGATCCCATGCATCTCATAATTCTTCATACCTGTTAGAAGTGAATTCTCCATCTTTGTTTGATCTCAAGCACTTGATTGTTAGATTCTGATTTTATTTTCAACCATTACCTTAAATTCTTTAAAATTTTCAAAAGATTTGATTTTTCTTTTAGAAAAGTAATCTAAGTCATTCTAGAATAATCATCAATAAGCATCATATAATACCTGTCACCTTAAATGCTCTTTCCCCTCATTGGTTCACATAGATATGTATGAATCAAATCCAATGGATTTGTTGTAGAATATTCCTTACACTACAACAAATCCCTATGATTAGCTCCCATTTTTGCTCCTTTTTTGCTTCCACCCACTATTTTAATGTATTTTTCTCCATTTTTGGGGAAAATTTGGCACTATTTTTTGGGTTGGCGTTATTTTTGGCATTTTTTTTACGCCAACAAGAACAAGCAGATGCTAATTTAGGCACAAATTAGTGTCAAAATTAGCACCAAGATTAGTGTCACTAGTAACGCCTATTAATGCCTAGATTAATGCCAAGATTAGCACCAAAAATGACGCCTACAATAACACCCAGATTAGCACCTAAATTAGAAACCAGATTAGCGTCTACGTTGGTGCCCATATTAGTGCTTGTTGTAATGCCTATTTTAGCACCTACTTTAAAGCCCATTTTAGCACCTAATTTAGTGCCTAATTGTTATGATCTAGCAGGGATTAAGGGTGTTAGAACAAAAAATCCTTCCCCAATATTCACTAGCCTTCAATTGCTTGCCTACATTTCACTTGGATCGAAAGATCTACTGCCTTTGATTTTTCATTATATTTAACATGAAATGCAACAATTTGTGTGACAAGATCCATACTATCACCAGCATTCCCTTTTTATATACCCATTTATTCATCTAGATAATCATAAACAAAGGAAATTTTTCCTTTACCACAATACTTTGTGAAGATTAAGGGTTGAGGGTTGAGTGATTAAGGGTTGAGGGTTGAGAATTGAGGGTTAACAATAATTTAATGTATAGGGTAGATGGTAGACTAGGGTAGAGGGTCTAAGGGTTTAGGGTTGAGGTCGGTTTACAATTGATGGTAGAGGGTTGAGGGTCCAATGTATAGGGTAGAGGGTATAGCTTGGGTTGAGGGATATTTAGGGTTTAAGGATACTTGAGGGTAGAGGGTAGAGGGTACTTGAGGGTTTAAGGGTTGAGGGATTAAGGGTTGAGGGTTGAGGGATTAGGGTAGAGAGTTTACTTGGTTTTAAGGGTTTAAGGGTTGATGGATTAGGGTTGAGGGATTACTAAGGTCAAAGAGGGTAGATAGTATTGGGATGTTGATGGTAGAGGGACATAGAGGGTTTAACAATTTAGGGTTTAGGGTATTGGGTTGAGGATATAGGGTTGGGGGATTAGGGTAGAGAGGGATGGATGGATTAAGGGTTGAGGGTTGAGAATTGAGGGTTGATGGCAGTTTAATGTATACTAGGGCAGAGGGTAGAGCTAATAGAGGGTGTAAGGGTTTAGGGTTTAAGGGTTGAGAGTTGAGGGTAGAAGGTTGAGGGTATATGGTTCAAGGATTAGGGTTGAGGGTCCAATGTATAGGGTATAGGGTATAGGGGTTGAGGGATTTGGGTTTGACTAGAGTAGAGGGTAGAGGGTAGAGGGTAGAGGCTATTTGAGGGTTAATTGAGGGTTGAGGGTTGAGGGATTAGGGTAGAGAGTTTATTAATAGGGTTTAGGGTATTGGGTTGAGGGTATAGGGTTGAGAGATTATGGTTGAGGTTAGAGGGTAGAAGATTTAAGGTTGGTTTAGGGTTGAGGGACATTAAAGGTATAGCTAGGAAATTTGAGGGTATAATATGGTTGAAGGTCGATTAGGGTTGAGGTTCCAATGTAGAGGGTATGCAGAGTGTATAGGGGTTGAGGTTTTAATATATATGGTAGATTAGAGGGTATATGCAGGTTGAGGGATTAGGGTTGAGGGAACAATGTATAGGGGTTGAGGCCAGATTAGGGTTTAACTAGGGTTGAGGGTTGAGGGTTGAGGGTAGAGGGTAGAGGGTAGAGAGTTAATTAAGGGTTGAAGGTTGAGGGATTAGGATAGAGAGTTTAGTAATTGGGTTTAAGGGTTTAACTAGGGTTGAGGGAACATGGTTGAGGGATTGGGGTCAAGAGTAGAGGGTATAATATGGTTCAAGGATTAGGGGTAATTAGGGTCCAATGCATATATAGAGTAGAGGGTAGAGGGGCGTAGAGCATGTAAGGGTACTTTAGGGTTTAAGGGTAGAGGGTTGAGGGTATATGGTTCAAGGGCTACTAGGGTTAAGGGTCCAATGTATAGGGTAGAGGGTATAGGGGTTGAGGGATATTTAGGGTTTAAGGGTACTTGACAGGTTAGGGTAGAGGGTAGAGGGTACTTGAGGGTTTAAGGGTTGAGGGATTAAGGGTTTAGGGTTGAGGGATTAGGGTAGAGAGTTTAGTTGAGTTTTAAGGGTTGAGGGATTACTAGGGTTGACTAGGGTTGACTAGGGTAGAGGGTATTGGGATGTTGAGGGTAGAGAGATGCATAGGGTTTAATAGTTTAGGGTTTAGGGTATTGGGTTGAGGGTATAGGGTTGAGGGATTAGGGTTGAGGGTATGGGGTTGAGGGATTAGGGTAGAGAGGGAGAGATGGATTAAGGGTTGAGGTATTAAGGGTTGAGGGTTGATAATTGAGGGTTGAGGGTGGTTTAATGTATGCTAGGGTAGAGGGTAGAGTTGGTAGAGGGTGTAAGGGTTGAGGGTTAAGGGTAGAAGGTTGAGGTTATATGGTTTAAGGATTAGGGTTGAGGGTCCAATGTATAGGGTAGAGGGTATAGAGGTTGAGGGATTATGATTTGACTAGGGTTGAGGGTAGAGGGTAGAGGGTAGAGGCCGGTTGAGGGGTAATTGAGGGTTGAGGGATTAGGGTAGAGAGTTTAGTAATTGAGTTTAAGGTATTGGGTTGAGGGTATAGGGTTGAGGGATTATAGTTGAGGGTAGAGGGTAGAAGGTTTCAGGTCAGTTTGGGGTTTAAGGGTTTAGGGTTGAGGGGCGTTAAGGGTATAGATAGGAAATTTGAGGGTATAATATGGTTGAAGGTCGATTAGGGTTGAAGTTCAAATGTAGAGGGTATGTAAAGGGTATAGGGGTTGAGGATTGAGGGTTTCAGGGTTGAGGGTTGAGGGTTGATAATTAAGGGTTGAGGGTTTAATGTATAGGGTAGATTAGAGGGTATATGCAGGTTGAGGGATTAGGGTTGAGGGTCCAATGGATAGGGTATATAGAGGGTATAGGGGTTGAGGCCAAATTAGGGTTTAATTAGGAATGAGGGTTGAGGGTTGAGGGTAGGGAGTTAACTAAGGGTTGAGGGTTGATGGATTAGGGTAGAGAGTTTATTAATTAGGTTTAAGGGTTTAACTAGGGTTGAGGGATTAAGTTCGAGGATAGAGGGTATAATATGGTTCAAGGATTAGGGTTAATTAGGGTCCAATGTATATATAGGGTAGAGGGTAAAGGGACATAGAGAGTGTAAGGGTACTTTAGGGTTTAAGGGTAGAGGGTTGAGGGTCCAATGTATAGGGTAGAGGTTATAGGAGTTGAGGGATATTTAGGGTTTAAGGGTACTTGAGGGTTAAGGGTAGAGAGTAGAGGGTACTTAAGGGTTTAAGGGTTGAGGGATTTAGGGTTGAGGGTTGAGGTTTTATGGTAAAGTGTTTCCTTGGGTTTAAGGGTTTAAGGGTTGAGGGATTACTACAGTCGACTAGGGTAGAGAGTATTGGGACATTAAGGGTAGAGGGACGTAGAGGATTTAACGGTTTACGGTTTAGGGTTTAGGGTTTAGGGTATTGATTTGAGAATATAGGGTTAAGGGATAAGGGTAGAGAGGGAGGGATGGATGAAGGGTTGAGGGTTGAGAATTGAGGGTTGAGGGTAGTTTAATGTATACTAGGGTAGAGGGTAGAGCTGGTAGAGGGTGTAACGGTTTAGGGTTTAAGGGTTGAGGATTAAGGGTAGAAGGTTGAGGGTATATGGTTCAAGGATTAGGGTTGAGGGTCCAATGTATAGGGTAGAGGGTATAGGGGTTGAAGGATTAGGATTTGACTAGGGTAGAGGGTAGAAGGTAGAGGGTAGAGGGTAGAGGGTAGATGCCAGTTGAGGGATAATTGAGGGTTAAGAGATTAATGGTAGCGGGTTGAGGGCTTAGGGTAGAGAGTTTAGTAATTGGGTTTAGAGTATTGGGTTGATGGTATAGCATTGAGGGATTACGATTGAGGGTAGAGGGTAGAATCTTTAAGGCCGGTTTAGGGTTTAAGGTTTTAGGGTCGAGGGACATTAAGAGTATAGCTAGGACATTTGAGGGTATAATATGGTTGAAGGTTGATTAGAGTTGAGGTTCCAATGTAGAGGGTATGTAGAGGGTATAGGGATTGAGGGTTGAGGGTTGAGGGATTATCTAGGGTTGAGGGTTGATAATTAAGGGTTGAGGGCTTAATGTATAGGGTAGATCAAAGGGGTATGTGTAGGATCATGATGGGCCAAAAAGTGGTGATATGATGGGTATGCGTAGGGTATGTGGCTAACAACTTTTTTTTAACCTAAAATTGATGAAACGAAAAGGGTTTTTAAACGAGATTTTTAGCTTTCCACCAATATTAATTATGCTTTACTTTGAATTTAATAAATAATTATTATTCATTTTCTATTTGAATTATGATTAAAGTCCTGATTGATAAGCCTATTCAAAACCATCTATAGCTTTCAAAATAGTATCACATTTTTTGAATTCGAAACATGTGTCACATTATATGCTTTGCATACTACAGGATTAAAAAAGTTTGAATTTCATGAAGTTTTGACCAAGTTAAGGTGGTGAGACATATGAGTTTTTATATTTTTTAAAATTTGTAATAAAAAATTCATAATTAATTATTTAATTGGGAAAAAATTACAAAAAAATATGCATCACATCAGGACATGAGTCCTCTACTTATATCTAAAATCTTATTAAAAAACTTTATCATTTTATTTTGGTTAGGGTGGTCAGACAGACACCTACTTCTTAGTTTTTCCTTGAAATTTACATACTATTGCATTGAAATTTCAATTTTTCACCAAATAGACTTTTTTAAAAGAAAAAACCTAGTAGTTTAGAAACTACATTCAATTTGCTATAGATTCTATTCTTACATATTTTTGAAATAATATAGATAACTTATTCAAATTTTTATGTCAGGTTGCTTAACACTGATTTTTCTGAATTTTTCACCACTTAAGGGCCTATTTTAATCATGACGATCCTACACATACCCAAAGGGTGTATGTAGGTTGAGGGATTAGGGTTCAAGGTCCAATATATATAGTATATAGAGGGTATAAGGTTTGAGGGTAGAGGGTAGAGGGTAGAGAGTTAATTAAGGGTTGAAGGTTGAGGGATTAGGGTAGAGAGTTTAGTAATTGGTTTTAAGCATTTAACTAGGGTTGAGGGATTAGGTTCGAGGGTAGAGGGTATAATATGGTTCAAGGATTAGGGTTAATTAGGGTCTAATGTATATATAGGGTAGAGGATAGAGGGAAGTAGACAGTGGAAGGGTACTTTAGGGTTTAAGGGTAGAGGGTTGAGGGTATATGGTTAAAGGAATACTAGGGTTGAGGGTCCAATGTATAGGGTAGAGGGTATAGGGGTTGACGGATATTTATGGTTTAAGGGTACTTGAGGGTTGAGGGTAGAGGGTAGAAGATACTTGGGGGATTAAGGGTTGAGGGTTGATGGATTAGGGAAGAGAGTTTACTTGGGTTTAAGGGTTTAAGAGTTGAGGGATTAGGGTTGAGGGATTACTAGGGTCGACTAGGGTAGAGGGTATTGGGACATTGAGGATAGGGAGATGCAAAGGGTTTAACAATTTAGGGTTTAGGGTATTGGATTGAAGGTATAGGATTGAGGAATTAGGGTTGAGGATATAGGGTTGAGGGATTACAGTAGAGAGGGAGGGATGGATTAAGGGTTGAGGTATTAAGGGTTGAGGGTTGAGAATTGAGGGTTGAGGGCGGTTTAATGTATACTAGGGTAGAGGGTAGATTTGGTAGAGGGTGTAAGGTTTTAGGGTTTAAGGGTTGAGGGTTGAGGGTCTAATGTCTAGGGGTTGGGGGATTAGGGTTTGACTAGGGTTGAGGGTTAATTGAGGGTTGAGGGATTATGGTTGAGGGTAGAGGGTAGAAGGTTTAAGGTTGGTTTAGGGTTTAAGGGTTTAGGGTTGAGGGACGTTAAGGGTTAAGGCTGATAGAGGGTTTAGGGTATAGCTAGGACATTTGAGGGCATAATATGGTTGAAGGTAGATTAGGGTTGAGGTTCCAATGAAGAGGGTATGTAGAGGGTATAGGGTTGAGGGTTGAGGGTTTAATGTATAGGGTATATCAGAGGGTATATGCAGGTTGAGGGATTAGGGTTGAGGGTCCAATGTATAGGGTATATGGAAAATATAGGCATTGAGGCTGGTTTAGGGTTTAACTAGGGTTGAGGGTTGAGGGTAGAGGGTAGAGGGTTAATTAAGGGTTGAGGGTTGAGGGATTAAGGTAGAGAGTTTAGTAATTGGGTTTAAGGGTTTAACTAGGGTTGGGGGTAGAGGGTGCAATATGGTTGAAGGATTAGGGTTAATTAGGGTCCAGTGTATATATAAGGTATGTTAGTGTAAGTAAATTAATTATTACACTAGCATAAGTTAACTTAGGTCATACATCATTTAGTCCTAGGTTGCATCTTAAATAAATCATTTAATAATGGGGTAATGTCCACTATCTTGTTTGTAGGGTTAAAATTCCTTCTAGAAGATGAGTTGTCCTTCTAGAACTTATCTCAAAATTTAATAATTTTCTAGATAGGGTTCGCATGTTGTCACATGTTGTTAGATCATGACACATGGCAATATCTCATGCTTTTTAGGTTTTCTCTTTTTCCTATATAATCAGGCATTTTGTACATTTGTAATCATCCAATCTCATAATGTAGATCAATAGAATCTCCATTGTGCATTCCTAGTTGCAACACTTTCTTTGTGGTTGATTATCTTTCCTGGCAAATGTCCTCCATTGGAGACTGTAGCTTCAAGGACCTTGTGCATCCATAGTCTCTCTATTTCCTCCCTATGGGGGGACTATTGTATTGTATCCATGTGACAGATGGTGTCGTTGGGGGGTTTTTGGGATTCCCCAATCCTTCCCATCCTATCTCACATTTTTTTTCTTTTTCATCTCCTTTATGGATAGGGGTTTTGTTCCCACTGGGTTTTCCCCTTTTCTCCTATTGTGGGATATTTTATGCATCTTCATGTACATGGGTACCTAACATGGCCTTGTAGCTAGGACCCATCATCGATCATCTATGCATAATAATTACATTTTCCTCCCTAAGTTGAACTTATGGGGGGTGTTAGTGTAATTAAATTAATTATTACACTAGCATAAGTTAACTTAGGTCATATATCATTTAGTCCTAGATTGCATTTTAAATAATTTAATAATGGGGTAATGTCCCCTTCCTTGTTTGTAGGGATAAGATTCCTTCTAGAAGATGAGTTGCCCTTCTAGAACTTATCTCAAAATTTAATAATTTTCTAGATAGGTTTCACATGTTGTCACATGTTGTTAGATCATGACACATGGCAACATCTCATGTTTTTTAGGTTTTCTCTTTTGACTATATAATCAGGAATTTTGTACATTTGTAATAATCAAATCTCATAATTTATATCAATAGAATCTCCATTGTGCATGCCTAGTTGCAACACTTTCTTTGTGGTTGATTATCTTTCCCGGCAAAGGTCCTCCATTGAAGATTGTAGCTTCAAGGACCCTGTGCATCATAGTCTCTTTATTTCCTCCCTATGGGGGGGGTATTGTATTGTATGCATGTGACGGATGGTGTCCTTGGAGGGTATTTTGGAGTCCTCCATCCTTCCCGTCTTATCTCACATTTTTTTGCTTTTTCATCTCCTTTTTGGAGAGGGTTTTGTTCCCACTGGGTTTTCCCCTTTTCTCTGATTGTGGGATATTTTCTGCATCTTCATGTACATGGGTACCTAACATGGCCTCGTAGCCGGGACCCATCATCGATCATATATGCATAATCATTGCATCTTCCTCCCTAAGTTGAACTTATGGGGGGGTGTTAGTGTAATTAAATTAATTATTACACTAGCATAAGTTAATTTAGGTCATATATCATTTAGTCCAAGGTTTCATCTTAAATAAATCATTTAATAATGGGATAATGTCCCCTACCTTGTTTGTAGGGTTAAAATTCCTTCTAGAAGATGAGTTGTCCTTCTAGAACTTATCTCAAAATTTAATAATTTTCTAGATAGGGTTTGCATGTTGTCAGATGTTGTTAGATCATGACACATGGCAATATCTCATGCTTTTTAGGTTTTCTCTTTTTCCTATATAATCAAGCATTTTGTACATTTGTAATCATCTAATCTCATAATGTAGATCAATAGAATCTCCATTGTGAATGCCTAGTTGAAACACTTTATTTGTGGCTGATTATATTTCCTGAAAAAGGTCCTCCATTGAAGATTGTAGCTTCAAGGACCCTGTGCATCCATAATCTCAATAGGCTAGAGGGTAGAGGGACATAGAGGGTGTAAGGGTACTTTAGGGTTTAAGGGATGAGGGTTGAGATTTTAAGGTCGAGAGTAGAGGGTTGAGGGTATAATATGGTTCAAGGAATATTAGGGTTTCATTGAGGGTCCATTAAAGTATAGGGTAGAGGGTATAGGGGTTGATGGATTAGGGTTTATGGGTACTTGCAGAGGGTTGAGGGTAGAGGTTAAAGGGTCGAGGGTTTAAGCATTGAGGAAGTAAAGGTTGAGGGTTGAGGGATTAGGGTAGAGAGTAATTTACTTGGGTTTAAGTGTTTAAGGGTTGAGGGATTAATGTCAAGGTTATAAAAGGGTATTGGGTTGAGGGTAGAGGGATGTAGAGGGTTTAACATCAGATTATGGTTTAGGGTACAAGAGGGTAGAAGGTTTAAGGCTAGTTTAGGGTTAAGGGTTTAGATTTGAGGGTAGAGGGTTTAGGGTATAGCTAGGATGTTTGAGGGTATACTATGGTTGAAGGTCGATTAGGGTTGTGGTTCCAATGTAGAGGGTAGAGGGTAGAGGGTATAGGGGTTAAGGGTTGAGGGTTGGGGGATTAAGGGTTGAGGGTTGAGAATTGAGGGTTGAGGGTACGTATATGGTTGAGGGTCCAATGTATAGGGTAGAGGGTATATGGGTTATGAGGGATTAGGGTTTAACTAGGGTTGAGGGTAGAGGGTTGAGGGTTAATTAAGGGTTTAATAATGTATTTTTCTCCAATTTTTTGAAAAAGTTGGTGCTATTTATCGGGATGGCGCTATATATTTTATGTTGAAGGCGTATCCTATTTGAAGAAGAGAAACCTAAAACTTCCAATCAATGGTTGATATCAAACTGTCAAACCTTGAAACTGTTTGGTCCATTAATACCCTTTTCTTGATTTTATAACATTAGAATAATACTTTACCTGCAAAATTCTACCTCACGCTGCATAATATTTTATACAGATTACATATAATTTATTTCTACCCTTTGCTGCATAATATCTGCTACCATTTGGTTAAAGTATTTTTTATTCTACTTTTTTACTGGCATGTAAATACTATTTGTTTTGTGAGCCCTAAATTACCAAGCATTAGACAAAATTACTTTTTATTCTACTAAATTGACTATTCTATCATTTTACTCCTTGCTTGGTAATTTACAAACCACTTGGGTAACAAAATTTACTTTATGCATATACATATTTCTTTTTTAAGTATTTAATTATAAGGATTGTACTATTTTTTTGGTATTTAATTATAAAGATATCTCTTTTTTTTTTTTCTTTTCCATTTTAAAATTTTGAATAGGTGAACTAAACATTTAGTAATTATATATTTTTTTAGATAATATTACTTGAGTTTTTTAGAATTTTAAAATTGTTTAAATAATGAGAATGCATTATAATGTACATTCTTTTTGCATATACATATTCTCTTTTTTTAGTATTTAATTAATTATAAGGATTTGTATTATTTTTATTTTCTTTTCCATTAAACTTTAGAATTAGTAAGTATAATTTTTATTTATGTTTTTTTTGATACGTAAGGCTATATTTAAACAAAAAGAAACAGTATTAAACAATATTTATTTATTTAAAAAAATCAACACAAAAATTATTTAAAAAAATCCACAGCGATAGTCTTACCTTTATCATAAACAAAAGAATAATATATATTGATTTAAAAAAAATAAAAAACATGAAATATTTATTTAAAAAAATCAACCATCACATTCTTTTCCTTATCCATAACATTATCCACATTGTTAAGTTTCTACTTTAATTGAATAAATCAATTTTAGATAGTTCTCTCCAATTGAGAATTTGATTAATAATATTTATTTATTTTAAAAACTAAAAAAGCAAAAGACATATTAGAAATATTTATTTAAAAAATGATATATCTCCATGTATATTATATAGATTAATATTTAAGATATATATACTAGTTATATATTAGTGTGATCGAGGATTTCTTTTACGTTAGATTCAAGTTGTTAGCACCAAATCAATAAATGACAATGAAACCCAAAGATCTTATAAAACACAATGGAAGCAAATGAAAAAATGATTATACCTGATCGCCGAGACCTCCATGATTCACTTTTGTAATACCTTCATGCTTGTTGGATAATACCTTGCCCTCAGATTCATCGTGTGAGCAAATCTGCAAATGCCTAAGTCCTACACCAAGCTTTGAAGGATTTATGCAATGTCTAAATCTCTATGACTAAAAGCCTATGATTGACAATGCCTAAACATACTAAGATTTGATCAAATAATGACAATAATTGAAATGAGAAGTCTAAGTGTGCAAGCGAATAAATGCCTATAATATGTCTATGCAAAATGTCAGCGTGTTTGTGTGTGTAATCGAAAAGTGAGAAGAAGATGGCATTTTATAGAAAATGCCGTTTCGAATGGACGGGCGAGATTAATTGATGATGAGAACCTAGAATGAGAGGTCCAGATTAAACCTGAAAATCCCTAATTAGGGTTAGGGAAAATTCATTAATCAAATGGTTAGAATAAAATCTTAGATAATTGGATCGACAGTGGAAAAGAAATGAGTAAATTAATTAAAGAAATAAAGATTTTTGAAAAATCAAGAAGATAAGATTGCCTGATTTGTGAGATTCGAAAAATCAAGAAGATAAGATTTGGATTGGAGATCAGATTTGGAAAATCAAGAATCTGCCTGATTACTTGATTTTTGGAATATTAGTTACTATTTTAAATTAAATTAATTTAAAATAATAATTTTGTGAGATAATAAATAATCTTTTTCAGATTATTTATCAAAATGGATTGACAGTTAAGATTGTGATGACATTTTAAATAATTTAATTTATTTAAAATGAGAAGAATATTAATTGGCAATTAAATAATTAAATTTAATTATTTAATTTAGTAGATAAGACTAATTAATTAAATAAATTAATCAATTTATTTAATTAGGACAATTAGTGATGTATTAAATAAATAAATACAATCCATTTATTTAATAATTAGGAAGAATTAAATGCTGAAAGGGAAATTAAATAAATTAAGAAATTTATTTAATTAAGGGAAGACTTAGACAATTAATGACATATTTAATAAATAAATAAAATTTATTTATTTAATAATCATGAAGAATAAATGACACATGTGAATTAATTAAATAATTATGAATTATTTAATCAATAGTCGAATGTGGACGAAGGACATAATTAAATATCATAATTATGTTAGGACAAAAGTGGTAAAAATGAAGCTTGCAGGCCTAGGTCGTTTTTAGGTGTCTACATTTTGCCCCTCTTTGTCATAATGTCGCTTGTCGCATTGTGACAGAAAATAAGTCAAAAAATGCCCCAGTGCAAAATAAGATGAGGAAGAATGATGAGGGGGGTTGTGGTATGCCCCCTCGAGAGGATAGACGGGTTCCAAGAACACGGGTGTGCTCTTGAAATTAATGAGAAGACTAGAATATGAAGAGACAAAGAAATGTTAGTGCAAAAGATATGGATGATGATATGGATGCAATGCCTATATGAGATGGGTGAGAGAAGATGACACGACTAAAGAAGATGCATGTTAGTTCCTAGACCAAATCCTTCAAAACTTTATCACAAGACTTTAATTATTATTGCTCTTAATCATCATTGGGCAATAAAAATGACACAAATGGACAACAAACACCATGATATGATGTAGACCAAGGTGTGCAAGGTTATCCACTTGAAAAACAGATAGTCACAGACAAGGAATGTCCTAACTCATACTAAGGGCGAAGTTGCCCTAGTCTTTTTGTCAAGACAATCCACAAGCAGAAAAAGACAAGGACAAATCATGAAACGTCATTGCTCCTCTAAATCTATTGCCAGGACATCCTTAAGGAACTAGCAACATGACTGCCTGAAAGAACAAAATATAAAGCCATTATCATGATACGCCGTTGTTTTTCTAAATCCTTTTGTCGAGATCTCGCTGAGAAACTAGTAACATGAGTGTCAAAAGATAGGACAAACTTCATGATACGTTGCTGCTTTTCTAAATCCTAGTGTCAGGATCTCGCTGAAAAACTAGTAACATGATTGTCAAAAGACAGGACAAACTTCATGATACATCGCTGCTTTTCTAAATCCTGGTGTCAGGATCTCGTTGAAAAGCTAGTAACATGATTGTCAAAAGATAGGACAAACTTCATGATACGTCGCTGCTTTTCTAAATCCTAGTGCCAGGATCTCGCTGAAAAGCTAGTAACATGATTGTCAAAAGATAGGACAAACTTCATGATACGTCGCTGCTTTTCTAAATCCTAGTGTCAGGATCTCGCTGAAAAGCTAGTAACATGATTGTCAAAAGACAGAAAAAACTTCATGATACATCACTGCTTTTCTAAATCCTGGTGTTAGGATCTCGCTGAAAAGCTAGTAACACGATTGTCAAAAGACAGGACAAACTTCATGATACGTCACTGCTTTTCTAAATCCTGGTGTCAGGATCTCACTGAAAAGCTAGTAACATGATAAAAAGAAAAAAAAACAAATGCCAAGTATTTGCCAAGTGTGTCTGGATGTCAAGTTTTAATGATGTCGAGATGATGAATGCTGAAGTTTGCCATATTCAAGGACACATCCTGAATAATGTCGATGTCTAGGAAGGACACATCCTAAAACACCAATGTCAAAGTTTTGTTCTTCAGAAGGACACATCTGAAAGAACAGTGATGTCGAGAGGAATGATCCTCAAGTGTCAAAAAGGATCCCTCAAAAATGTCAAATGATAGGGACAATGCCTAGGAAGGACACATCCTAAGGCATAAATGACTGAGGTTATTCTTCAAAAGGACACATCTGAAAGGTAACCAAAAATTGATAGTTTGACCGGTTGCGATAATTTGACTTGTGTTGACTGAATTTGACTTGTTTTGACTGAGTTTGACTTGTTTTGACTAAGTTTGACTTGTTTTGACTGAGTTTGACTTGTGTTGACCATATGATGATAATATACCATGGTGATACGATTGTCATGTTGAATGAATGATTGTCGTATTTTGTTTTAGGAGTTTTTCCATTTGGAGAAATGATCTATCCTGACTAGCAGAATTTTGACATGTGTGCCAATGTAATGCCATGAACCCTAAAGGACTGACCTAGTGCGGCCTTGGGGGCTCATCGACAGATGACCTTGCCTACGTCATGCACTCAAAGACCTCGTAGTTTGATACGACCAATGACATTGTTTTGATGACAAAAGATTGAGTCATGATTTATTTTAACACAGCTAAAAGGACTGACCTAATGTCTCGGGGACTCATCGACTGATGGCCTTGCCTACATAGCAAATGCATAGAGACAATGTAGTTCGACAATGACATGGACTGACTGACATGACTGACTTTGACTCCATTTTTAGGATTTTGACATTGATTTGGATGTTTTTGTGTTTTTCTCCAGGACGTTTTATGATTTTTAGGTCTTTCTTCAAGACATTTTATGATGTTTCTGGTCTTTTTTTAGGACATTTTATGATGTTTTTGGTCTTTTTTCAGGACATTTTATGATGTTTTTGTCTTTTTGTCATTTTATGATTTTTTTGGATTTTAACGTTTAAGAGGATCGTGACAAATGCATATGACTGATGCCTACACATGAGAATCCAAGGACAAACATGATTGTGCCCCTAGTCAAGCTAAATACCAATTGACAAGTGATGACAATGTTGTTTGACGTGGGAAGGACGCATCCTGAAACAACATGAGGATGATAACGATAATGTGACAAAAGTATGGAGGTCTACAGTCGGGCCAAGAACGCAGTCAAGTAAAATTTTGGATAATGTGCTTGTATGAATTTGGAATGACTTGGTTAGGACTAGATGGGATGATGATTATCCTTAGACCATTTAACAAGGGAAAGCCAAGATAGGTGACATACATGAAAGGATAGGGGGTGGCCTTGGTAAAAGATGAGAGACATGAGACTAAGGGAATTGTCATATGATTTTCAAGGACTATGTCATATGAGGACAATAAGACTATGACAACAATGCCATGACATTTCATGGATAATGTATGACCAAAGGATAGGCATGTCAAAAGTTTTCCCAGAAAGTGAATGAAAATGATATGAAAATGATATGGATTAAATGGTCGGATTCCAATGTCAAGAGGAAGGCCTAGGATATGAGACGACTTGCCCCGAAGTGTAAGATTCCACATAGACAGTTTATTTTACACATGATGCCTGTTTGCCAGGTTTTCATCATGGTACTTATCCAAGGCGCCTGTTTGCTAGGTTTTCACCATTGAACGAAATTTTTCTCTTTACTATTTTCTTGACTTTTTAATTTTTTTGGTGTCACCAAGATGCCTGTTTGCCAGGTTTTCATCAGGGTGATGATGCTTTACATTTTTCAATTTTTTTTTTTTGTATTTCTAATTTTGTGGATATCCTGGATGCTTTAGATAACCACTGACTGTTCTGAATCCACTGACGGTGCCGATGTAGAGACTGGTGCCATGATATGCCAATAATGACCTTGTTGAAGGAGTTGTCTTGTCAGGATCGTAGCACTTGTATACAACTAATCAATGTCATTGTGATCCTTTCTGATACTAGAGTTGGCCTTATCAAAATACGCACATCGCAATAGAGTGCCATGAGAGTCCTTGTGGTAAAGAGTTGCTGCCATGATGTGATGGATTTGTGACATAGGATTTTTGGACTTTAGGCAAGATGTAGGATTATGATAGATAATGGTAGATGTGGAAAGGTTGTTTGGACATTTGCATGAATGACCTTTTATTTTCCAAACTTAGGATGGTGGATGACAGATTTTGGAGGGATGGTGTTTGGAACCAATAGTTTTAGACCATTTTGAAGGAGGTGGACATGTGTTATATGTGGGAGTCCTCTTGTCTTGTGGCTCCACATTGTGATTGACTTTTGTATTTGACTTGGTGTCTTTGTTTGATCCATCTTTCTTTGGGATCCATTTTAATTTCATTTGTCCACTTGCCCTTTTGTTTGATTCAATGGCCTTTGACATTTGATTTTGATCTTTTGACTTGTAAGAATTTTATTTTTGTTGGTTCCAAAGGGAAGGTTTATTTATGATGGAATGATGGTTTATAGTGTGGGTGGACGGGGTGTTGGCAGCAATCTTATGACAAGGATTTCTCATGGAATCCATTTTGATGTTTGTATCTGACAAAGTTGCCCCCAGTATTGAAGAGCTACCACTGAAATCGTTTGATTTGCTATTTGAGGAATAACTAAGACCTTGATGTCTGTAATTTCCCTAAACCTATATTGGTTCAAGAATGCCTTGCTCGTGTATGCCTAGTCCTTTGCCTTGATATTGCATGCTTTGAAAGATTCTGTTTGCGATGGGGTATTTATTGTTTTGAAAGCAAGATGCTAACCCATCATTAGGTATGTGGATACTGTCACTTGTAATATTTTTGTCTACAAGAAATCCTATTCTGACAAAGATAGATGACCCTAGTTGATAACGTGTCTTAGCTTCATTGTCATGTTGGACATATTCCTGACTGATATCTTTAGTTTGATCATGTGACATGTCAAGTTCAAATGATTCTATTGGTGCTTCCAAGGCAATGTTGGAGCCATCATTATGTTTAGTGTCATAGAGTCCAATGATTTTAGCTATAACTTGATCATATGCAAGCATGTCCCTAGTGGAAGATTCTTGTTCTAGAGGAATATCGTCTATGTGTCCCATGGAGGCAAGTGTCTCATCGTGGGAAGTGTCAATAGTCAAAGCCTTTATAAGGTCGGCAAGTGTTTGATCATGAATGGCATAAAGGTCAAGGAGTGGATCGTTTTGGACTTCTTGGTCAATGGTAGGGTCTTGGTCGAAGATGGGGTTGTCATGAATTTGGACTTCTTGGTCAATGGTAGGTGTACTTTGGATGTCATGATTGTCTTGAAGGAATTCTTGAATGGATTTTAAGATAGGTTCATGGGATGGACTACCTTGTTCTTGACATGAGGGTGACATTATAATGTCATGCTTTGGGCTTTCATTTTGACATGTATCATCAAGTTTATTAAATGGGATTTGACTTTGGACTATGATAAAATTTTCATGACTGGATGTGGCTTGTGAGGGGATGACTTGAAAAGGATTAATGAATGATAGACTGGGATAGGATGTGGGGACTTGGACGGTACTAGTATATGAAGGACTAGGATAGGACATGGGGACTTGGACTAGAGTAGCATGTGAGAGACAAGGATAGGACATGGAGTCTTGGACCAGATTAATTATTGAATGACAAGGATATGAGATGGAGACTTGGAATGGATCGGTATGGTATGATGTGGGGACTTGATGTGAGTTGGCAGATGGTTGATAAGGGATGTAGACTTGGACGGGATTAATAGGTGAAGGACTAGGATATGATGTGGAGACATGGAATGGACTAGTGGACAATTGACTTCCCTTTTCAAAGTTAGGATAAGGGTGATAAGTGGACATTTGTTGTGGACTAATGTCATGAATGGTATTAAGTGAATTTTGGTAGTGAGGGTAGATGGATGGAGGACTAGGACTCATGGATTGTTGGTACAAAGGACATTGATTGTCGGTTTGGAGGAATTGTCTCCTAACGTCTAAGGCTTGTTGGTATTGACCTCTACAGAGTAATTGGTATTCAACTTTACTAGCAAGCCTATCAATATGTTGGTGAAGGGAAGACAAGGTGGTGGATGTCATGATGTTAAATGCAAAGTGATAATGAGGTTTGTCCAAGGGAAATGACTAATGCAAGGTGATAAAATTGTCAAGAAAGGATGTCAAATGCCAAGATGACAATGAAGATGTTGACTAAGGAAAATGACCAATGCCAAGTCTAGATGCCAAATGAGGACTATGATGGACAATGCCAAGTCTAAGTTCAAAATGAGGACTGAGATTGTTTTCTAATGTCTTGTTGAAAAGTCTGAGTTGTCCAAGGTCAATTGTTTTTGTCCAGATTTGTGAATGTTGTGTATAATATTTGAAAATCTAGAAAACACTTGACAAGCACGATGTTTTGGTGTAAGCAAGCACACATGAGACAAGTACAATCCTAAAAGGCCAATAGGCCAAGGGTTTGTATACTTGATATAGCCCACCGATATACCCCAGATTGGTGATAAACACCTTTCCTTCTCGAGAGCGGATAGCTTAGAATTTTGGTGGCATTGGCTCCCCTCCATGGCTCATTAACATCATTCGAGCACACCAAATTCAAATTCTTGGGTAATGACTTCCCAAGAACTGATATCTCTACTCAAGGGGATCAGTAGTGAGTGTCTTCGGGCATGATACTATACCCTGCACTATACCAAGAAACGGCCAAAGAACGGTTGGACACTAAAACAAGGGGTATTTAATTCAGGCATTTCGTTCGTGGGGCATGATCCATGCGGCAAGAGTCCCTTTTCGGATCCATCTCGTCGGAACCACACTCGTGATTCTTGGGCTTTCCCAAATAACCCACTTTTATATACCGGCTGGAAGTCCCTCAGTGTCAGGGTGCTACCGGTTTGAGTCGTCTTGGGGTGAGTACTTTTTCCCACTAGAAAAGGCCCAAGTTCTAGAGTCAGTAACCGTTTCTCTTACACCCAGGATCGCACGAATGTGCAAGGGGAGAGGATACTCTGATATACCAAATTGTGAAGGGTAAAAACAGATAAAAACGGGTCTGGTTTTTTTATCACCGAGTTTTCACAAGGTGAGAGCATACTCGCCTACCGTTTTGCAAACACATTCAAGCATGATCAAACAGAGGTTTGTTTTAATTGCACCAAAATAAAATGTGTGTTACACTACTAAAAATGCAAGCACATTGTTTTGATGTTTGGTCTTTGATGGGCGAACCTACAGACAAAAGATTAGTAGTTTCCTTATGCAATAATCTTCAACCCCCGAATAGTGGCTGCTACACACTACAAACGAAGATTAGTAACACAAAAACTCTAGGCTAGCTAACATGCAGGAGTGAAAAACCAGAAAATCAGAAGACCATAGAAACTAGAAAAACCAAAAACTAGAAAACCTTACAAACCCGAAAACTAGAATGTCAAAAATGAAAGAAAACCTTTACCAGTCGAATGCGTCGTGACAGATCATATGCATCGTTCAGGACTTCGAATGCGGCTAAATATGTCAAATGCGGCTTTCCAGGTATCGATTGCGGCTTTTTTGTCGTCGTATGCATCGCGATGCATCAAATGCATCATGGTTTATAAAAAAAATAGTTGTGTCGCTTTATACCTATACCTGCAAAAACGGCAGAAAACACCAAAAACCATATGAAAATAATGACAAATAATAGAGTCGTGTTCATGTCGGGTTCACCAATGTGATCGAGGATTTCTTTTAGGTTAGATTCAAGTTGTTAGCAACAAATCAATAAATGAAAATGAAACCCAAAGATCTTACAAAACACAATGGAAGCGAATGAAAGAACGATTATACCTAATCGCCGAGACCTCCATGATTCACTTTTGTAATACCTTCTTGCTTGCTGGATAATACCTTGCCCTCAGATCCGTCGTGTGAGCAAATATACAAATGTCTAAGTCCTACACCAAGCTTTGAAGGATTTATGCAATGTCTAAATCTCTATGACTAAAAGCCTATGATTGACAATGCCTAAACATACTAAGATTTGATCAAATAATGACAATAATTGAAATGAGAAGTCTAAGTGTGCAAGCGAATAAAATCCTATAATATGTCTATGCAAAATGTTAACGTGTATGTGTGTGTAATCGAAAAGTGAGAAGAAGATGGCATTTTATAGAAAATGCCATTTTGAATGGACGGGCGAGATTAATTAATGATGAGAACCTAGAATGAGAGGTCCAGATTAAACCTAAAAATCCCTAATTAGGGTTACGGAAAATTCATTAATCAAATGGTCAGAATAAAATCTTAGATAATTGGATCGACGGTGGAAAATAAATGAGGAAATTAATTAAAGAAATAAAGATTTTCAAAAAATCAAGAAGATAAGATTGTCTGATTTGTGAGATTCAAAAAATCAAGAAGATAAGATTTGGACTGGAGATTAGATTTGGAAAATCAAGAATCTACCCGATTACTTGATTTTTGGAAGATTAGTTACTATTTTAAATTAAATTAATTTAAAATAATAATTTTGTGAGATAATTAATAATCTTTTTCATATTATTTATCAAAATGGACTGACAGTTAAAATTGTGATGACATTTTAAATAATTTAATTTATTTAAAATGAGAAGAATATTAATTGGCAATTAAATAATTAAATTTAATTATTTAATTAAGCAGATAAGACTAATTAATTAAATAAATTAATCAATTTATTTATTTAAGACAATCAGTGACATATTAAATAAATAAATACAATTCATTTATTTAATAATCAGGAAGAATTAAATGCCGAAAGGAAAATTAAATAAATTAAGAAATTTATTTAATTAAGGGAAGACTTTTTTTTTGATACGCATAGTAGATAATTTATATTAAAATAAAGGAAAAATACAAACGTCTGCAACGTAGGAAAGGCTAACCAAAACATAGCCAAACAAAACATCCTCCCATCCGGGACACAGATTCTCGATTACAGCAGTCCCATAACATGCACCAAAGACCCACCATGGAAACCAAAAAAGTAGAGAGAGGGGTCACAGGCCGACCCACGACCAACGAAAGATGAAATTCGCCAAAATTCGAGCAAAAGATCACCAAAAAAATAGTAGATAGCAACGAAACCAAAGGCACCAGACACAGAGGCCAAACCTCACATAAAACCGTTAACTTCCGCTAAACTAACAAAGCCGTCCAACCAATCCATCCCCTCCACTGGAACCATCTTCAATTTTCGCTTCAAGAAATCAACAGCCACATCCGAAAGCTTTCTATGCCTTGACAAAGCAGGCCCTTTGAGGTCTAAAAGAAAAGGATAAACTTTAACAGCTTCCTCAGTATCCCATAAGAGAGACAAATCAGCCGGGTGCGGTATGCCTTTGCCTAAAAAGGCCGCCTTCACAGTTTCTTCAAGACCACCGAGCAGGTTGGCGCGGAACAAGCACACCATCAACTCCATTGCCACCTTCTTCGGGGTCGCCAAGTCTAGTAGCACCGCAAGGAAACGTGAGGAGACGTGGGCATTATCTCTGGCATACTCCCTTCTTCGTAGATGATCTTTACCAAGAATCATTTTGACCACAACCAGGGACACCGGATCATCCTCGGACAGGATGCGATTTAATCTCTGGTCTGTGACTTCCCTAAAGGAAATCTGCCTTTCCGTAGCCACCAGAGAGACCGGAGTGTCGACACCAAAGCATTCCAAGCCTTTCGTCGAAATGAGAATGGTAAATTTTGACTTTGTCGACCTCTCCATGTAGACAACCGCTCCCTGCACATAAACAAACACAATGCGAATATGCGAAGACAGAGCAACAAAAAAGATTTCAACAGATCCAGAAATAGACCCGTGAGGAGATCCGACTGGCCTCTGCACATGAGACAGAATAATGGCAGGTCGATCATCGTGTCCTTGCCATGAAGATTTGTTACGGACGTAGTCCTTCCGTCTACAAGCCATAAACACTTCAAATGAAGTGAGACACCACCCGGCCTTTCAACTGTCTTTTTGATGATTTTCGTACCCGACGTGTTGCATGGTGGTCACCTTGAATGCGAGGCCAAACATACTCCTAGACGCACACCAAGGCTCCATGGTTATCAAGAGTCGAGCCCATTAAAAACACCAATTTCTCCCCCTAGAAAATAAGAAAGGCTATGAAAAATTAAGGCGAAGCCACCTTAGCAAACAACAGTCCGTCCCACCGCCACCTCACGCCCACCCAGGAATTCGAGTGGTGAAAAGAGGGGCAGGGGGGAGCCCACCCAACCGCCCACATTTAATTAGGGGAAGACTTAGACAATTAATGACGTATTTAATAAATAAATAAAATTTATTTATTTAATAATCATGAAGAATAAATGACATGAATTAATAAAATAATTATGAATTATTTAATCAATAGTTGAATGTGGATGAAGGACATAATTAAATGTCATAATTATGTTAGGACGAAAGTGGTAAAAATGAAGCTTGCAGGACTAGGTCATTTTTAGGTGTCTACAATTAGATTTAATAAAAAGCATACAAGCGTTTGCGAGGTAGGAATTTCTTTCACTTTGAACCAGGCCCAAAAAAATCTAGATATTTACTACCACCAACCAACTAACACATTCAACAAACAAAATGGGAACCCACCCAACCACAGATTATAAAAAGCTATTTAATTTTGCAAAGGAATCAAAGTCCTCTACCCACTCATCATCATCACTAGCTTCCATTAAACTAAGCAACTTCTTGAGGTACTCCACAACCACAACCATGATCATCCTGTGTTGCAAAAGTGCCATCCCACTCAAATATAGAAGAAAAGGATAGAATTTCATGGCTTTGTCATTCGTCTTTGACAAAAGGCACTCTAGGTCTAAAGGCTGTGGAATTCTAGTGCTAATTAATGTCGACTTTAGTGCCACCTCCAGGTCCCCTAATAGGTCCTTCCTAAACAAGCAAACCATCAACTACTTTTCCACCCCCTTTGGGACTTGATTATCGATGAAGGAGGCCAAAAAACACAAAGAGATATGTGTGTTATCTCAACTGTACTCATTCCTCTCAAGATGTCCCCTACCTAGAACCATTTTAGTTGCAACCATAATGAGGGAATCACTATTGATCAAAATTATTTTCAGTCTTTGGTTTGTTACCTCTCTGAAGGCTACTTGTCACTTTATCACAATCAGAGAAACTGGGGTGTCCGCACCAAACCAAACCAACCCCTCTACTGAGACCAGAATAGTAACCTTTGATCGCCCAACCATTGATCACTTTGCCATTGGAGACCACTGACAAATCCATAAACCTTGCAAGTGGAACTAACTAGCCTGACCATAAAAAAAACCACAAGCCAAAATGAATTTTAAGATGCTTCACATATGCCACCTGCTTGTTTAAATAAATACCACAAGCTCGAAGACTATTCTTCGCCACACGAATGAAGCTTATTATATTAGTTGAGTTTTTTAATTTTATTTTTAAACTATTTAATTATGAGAATTTCTTTAGGTCAACACGAAATTATAAGGATGGAGGTTTAAGATTGATTACTATGAAGCGAGGGTTTTTGAACTAAAACCTTAAACCCTACTCATGGATGCAAAAAGTAGAAAACCTCAAGAGGTAAAATTTTGCTAGGATTTTTTCAAAATTTCAGCAATACTACCAGATGGGACATGTTAGATTTTCTCCTTGACATGTCCAAGTCTCTTAGATATATCAATCTTTAGGTTGGCAATAAGACATTTGAATATGTCTCTTAGACATTCGGGAGTCTCATCTACATTTCACAACAACCTTTCCTATTCATGTTGAAGAGACTCTCTTTGATATAGCATTGTCTTGGTGACATGCCATGTGTTGCTATGGGAACACTTCAGACAGGGAATTTACTTTAGTATTATGACCAAGGGCCTTATTTGGTGGTTAATTTACATTATTTGGGAAATCAATCTAGTGACAATTATTTCATATTTTGTCAATGAGACTTTGATCACAATGTCTATATCTCTCTTTGATATCCTTGGCCATATTTTTAGAAATGTCTAAGAGACATTCAGGCTTCTCTCATCAATATCGCAATGTATCTTCAATATTTACTTCTTAGTTTGCTCCCTGATGATTTTTTTTTTGTCGATGAGACTGGTGGATTTCTCTTACCAACAAGCTTATGTCTCCTCGACATGTTTTTTATTTCTTTCCTTGGCAGTAATAGTTATTGATGATGTCTATGTGACTTTTTTTATGTCAAGGAGACCCAAGATCACCTCTTTTCGATGACCCTTAGTCTCATCAATATTTTGTACAAAAATGTCAGGGAGACTTTTGATAATGTCTTCTTGATATCTTTGTGTCCCCTCGACATATCATTTTTAGGATGTCGATGAGATCTCATCCAATGTCTATTTGATATTTTTGTGTCTTTGATATTTTTGTGTCTTTTAGATACTTTTCTCCTTGAAATAATCTCATATATATTATTTTCAAATAAAATTATAATGTAAAATAAATAATGTACATTATAATTCCCAATTACGGGAAAAGAAATTCTCATAATTAAATAGTTTAAAAATAAAATTAAAAAACTCAACTAAATTAAAAATCCATGGAGTTTCTGCATATGCTTCATTTTCTCTTCTTGGCCACAAATGTTTTCTATCAAATTTGGTACTTGAAAGAGCAATATCTCTCCTCGAAGAAAAGGTGTTCTTCTCTTTGCCCGATATAGGTTGAAATATAGAATCTAGGAAATTTTTGAAGATGTGCATAGGATCTAATAGGTGAGATATTAATAGATCCTTCCAGAAAGGGAGCTCATAAAATATGGATTTCCTTTTCATTCCTTTTGGAATATCAAAGTCTACAACTTGTTCTAGTTCTTCAATTGAATCACTTTGATAAAAAAATTCCTCCCAAGCTTTCAATTCACCATCTTCATACTTCTTAAGCCAATCACCTGGACCTATAATCATGGGAGGGCTTCTATTTTCAACTTTTCCATCAAATTGATTCTTGTGACAATTTCTAAACCTATTATCTAGTGGTAGAAAAACCCTATTGTTTGCGTAAATAAATTTACATAGATCTTTAGAATACCACCCTTGAAATTGTTCCGCACATCTTGGTCATGTAAACATCCCCTTTGTTTGAAGCCCTACAATTCAACAAGTAATGTTAATGACATAAAAAAAGAGAGTATAAAACTAAGTATGAAAGTTGGGATGAAAATAAATTATGAGTGTAAATATGTAAATATTTTATCTTACCAGAACAAACACCAAGTCCTAGGAAATCATGAATAGTCCAAAATAGCACACCATACAACATGAAGGACCTATTTTATGGAGGACGTGATATGTCATACATTCTTATTCCTTTCCATAATAGTTGCATCTCATCAATAAAAGGCACAGGATAAATATCCATGTTTTTAACTTGATGGTCGATAAAGAATTGGATTGATGAAGCAAAGTCTATTCTAGACAAGTTTGATAAAGTTAAAGTTCCACATGTCTATAGGGAAGCTAATAGTGTGGTGGATTACTTTGCAAATGAGGGTGTAAAGAGGAAAGGATTGAACATGTGGCAAAATTTTAGGGATTTGGGAGCTAAAGTTAGGGCCTTACTAGATTATGATGTTACACATGGGAAAGAGGAAAATATATTTAATGATTAAAGGTAAAAGGGTTAAGTACATTGAAATCAAGAGATTTGATGGGGCCGTGTCATATTACTTAGCTAGGAAGAAAAAGGGCATGCTTTGTGGGTTCATTGGAATGGCTACGTAAAATTGCAATAGGTGCTCGACACTGGTAGAGTCTGCAGCAAGGTGCAAATGAAAATGGGGGTGACAGGAAAAGAGTTGAGCCAAATAGCTATGAGGTGCACTTGAGGAATTATAAGGTCTAGAAGCAGGTTGTAAGAGGTGGTTTGGTTCCATTTTTGGAAAAGCTTAATGGGCCTGATACTATGGCTACTGACTATTTTGAGAAGAACTGGAACAATGGAGAAATAATCCTCTTTGGGAGGAAGGTGAAATTGAATGAGAAAATTATAGGAGAGGTGACTGGAATTTCCATTGAGGGTGTGAAGTTTTATCATGACAAAAGGTTTTCTAATGAGGCAGTAATCAAATTCCCTAAGAAGGAAATGGAGAAAATGAAACTAGTCAAAATTTCCAATAGCTATTTCGAAATAGACACCATCAAGGCATTGTGGAGAAAGGTACTTGTCATAATGGAGTATATTACCCTAGACGGGAGATTTACTAGAGTTTATGGTCATCATTTTTCTATCCTTAACCACTTCTTCCATAATGTACAAATTTATCTACCTCATTATCTTTTTTATTCGTTGAGCAATTTAGCCTTGAGGACCACAAGAAAAATCCCAAGAGATACCCTATTCTTCATCCTAGTCTTACTAGGTTAATATATGAACACTATCAAAGCCTGCCAACTTTATCCAAACCGGTTGCCTCCATGGCATCCGAGGACTATGAAACAGACAGTGGGGGTTCGAAGAGTCAACCTAACCAGGAGAGAATTGTTGAAGCCCGCTCGTCCTCTGTGCTGTCTAATAAGAAAACCCAACCTAGTAAACCCCAGCTTGTTAAAGCTAACCTGAGACCTACCTTGATTGCCCAATCCCCTTAAAGAATCCTGCTCTCAAGGGCTTCCCTGCCAATAAGTCAGTTTCCTACTTTGTGGATTCTTTGGAGGACAAAGCTAAGAACCCTGAAGTTAGCAGAAACTATGTGTCTTCCCCTCCAACCTCTTTTAGAGTTGATGGTACCAGACATCCTAGCTCCCCTAATTTGGATGATGTTAACCTCATTTTAGACCTGGTTCAGTCTGGCGATATTCTTACCTCTACTAGAAATGGCGTTGGTGACATTTTCAGGGTTTTGAAATGGGCCTATCAAGAAATTAATGATCTTAATCACATAAATAGGTTCTAAATAGTAAGCTGGAGGAAGTGGAATTAAAGCTTTCCGCTCTTAGCAATGAAGAAGGAAAATCGAGAAAGAACAATACTGGAATAGGAGAAGATCTGAGGACACTTGTATAAGACTCTAGAAGCTGAAATTGTCAAAATAAAAAATAACATGAAAAATGTTGTGGAACAAAACCATAAAATGGCTAGGCACAATGCCATCATCATCAATGGAATTTCTGAAAAGTTGAAAAGTCACAATAGGGCTCACTGGTTGTTGACTTGGAAGAGGACAAGGATAAAAGCAAGAACGAGGACCAAGGTATATCGAAAAGGACCTGCACCAACCTTAAGAGGAAAGTGCCTCCTACTACCCAGATGGTCCAGATCTTAAAGAGGGGGGTTCAGGAAATTAATGATTTGGAAGCTGAGAATGCAAAAACATTAAAGTCCCAAATTTAGCTGCTCCTGGCATTTTGTTTGGTCTTTTTGGGTCTTTTCTATGGCCCTTGCTAGCTTTTTTGGTGGATGTGGCTTTGTCTTTTTGTTGTTGTCTTTACAACTTTTCTGCTTATGGTGTCTTTGACGATCCTATCTTATGTTTGTAAACTTTGTGGTTTCGGGTCCTTGTAAAACACATTTTTTCCTCTTTCAAAAACATTTCTATCCAAATTTGTGTGATATATCAAACTATACATGAGGCTACCCATGGCTGATGACTATCTATACATCATCAAAATTATCTATGCCAAATATAGATGATCTTTCTAAATAATTATCCTTCGTCCTCTAATCAGTAGAACCACTCCTCTTGCTTTTTATCATGATCTCGATCAGAAAATTAAAGTTTTCGGTCGATCTCTTGAGGGGGCAGTCTACTAGTATACTTCTTTCTGCTAGGGTATCCAAAAAAATAAAAATAAAAATTGACTTTTGATCTCGGTAAGGTTATTATTTGAACCAACGTAGCAAGTTCATTGCTTCAAAGAGGGGAAAAATTTAGACAAAAATTATCCTGATCAATATCACACACTTGATTTTAATTCATTAACATCATTTCTTCCTTAATTATCTTTCTACTAACCATTTAATCGAATAATCTTTATTTGATTGAAATTCATCATATTTCCTCTTTTAATCAAATAAATCAATCTTTATTTAATTAAATCATATTTCCCCTTTTAATTAAATAATTCAAATTTATTTAATTAAATCTAATTCTCCTCTTTTGATTAAATAAATTAATTTTATTTGATTAAATCATCATATTCTCCTCTTTAATTAAATAAATTAATTTTATTTAATTAAGTCATCAATCAATCCTAAAGTCCCTCTTTAAGTAAATAAATCAACTTTATTTGATTAACTTCTAATGTTCTTCATTTAGTTGAATAAATCATACTTTATTTAATTAAATTACTAATGCATCAATTTCCTCCCATTTGATTTAAATAAATCCAAAAATCTAAGTCAAATGTCAAATTAGCTAAATTCTATCTAAAGTTAATTAAATCCTAATCAACTCTAACTCTAATCCTCAAATCCTCTAGATTTTGCAACTTGCACAAGTAAATCAATTTAAGTGATTTATAAATTCTTCTATTTTTATTCAAAAAGGCATCTCAAGTGGAATATTCCTCCAATTCAAAAATTCCCTCCCAAAAGGACTTGTCCATCCAACAAGGCATTAAAGGCCTCTTACATGTCCTTTTTCTTGAGCCAAGTGGCATTAACTCTTCTTTCATCTCCCTCCAACATGTCACTTCCTCAAATTTGAAATCCACCTAATTGCATTTACTTGCACATTGATCAAAATATGCTCCACCTCTCTTCAATAGCATGTTGACAAGTGACACATTGTTATTGGTTCATTTGTAATCCAACATCCTTCATGTTTTACATTCCTCCATCCTTCTTTCCTATAAATTGAGAGCTCTTCTATGGATTTTGGATCCACAACTTTATGCAAGATCATTATCTTCATGTTTTGAGCAATCTCATCCATTTTCATCCAAGTTTCATAGTTTTCAACAATTTCATAGCTAAGTTATTGTATATTTTCATCAAGGATCACATTGTTCATCATCAAAGCTTGAGAGGAATTGGGAAAGAGCTACTTTCCACATCAAAGTAGCACCAATTCCTCCATGGGATGATGGTTTGAATGTTTTGAGCAAGATTTAGTAGCTTTCATTTGTTTAATTTCACTTTGTTTCTTGTTCTTGGCATTTGAATGAATTGTAAGGGGAATGGTTGTTTTAGATGTGTTTAATGACTAACATTTGTTTGTTTGATCATGTTTGAGCAGGTCTAGATCAACCATTCACAAGTCCTAGTGTTCACTTTTTGAAGAGCGGAGCCATCAAACCATTTAAGTCTTAAAATTGTCATTATCCTGAATACAGTTTGTAGGAACTAGAATAACTATAGAATCCTTCCTAAGAGTAGATTATGTCCTCCAATTTGAAGGGGGGATCATATTCACAACTCAATGAAGATAGGTTTTAGATGGCTATCATTGAGGATATCATTAAAACATTTGATCCCTTTAGAGGATGAACTCTTAGAAGAGCATCTTATAGAAGTACTAAAGGCTTACCTTTATGTTCAAGATTCCACCAAATAGACCTGTATGAATGTAGATATTTACTACTACAATCAATAAAGTCACTATTTTCAATGTTATTTTTCACCAATTCCCAAGCCTTCCAAATACTTCTAAAAAAATTAGACCCTACAGGAACTACTGAGTATTTGCAAGACAACATGCCATAGAAAGAAAGAATTTTCTAGGTCTTAGCTTGTTTAGGGATAACAAGTTGGATATTGTTTCTTACAAGGACCTTTCAAGGCTAATTACCTTCCAAATCTTTTAGTATCCATTTGACAACAAAATTTATTCACTTATTTCTTAGCTCTTTCAAACCTATACCACTTTGTATCTTGTCAATACAACACTACTCCCAATTGTTAGAGTTTTCTTCTTCTTGTCTTTTCCATCAAACAAAAGAAATATCCTAATTTTATTTTGAATATCATGTTAATTCGATGACCATTAAAGAGCCAAATAAAAGAGTAGTACATAGTGTATGAAGATAATTTTTTTTGGCATATATGGATTCTTCCAACCAAGGATAAATAGGGAATATTATAGTTATCCAATTCTTTGTCAATCTTACCTTTGATCCACATCCACATATCCTTTAATCAAGGATAAATTGCAAATGGGATCCCTAGATAATTAAATTTCTTGGTGGGACCTCCCTTTGGGAGTCATATTTGAAAAACCAATCCAAGGGTATCCTTCCAACTAAGCATGATGGATTTAGCATTTGAAAACTTTGCACCTATGGCAGTGTAGTATAAATTCAGATTTTGTGCATGAGATCATTCACATTCCTTTCCTCCAACTCCACGAACAAGGTAGTGTCATCAACAAATTGGATATTTAGAAGGTCTTCATTATTAGTCCAAGAGAAAGACACTTTATTCTAGGGGTCAATGAAGAGCCCCTCAAAAGGTAGAAAATAACATCAAATACAATAACAAATAGGGCAAGGGCTAGAGGGAATCCCTACCTTATGGACCTCTCAAAGGTAAAAAGCTCATATAAGGACCCATTAACCTCAATCTGAGCTATTTCATCTTTTAGTAGGATACTAACCATATGTCCAAAGTTGGGGAATCCAAAAGCCTCAAGAGTCATTAGCAAGAAAGACTATTCCACTCAGTTGTAGGCTTTCTCAAAAAAATAATAAGAGCATGGTAGAGTTTTTATTGGTCTGCCTAGGTCAAGCCATTGACTTCCAACTAGTTAGGAGGTTCTCCAAAATGTATCTTCCATCAATAAAGCTAGTTTACTTGTGTTGATAAAAAATGAAGGATATCAACTAATCTCAAGGCTAAGACCTTAGCAAGGAATTTATAAGAGACATTGAGTAAGGTGATAGGTCACCAATTCTTAATAAGAGACTTGTGCCCCTCTTTGGGAAGAAAATTGATAATACCCTTATTGATGTGGCTACCTATGGATCCTTTATCAATGGATTCCTTATAAATTTGAAGAAAATATTTGCTCACCCAATCAATAATCCTCTTATAAAATTCTATAGGAAAACCATCTTCCCTCGAAGATGTGTTATTATTTAGAACATTATTTTCCTTCCTAATCTCCTAAAGGGAGATATCACTACTTAACCTAAATTAGCATTCTCCTTAGAGATTATTTTAGGAATGAGTTTCTTGCAACAATCTCTAGCATCTTGACTTTGTAAGTTGTTGCCTTCAAAAGTGAAACAATTTTTATAAAAGCCAAAAAATTGATTTTTAATCTTTGCAGGATCATTAATAAAGTTATCCCCTACCAAAATATTGTCCACTTTCTCTCAATTTCCTTTATTTTGTAAATATCTAAAGAAAAAGTGAGAACCTTTATCACTATTACTTAACCAATTTACTTTAGCCCTCACTCTAAGGCATTGATTTTTATAGTGTAGTCTTCTTAAAGAATCCTTAGAAATAATTATCTCTTCATGTAATTCAATATTAGGGGGTTCATTCTATAGATGAGTTTTAACTTTTAGAAGTCTCTCATTGAGGTTGTTTTCAATTTCTCTTCTATCCATGGCTCTTTTATTTTCTATAGTTTGGAAGATCACTTTCCAACTATTGAATTTATGTTCCCATCTTTCTATGGTAGTTTTGTCGCTTAGCATTCATCTATTAATCTCCTTTGAGGTGAAGATAGCATCATTACACTCTTCATCCCTTAGTAGACTAGTGTTGAGCATAAAACTGTTATTCTCTTTGTTCACATTTCTTCCACCTTTATCAATTGAAAATTTTTCCTTGATAGGTGATGGTATGATAATGAGTAAGAGAAGACACTTACCCTAGATAGCCATCACCATTTTTGTTAAAGTTAAAAAATCTCTATTGGCATAAAACCTGTCAAATCTACAATAGATTATTCTAGTACCTTTTTGACAGTTCGACCATCTAAACCATATATTCTTATTTCCCTTCTTCATTCCTTCTAAGTGATCAAATAGGTTGAGCTTTGATTTCATTTTAAACCTAAAGTGCTTTTCATTACCATTTTATTCATATCCCCAACTTTATCCTCATTATTTTCAATCATGTTAAAATATCTCCCAATGATCCAAGGGATGTCTTGGAGGTTGCACAACCATTTTCATAACTTAAATGTATCCTTATATTCATTAGGAGCATACAATGGACAAAGGCCAAACTTAATTTCATCTTTTTCAATGACAACCCATACAACTCCATTGTAGGGGGAAGCTCCAAACTCAGTCACATGTTGTACCCATTTATTATAGAGTAATATAATAGAACCACAATTACCTTGCTCATGACTAGTGGAGTAGTGATAAGATTCCTTCTAGATAAATTTAAGGTTAGTTTCTAGGAAAAAATTAGTAGCCTTCACCTCTTGTAAAAGGACTGCATCCTTATTCCTATATGATCTTAAGAATCTCCTAACAATATATTTTTTGTCAGGGGACTCAAGTCCATAGAAATTCTATGAGGTGCATTGAAAATACATTCAAAAAATCCTTAAAAGGTATCCATTGATTTCCTAAAGCCATCAAAGCATTTAGGAATACTTTCTTCAATCTCTTTCCTTTTGGAAGAAGGTGTTGGGGAATCCTTAGTCCTCTTCTTCCTCTTGTGTTTAGATGTATTAATCCTATCATTTCTAGTAGGAATGTATCTTTAGTTGCTCATTTAGGTATGGAGGGAGAAGCAAAAATAAGATCATATTTCCTTTCTATGACTTCCTTACCATACATCAACTTAGCAATTCTTGTAGGGGTCTCTATGCTTTTCACTAGTATATTACCATATTTTATATCATGATTATCAACTAGCAGGTATTGATTATCTTTCTTCAATTCCATATGATTTTCTATAACATGTTGGTACAACAATTTTTGGGGTCTACTTGCAACTCTCCGCCTAGATCCAAGACATGAGTATTATTTTTCCCATGCTTGGGTATATTTGTAGAGTTAAAATAGAAAGTGCTCTCTTTGTTTTCCTTTATCAAACTACTTGGAGTCTACAAAGTTCTATGAGTTAGCTCAGATCCATAACCTACTTTGTTCAAATTATTAATTGTAATAATATTAGGATCTATTTGTCGACTATTGTCCACAAAATTTTTGTGACCCATTTTTGGACCATCCTTAGGGCCATCTATGTTTTTAGGATACTCCTATTTGTTGTTTCACTTCAGGTTTAAAGGAAATTGATTTTATAAACTATTAAGATTTTACAAATTTGAAGTAGATTAACTCTTGGTTTCAAATTCCTAAAAAATGCTATTGACCAATGAGAATGGATCATTGTTGAAGGAGGTCTTTTTACTTCTTATATTTCTATCTTTATTCAAGAATGTCTCAACTAAGGGTAAAAATTCAAATTTACCAAAAATAACGTTCTCATTGTTGTCTTTTTCCATACTACTATTATTGTTTAAGGATATTGAAGGGAAAAGAGAGCATCCTAGAAAGCCATCTACAATCCGTATGTGCCTTTAGTTACATTCATTTCAATTTAGGAACCTCAAAAGAATATACTACTATGCCTTAAAGAAAAACCAATATAGTTATTACCTCACTATTAATTCTTAAAGGAAAGAGGTTGCAATTTAGTTTCTGATCTTTTTAGATCAAGTAGTTTCAACAACATTACGTGCACATAAAATTAAATAAGAAGAATAAGACAGAAGAGAAATAACACACAGATTTACATGGGGAAAACCCTTTTGGGTAAAAACACCCCACACTCAAAAACCACAAAGCCAATATATTATTTAGTAGCAAAAGTAGTTATAATACATTCTTCAAACTTAAGACCATTATAGGAGATTTACATCTTGTTCCATCTTTGGAAAAATTCTGACAGAATAAACCCTATGAATAACGCTTCTCTCATAACTCCTCTAGCATAAAGCCTATATATAGAGAGTCTACAATGCTTGGTATGAAATTTTCCTCAAACCCATGCCCATGCATGAACATGCAACAAGAAATGCAATACATGGAAGAGAATGCAATGTATGAACATGCAAAAAAAGAACCTATCAAAAATTTGTGCATCCACACGCCAAGTTTGACTCAACTAGGAATAGCTCAACTACATCCATGCACAACTCCTATTACAAATAGAAACTTCCAATATTGAATTTTCAAAGTGGGTGCCAACTTCCACAAAAGTATTCTTGAACATACTATAGTTAACTCAACATGCCTTGACACATCACCACCATGCAACTGTGAGAAGTTTTTACAAACTCCTCTCTCCAAATGAGAAGCCAAGTGACAAGTGTTACTATGGCACACCTCCATGAAGTATGCACGTACAACAATGCTTCCATGAAATGCATAGGTGACAAGTGGCACTTCATTGAGCTCTGCACCAAGTGCATGTAGGATATAACACTCCCTTAAATGGGTCGCACAATGTGCTATGACAACTATTATAGTTGGAAACTTAGGATATATCAAAATTTGCACAAATATTTATCCCAAAATTAGTGTTAGGACTCAAAGGTTGAGACACCTTAATCCCAACAGATATATTATTATGAATACTATCCAAAACTAGCTATTATACATTCTTCTTCTTGAAGATTGAAATAGGTTTAAAATACCTCTCTTTTTCAATCTCCCCAAGGGAGTTTGGAACTAGATCTTTTGGCATAACCATCATAGGATTGTGAGGAAATAAAATGTTAGTCTAAAGAGTCCATCGATGCACATGGAGTGCAATTTGTGATATCCTTTGAAGAGGTAGAGTTAGAATAAATAGAAGTTGAGTTAGCTAGAAACAATGAGTCATTGGTGATTAAGTGTTTGGGTCCACAACCCCCCCATGTTGAGGGAATTCCCAATTATAGGAGTACCCGCCCCACCCAAGCTAGCGGGGGGAGTTAAGCTAGAATTTTTAATAGAAACACATACTAAATCAATAGGGTAGTTGACACTGTCAATGGTAGGCACACCATCATTATAATAAGTGAAACCAACCTTTAAGGTAGGCTCCAAACTTGTTATGTGAGCCTCAACTTTGGGCTTATTTATGTTAATAATATTGGTCTTGGGAGATTCTCAAGTAGGGTTAGGTCCCACATCATTCATGGAAAAATTCTTATCAGCCAAGTTGGTCAAGGGTGCACTAGCATTAGTTTTTTGTTTAGCACCAATATTGTTGGGTCTATTTAAAATTATCGAGCAATTTTTTCTAATATGCCCTTCTCCTCTACAAAGATAACATGCATTTAGCCCTCCTAAGATTTCAATACCACTGGAAAAAGTGGTATTGTCCAAGTTAATATCAATGATCTTAGGAATTTTGACATATGCGACAAAGAAACAAGTGCCCCAGTGTCCATGTGGAAGGATTATTTTGGACTCGTCTATTTTGAGAACTTTCCCCAAATGAGATAGCATCAAGGATAAAAATTCCCACAAAAGAGGCACACATTCTTCACTGTCACCCACCCAGGGCAAGATAATGTCATGAATTCTTCATTTAGGGATTTTTCAAACTAGGCTAGGGCATGAAACATATAGTTCCCTATGTTCCAATAGTGCCTACTAGTGACAACTTCCTATATTTTTTGTTCCTTAAAAGTTATTAGATAGATACCTTGTTGAATCATTCTATAGAATGACATCTAAACCCCTAATTTTTTATTCTAAACACTCTTCATCCATTCATCTAAAAATTTATGAGCAAGGATTTTGTTGCAATCAGCCGTCACAAGAAAAATGGTGATGTTCTTTAATCTAGTAACTTTCTAATTATTTAATGCAACAATCATCTTAGAATTAGGAAAAATGGTTAATTTCTTGGGGCTAGGGAGGACACTTACTTTCATGTCCTCCCTCGATCCCATCCTCTCCACTTCACCATTAAACTTGGAAACAAAATATGTAGAAACTGAGACCTTCGAGTTTTCTTTTGCCACCACATCACAGAAGGTTTTGTTATTTTCTTTAATATCGAATGCCCTTTCTAGGCTGTTAGGTGGGTCACCATCCATTAAGGCCTAACACTGCAAATATAAATGCACTATCATAAATTTAGAGAGAGCACTACCACAATAAATACTTATAGGAAATAAAAGACAAGTTTGAGCTAGGAACATTAACACAATGCATTCCATAACAAGCATGAGGAAAAATCCAGAGATAAAGAAGGTTCCTATAAGAGGAAACTACCAAATCTTAACGAAGGAGGGATAACGCCTCCTCCACAAACACATTTGAACACAAAAACCCTAACCTCTTCTCGTTCCAAAATTTTTGTGTTTTCCTTCAAATCCATTATTTGAGGATAAATTACACCACAAATTTCTTTTTTTGTTATTCATACAATTTATTATATACTATGATATAATAATTATTAAAATCTTAAAAATTAAAAAATAATATTATAAAAAATCTTTAAATATATAATTATCTATTTATACTAATATTTTTTAAATAATAATACTCTTTAAAAAACTACATACTATCAACTTGATGATAAAAAGAAACTAAAACTAAATATTATATTACCCCTAAACAAAATAGAGTATCAATAACACTTACGTAAATACTCATTTAAATTTAAGTCTACTATTTAATTATATCTTGATGGGAGAAAAAAGAAGAGAAATTTTATTGGCTCACACAATTTTGAAAAATTATTGGGAGCGCACCTATTATACATTGTATGCATACGACATAAGCAATTATATTGTTGTACAACAACAACAATAAATTATATTGTTTGGTGGCTATTGTTTGTATTTCATTCTCAGCAACCTCTAGTTGCCCTCTATTTGTATATTTTCGCATTGATTCAATTTATAAAATAATAATAATATACATCTCTTCTACAATTCATCTATGGTGAGAAAATGATAACTATGATAAATAAAAACACAAATAATAGAACCTAATGAACAGACAAGATTGTTTTGATCATCTTGCACTTCTTTTCTACCAGCCTACGCCATTGTTTTAGCATATTAAGTTGCCTACATAATATGAAGATGATCCAAGTTGTATTGTGAGGGATGAAGTCAGTGATGAATGAAAAGTTGAAAGCCACAGAAACCAACCCTTTTAACGTATTCCACGAGATTTACCACCCTCTCTATTCCAAATAAATGATTGTCGGCATAATTATCTCCATACCATTGAATCGAAATTGTTCCCGTTTGCTACGGCATGATTTTATGGCTTTCCACGACTCGTGCATTCAAACAGCCGTCTATGGAAGACTATGGTATAAATATGATAACACATCACTTTCTATAGACTAGACTTTGTCGTTTGGAAAAAAATATGAGATTCTGATTTCTTTCTAGTTTAGACTTGTCGATTTATGCATTCAAACAGCCGTGTGGAAGTAAAATAGCTGTACAAGACTTCAAGATTGTGGTATAAATATGATAAGATATCACTTTCTATTGACTAGATTTATCCTTTGGAAATAATTATGAGATTCTGATTACTTTTCAGTTTAGACTTGCATTTGGAAATAATCAGCCACGATTCATGCATTCAAACAGCCGTGTGGAAGCAAAACAGTTGTACAAGACTTCAAGATTGTGGTATAAATACGATAAAACATCACTTTCCATTGACTAGACTTGCCGTAGAAGATTAGAAGACCTTCATGATTTCTACAAAATATTGTATATCACTTCTTCATCTAAATTTTTAAAAAAATATAATTTTATTTGATTTAAAAAAAAATATTAATAGTATAATAAATTATTTTCAAAATTGATTTTTTAATTATATTTTAAAATAAAAAATTTAATTGTAAATTATATAACAATCACCTAAATCTAACTTTCTCACTTTTATTTTTTAAATTAATTCATGAGTCCATTTTGTCCTATTAAGAAAGAAATGAACTCTTAAAACAAATTAATATACACGAGTAACATATAGACATTAAGATTTAAATTATACCACAACACTTTCTCTTTTGTTTTTAAAATCTTGGAGTTTTTGTAATATTAATTTGCAAGAATTTATTATAAACCAGTAAATCATTTATAATTGACTTGCTTTACATTAGCATATTTTTTAATTTTTAAGTTGACTTGTATTTTAAATTATTTATAGGTGACTCAAAAACATAATTTTGATCATTCGATAAGGTGATCCTTAATTAGACCTAACTCAAACACGATAATATAAAATAGGATATGGTAGTTCAATTTCCTTTCCCCTCCTTTGACAATATTGTTCCATAAGACCATAGAGCTTGATTGTGGTACGGAGTCAACACCCCCCCTCACCCAATACTTCATGTTGATTCAAGAGGAGTGAGAAAACACTCCCAACTTCTACCGAAGATACTCAAATGTCTCCTTGGGAAGAGGTTTTTTTAAGGTGCCTATATTTTTCTCCTTAGTCTCAATATACTCCAACTTCACTTCTTTGTTTGTAACCTTCTCTCTCATAAAATGATACTTAATTGCAATATGTTTTGTCCTTGAATGCATCACCAGATTCTTGGAAATATTTATAGCACTAGTAATGTCACAAAGAATGGAAATGGGCTCATCAAACTCTATTTTCATCTCCTTAAGGGTCCACTTCATCCATAATACCTACTCATGCAACATGAAATTACTACAATGTACTATGCTTTTTTTGTAGATAAAGATATTGAATCCTTCTTCTTTATTAACCATGGCCTACAAGATTGTCACTAATAAAGAAAGCTCCACCACTTGTACTCTACTGGTCATCTATTCTTCCAGCACAATTTGCATATGTGTATGATATTAGGTTGAAGTTTTCACTCTTAGGATACCACAAACTAAAATTTATTGTACCATTCAGATATCTTAATATCCTTTTTATTGCCTTGACATGAGTTTCTTTAAGAACTACCAAAAACCTAGCTACCATCCCTACTACTTACATTACATCTAGTTTTGATGTGGTTACATACAATAGACTACCAATCGTTGACCTATACAAAGTTTAATTTTTCAAAGTAGATTCATCATCCTTATTCAATTTACAACCAATAACCATAGGTGTACTCATTGGTTTACATTCTTCCATCTTAAACTTTCTCAACATCTCTTTTATGTACTTGTTCTTGTTGCAAGATGGTGTGTCCCTTGGTCTCCTTAGTGCAACATGATGCTTGGGTTCATGACATGGCTTAAACACCTCCCTTGGATCTTGTATAAATTTGGTGATTGTATCGGGCATTAACAAATCAATCTTTTGGTGCAACGACAACCACCATTGTAATAAGTGGTATCAGAAGCAAGGTCATGGGTTTGAACCCCTCGCTTATGCTAGGGGGGATTGTTGCAAGATGGTGTATCCCTTGGTCTCCTCAATCCAATGTGATGCTAGATTTCATGACATGGCTTAACCACCTCCCGTGGATCTTGTATAAATTTGGTAGATTTATTAGACATTAATAGGTTGATCTTTTGGTGCAACAACAACTACCAATGTAATAATTCTAAGAAATGAATAACCTTTGTTTGATTGAGTGATCTATAAACTAATAATGAAAGACAACTCACCAAGCATTGGCATTTCAAAATATTTCTACATCTTGCATTATGGAATTCTTTGCACATAGCAGCACTTCTTCCTCCAAAGATGGATGTTATCAACATAAACAACAACAATTAATAATTGATCACATTTTTTTATGTACAGGTTGTTGTCTGCACTACCTCTCTTGAAACCTTATTGTTGCAGATATCTATCCAATTTGGAATACCATTCTCTAGGGGCTTGTTTGAGTCCATAAAGATCCTTCTTTAGTCTATACATTAAAATTGTATTTATCTATACACTGAAATCCTTTCAGTTGTTTAATGTAGAATTCCTCTTCAAACTCTTCATTTAAAAATGCAGATTTGACATCCATTTGACATAGCTTGAAATTATTGAATGGTGATAATGCTAAAAATATTGTTATTACCTCTAATCTTGCTACTAGAGAAAATGTTTCCTCAAAATAAATTTCCTCAACTTGAGCATATCCTTTGCATACAAGTTTGGCATTATTTCAAATAATTTTTCCATCTTCATTCAACTTGTTTTTAAAGGCCCCTTTGGTACCAATGACACTTTTTTCTTTAGGTCTAGGAACCAATAAAGTTACTAAAAATTAAATATTCATTATCTTCTTTATCCAAAGTCTCAATAGACTATATTGTCTCATCAATACTTACATTATACTTTCCACAATCCTTTTAAACCTTTTGTTATGACATCTATATGCCTAAGTTCTTGTCATAGAATATATCCAAGAAAAATACCTTCATCAGATCTAGAATCAAACTTATCCAAATGTTCTTCATCCCTCTTGATGTATCATTTTCTTCCAAATGTCCATATAGTGTTTTGGTAGTCTTTCATCTGATTTGATTTCTGTTCAAAATGTAAACCGTTGTCAAACCAATTCTCTTCAATATGCATATGATATTTTTTCTTGATTCAATATTGTTCTAGCCATCTCTTATACAATTTAGTTTTTCCTCTCAATCACACCATTTTGCTAAGGATTTCTAGAAGTAGAAGATTATCTTAGGATCCCATGCATCTCACATAATTCGCCATACCTGTTAGAAGTGAATTCTCCATCTTTGTTTGATCTCAAGCACTTGATTGTTAGATTCTAATTTTATTTTCAACCATTGCCTTAAATTCTTTAAAATTTTCAAAAGATTTGATTTTTCTTTTAGAAAAGTAATCTAAGTCATTCTAGAATAATCATCGATAAGCATCATATAATACCTGTCACCTTAAATGCTCTTCGTCCTCATTGGTTCGCATAGATATGTATGAATCAAATCCAATGGATTTTTTGTAGAATATTCCTTACACTACAACAAATCCCTATGATTAGCTCCCTTTTTTGCTCCTTTTTTTGCTTCCACCCACTATTTTAATGTATTTTTCTCCATTTTTTGGGAAAATTTGGTGCTATTTTTTGGGTTGGCGTTATTTTTGGCATTTTTTTTTGCACCAACAAGAACAAGAAGATGCTAATTTAGGCACAAATTAGCGTCAAAATTAGTGCCAAGATCAATGTCAATAGTAACACCTAGTGTAGCACCCATATTAATGCCTAGATTAATGCCAAGATTAGCACCAAAAATGACGCCTACAATAATACCCAGATTAGCACCTAAATTAGCAACCAGATTAGCATCTACGTTGGTGCCCATATTAGTGCCTATTGTAATGCCTATTTTAGCACCTACTTTAGAGCCCATTTTAGCGCCTAATTTAGTGCCTAATTGTTCTGATCTAGCAGGGATTAAGGCTGTTAGAACAAAAAATCCTTCCCTAATATTCACTAGCCTTCAATTGCTTGCCTACATTTCACTTGGATCAAAAGATCTACTGCCTTTGATTTTTCATTATATTTAACATGAAATGCAACAATTTGTGTGACAAGATCCATACTATCACCAGCATTCCCTTTGTATATACCCATTTATTCCTCCAGATAATCATAAACAAAGGAAATTTTTCCTTTACCACAATACTTTGTGTAGATTAAGGGTTGAGGGTTGAGAATTGAGGGTTAACGACAATTTAATGTATAGGGTAGATGGTAGACTAGGGTAGAGGGTGTAAGGGTTTAGGATTGAGGTTGGTTTATGGTTGATGGTAGAGGGTTGAGGGTCCAATGTATAGGGTATAGGGTATAGCTTGGGTTGAGGGATATTTAGGGTTTAAGGATACTTGAGGGTAGAGGGTAGAGGGTACTTGAGGGTTTAAGGGTTGAGGGATTAAGGGTTGAGGGTTGAGGGATTAGGGTAGAGAGTTTACTTGGTTTTAAGGGTTTAAGGGTTGATGGATTAGGGTTTAGGGATTAGTAAGGTCAACTAGGGTAGATAGTATTGGGATGTTGATGGTAGAGGGACATAGAGGGTTTAACGGTTTAGGGTTTAGGGTATTGGGTTGAGGATATAGGGTTGGGGGATTAGGATAGAGAGGGATGGATGGATTAAGGGTTGAGGGTTGAGAATTGAGGGTTGAGGGAAGTTTAATGTATACTAGGGTAGAGGGTAGAGCTAATAGAGGGTGTAAGGGTTTAGGGTTTAAGGGTTGAGGGTTGAGGGTAGAAGGTTGAGGGTCCAATGTATAGGGTAGAGGGTATAGGGGTTGAGGGATTTGGGTTTGACTAGGGTTGAGGGTAGAGGGTAGAAGGTAGAGGCTAGTTGAGGGTTAATTGAGGGGTGAGGGATAAAGGGTTGAGGGTTGAGGGATTAGGGTAGAGAGTTTAGTAATAGGGTTTATGGTATTGGGTTGAGGGTATAGAGTTGAGAGATTATGGTTGAGGGTAGAGGGTAGAAGATTTAAGGCTGGTTTAGGGTTGAGGGACATTAAGGGTATAGCTAGGAAATTTGAGGGTATAATATGGTTGAAGGTCGATTAGGGTTGAGGTTCCAATGTAGAGGGTACGTAGAGTGTATAGGGGTTGAGGGTTTATTGTATATGGTAGATTAGAGGGTATATGCAAGTTGAGGGATTAGGGTTGAGGGTAGAATGTATAGGGGTTGAGGCCAGATTAGGGTTTAACTAGGGTTGAGGGTAGAGATTTAATTAAGGGTTGAGGGATTAGGATAGAGAGTTTAGTAATTGGGTTTAAGGGTTTAACTAGGGTTTAGGGAATAGGGTTGAGGGATTGGGGTCAAGAGTAGAGGGTATAATATGGTTCAAGGATTAGGGGTAATTAGGGTCCAATGTATATATATAGTAGAGGTTAGAGGGGCATAGAGTGTGTAAGGGTACTTTAGGGTTTAAGGGTAGAGGGTTGAGGGTATATGGTTCAAGGACTACTAGGGTTAAGGGTCCAATGTATAGGGTAGAGGGTATAGGGGTTGAGGGGTATTTAGGGTTTAAGGGTACTTAACGGTTGAGGGTAGAGGGTAGAGGGTACTTGAGGGTTTAAGGGTTGAGGGATTAAGGGTTTAGGGTTGAGGGATTAGGTTAGAGAGTTTAGTTGGGTTTTAAGGGTTGAGGGATTACTAGGGTTGACTAGGGTACAGGGTATTGGGACGTTGAGGATAGAGGGATGCATAGGGTTTAATAGTTTAGGGTTTAGGGTATTGGGTTGAGGGTATAGGGTTGAGGGATTAGGGTTGAGGGTATGGGGTTGAGGGATTAGGGTAGAGAGGGAGAGATGGATTAAGGTTGAGGTATTAAGGGTTGAGGGTTGATAATTGAGGGTTGAGGGTGGTTTAATGTATACTAGGGTAGAGGGTAGAGTTGGTAGAGAGTGTAAGGGTTGAGGGTTAAGGGTAGAAGGTTGAGGTTATATGGTTTAAGGATTAGGTTTGAGGGTCCAATGTATAGGGTAGAGGGTATAGGGGTTAAGGGATTATGATTTGACTAGGATTGAGGGTAGAGGGTAGAGGCCGATTGAGGGTTAATTGAGGGTTGAGGGATTAGGGTAGAGAGTTTAGTAATTTGGTTTAGGGTATTGGGTTGAGGGTATAGGGTTGAGGGATTACAGTTGAGGGTAGAGGGTAGAAGGTTTAAGGTCAGTTTGGGGTTTAAGGGTTTAGGGTTGAGGGGCGTTAAGGGTATAGATAGGACATTTGAGGGTATAATATGGTTGAAGGTCGATTAGGGTTGAAGTTCAAATGTAGAGGGTATGTAAAGGGTATAGGGGTTGAGGGTTGAGGGTTTGAGGGTTGAGGGTTGAGGGTTAAGGGTTGATAATTAAGGGTTGAGGGTTTAATGTATAGGGTAGATTAGAGGGTATATGCAGGTTGAGGGATTAGGGTTGAGGGTCCAATGAATAGGGTATATAGAGGGTATAGGGGTTGAGGCCAAATTAGGGTTTAACTAGGAATGAGGGTTGAGGGTTGAGGGTAGAGGGTAGAGAGTCAACTAATGGTTAAGGGTTGATGGATTAGGGTAGAGAGTTTATTAATTGGGTTTAAGGGTTTAACTAGGGTTGAGGGATTAAGGTCAAGGGTAGAGGGTATAATATGGTTCAAGGATTAGGGTTAATTAGGGTCCAATGTATATATAGGGTAGAGGGTAAAGGGACGTAGAGAGTGTAAGGGTACTTTAGGGTTTAAGTGTAGAGGGTTGAGGGTCTAATGTATAGGGTAGAGATTATAGGGGTTGAGGGATATTTAGGGTTTAAGGGTACTTGAGGGTTGAGGGTAGAGGGTACTTAAGGGTTTAAGGGTTGAGGGATTAAGGGTTGAGGGTTGAGGTTTTAGGGTAGAGAGTTTCCTTGGGTTTAAGGGTTTAAGTGTTGAGGGATTACTACAGTCAACTAGGGTAGAGGGTATTGAGACATTAAGGGTAGAGGGACGTAGAGGGTTTAACGGTTTAGGGTATTGATTTGAGAATATAGGGTTAAGGGATTAGGGTAGAGAGGGATGGATGGATGAAGGATTGAGGTATTAAGGGTTGAGGGTTGAGAATTGAGGGTTGAGGGCAGTTTAATGTATACTAGGGTAGAGGGTAGAGCTGGTAGAGGGTGTAAGGGTTTAGGGTTTAAGGGTTGAGGATTAAGGGTAGAAGGTTGAGGGTATATGGTTCAAGGATTAGGGTTGAGGGTCTAATGTATAGGGTAGAGGGTATAGGGGTTGAAGGATTAGGATTTGACTAGGGTAGAGGGTAGAGGGTAGATGCCAGTTGAGGGTTAATTGAGGGTTAAGAGATTAAGGGTTGAGGGTTGAGGGCTTAGGGTAGAGAGTTTAGTAATTGGATTTAGAGTATTGGGTTGATGGTATAGCATTGAGGGATAATGGTTGAGGGTAGAGGGTAGAATGTTTAAGGCCGGTTTAGGTTTAAGATTTTAGGGTTGAGGGACATTAAGGGTATAGCTAGGACATTTGAGGGTATAATATGGTTGAAGGTTGATTAGAGTTGAGGTTCCAATGTAGAGGGTACATAGAGGGTATAGGGGTTGAGGGTTGATAATTAAGGGTTGAGGGCTTAATGTATAAGGTAGATAAAAGTGGTATGTATAGGATCATGATGGGCCAAAAGTGGTGATATGATGGGTATGTGTAGGGTATGTGGCTAACAACTTTTTTTTAACCCAAAATTGATGAAATGAAAAGGGTTTTTAAAGGAGATTTTCAGCTTTCCACCAATATTAATTATGCTTTACTTTGAATTTAATAAATAATTATTATTCAATTTCTATTTGAATTATGATTAAAGTCCTGATTGATAGGATGATTCAAAAACATCTATAGCTTTCAAAATAGTATCACATTTTTTGAATTTGAAACATGTGTCACATTCTATGCTTTGCAAACTACGGGATTAAAAAAAATTGAATTTCATGAAGTTTTGACCAAGTTAAGGTGGTAAGACATACGAGTTTTTATATTTTTTAAAATTTGTAATAAAAAATTCATAATTAATTATTTAATTGGGAAAAAAATACCAAAAAATATGCATCACATCAGGACACGAGTCCTCTACTTATATCTAAAATCTTATAATATTATCATTTTATTTTGGTTAGGGTGGTTAGACACCTACTTATTTTTCCTTGAAATTTAAGTACTACTACATTGAAATTTCAAATTTTCACCAAATAGACTTTAAAAAACCTAGTAGTTTAGAAACTACATTGAATTTCTATAGATTCTATTTTTACATATTTTTAAATAATATAGATAACTTATTCAAATTTTACGTCAGTTGCCTAACACTAATTTTTCTAAATTTTTAAGCCATAGGGCCTATTTTATCATGATGATCCTGCACATACCCAGGGTGTAGGTTGAGGAGGGATTAGGGTTGAGGGGTCCAATATATATATTATATAAAGGGTATAAGGGTTGAGGCAAATTAGGGTTTAACTAGGGTTGAGGGTTGAGGTAGAGGTAGAGGGTAGAGGTGAGAGTTAATTAAGGGTTGAGGGGTTGAGGGATTAGGGTGGGGAGTTTAGTAGTGGTTTTAAGCGTTTAACTAGGGGTTGAGGATTAGGTTCAAGGGTAGAGGGTATAATATGGTTTAGGATTAGGGTTAATTAGGGTCCAATGTATATATAGGGTAGAGGATAGAGGGAAGTAAAGAGTGTAAGGGGTACTTTAGGGTTTTAAGGGTAGAGGGTATATGGTTCAGGGAATACTACAGGGTTGAGGGTCCAATGTATAGGGTAGAGGGTATAGGGGGTTGAGGATTAGGGAAGAGTACTTGGGTTTTAAGGGTTTAGAGTTGAGGGATTAGGGTTGAGGGATTACTAGGTCCAACTAGGGTAGAGGGGTATTGGGACGTGAGGATGGGGACCACAAAGGGTTGGAAACAGAGTTTAGGGTTTGGGGTATTGGGTTGAAGGTATGGGATTAAAGGGATTGGGGTTGAGGGGTATAGGGTTGAGGATTACGATAGAGAGGAGGATGGATTAAGGGTTGAGGTATTATTAAGGGTTGAGGGTTGAGGAGTGGGGTTGAGGGAGGTTTAATGTATACTAGGGTAGAGGGTAGATCTGGGTAGAGGGTGTAAGGTTTTAGGTTTTAGGGTTGAGGGTTGAGGATTGAGGGTCTAATGTATAGGGGTTGGGGGATTAGGGTTTGACTAGGAGGTTGAGGGTAGAGGCCAGTTGAGGATTATGGGAACGAGGTAGAGGGTAGAAGGTTTAAGGCTGGTTTAGGGTTTAAGTGTTTAGGGTTGAGGGACGTTAAGGGTTGAGGCCGATAGAGGGTTCAGGGTATAGCTAGGACATTTGAGGGCATAATATGGTTGAAGGTAGATTATAGTTGAGGTTCCAATGAAGAGGGTATGTAGAGGGTATAGGGTTAAGGGTTGAGGGTTTAATGTATAGGGTATATCAGAGGGTATATGTAGGTTGAGGGATTAGGGTTGAGGGTCCAATGTATAGGGTATATAGAGAATATAGGCATTGAGACCGGTTTAGAGTTTAACTAGGGTTGACGGTTGAGGGTAGAGGGTAGAGGGTTAATTAAGGTTTGAGGGTTGAGGGATTAAGGTAGAGATTTTAGTAATTGGGTTTAAGGGTTTAGCTATGGTTGAGGGTAGAGGGTACAATATAGTTCAAAGATTAGGGTTAATTAGGGTCCAGTGTATATATAGGGTATGTTAGTGTAAGTAAATTAATTATTACACTAGCATAAGTTAACTTAGGTCATACATCATTTAGTCCTAGGTTGCATCTTAAATAAATCATTTAATAATGGGGTAATGTCCCCTACCTTGTTTGTAAGGTTAAAATTCCTTCTAGAAGATGAGTTGTCCTTCTAGAACTTATCTCAACATTTAATAATTTTCTAGATAGGGTTTGCATGTTGTCACATGTTGTTAGAACATGACACATGGCAATATCTCATGCTTTTTAGGTTTTCTCTTTTTCCTATATAATCAAGAATTTTGGACATTTGTAATCATCCAATCTCATAATGTAGATCAATAGAATCTCCATTGTGCATGCCTAGTTGCAACACTTTCTTTGTGGTTGATTATCTTTCCTGGAAAAGGTCCTCCATTGAAGATTGTAGCTTCAAGGATCAGGTGTATCATAGTCTCTTTATTTCCTCCCTATGGGGGGGCTATCATATTGTATCCATGTGATAGATGGTGTCCTTGGAGGGTATTTGGGAGTCCTCCATCCTTCCCATCCTATCTCACATTTTTTTTCTTTTTCATCTCCTTTTTGGAGAGGGTTTTTGTTCCCACTGGGTTTTCCCCTTTTCTCCGATTGTGGGATATTTTCTGCATCTTCATGTACATGGGTACCTAACATGGCCTCGTAGCCGAGACCCATCATCGATCATCTATGCATAATCATTGCATCTTCCTCCCTAAGTTGAACTTATGGGGGGGTGTTAGTGTAATTAAATTAATTATTACACTAGCATAGGTTAATTTAGGTCATATATCATTTAGTCCTAGGTTTCATCTTAAATAAATCATTTAATAATGGGGTAATGTCCCCTTCCTTGTTTGTAAGGATAAGATTCATTCTAGAAGATGAGTTGTCCTTCTAGAACTTATCTCAACATTTAATAATTTTCTAGATAGGTTTCACATGTTCTCACATGTTGTTAGATCATGACACATGGCAACATTTCATGCTTTTTAGGTTTTCTCTTTTTCCTATATAATCAGGAATTTTGTACATTTGTAATCACCCAATCTCATAATGTAGATCAATAGAATCTCCATTGTGAATGCCTAGTTGAAACACTTTATTTGTGGTTGATTATCTTTCTCGGAAAAAGGTCCTCCATTGAAGACTGTAGCTTCAAGGACCCTGTGCATCCATAATCTCAATAGGCTAGAGGGTAGAGGGATGTAGATGGTGTAAGGGTACTTTAGGGTTTAAGGTTGAGAGTAGAGGGTTGAGGGTATAATATAGTTCAAGGAATATTAGGGTTACATTGAGGGTCCATTAAAGTATAGGGTAGAGGGTATAGGGGTTGATGGATTGGGGTTTAAAGGTACTTGCAGAGGGTTGAGGGTAGAGGTTAAAGGGTCGAGGGTTTAAGCATTGAGGGACTAAGGGTTGAGGGTTGAGGGATTAGGGTAGAGAGTAATTTACTTGGGTCTAAGGGTTTAAGCGTTGAGGGACTAGTGTCAAGGTTATAAAAGGGTATTGGGTTGAGGGTAGAGGGACGTAGAGGGTTTAACATCGGTTTATGGTTTAGGGTACAAGAGGGTAGAAGGTTTAAGGCTAGTTTAGGGTTAAGGGTTTAGGGTTGAGAGACACTATTAAGGGTTGAGGGTAGGGGGTTTAGGGTATAGCTAGGATGTTTGAGGGTATACTATGGTTGAAGGTCGATTAGGGTTGAGGTTCCAATGTAGAGGGTAAAGGGTATAGGGGTTAAGGGTTTAGGGTTTAAGGGTTGAGGGTTGGGGGATTAAGGGTTGAGGGTTGAGAATTGAGGGTTGATGGTACGTATATGGTTAAGGGTCCAATGTATAGGGTAGAGGGTATAGGGGTTATGAGGGATCAAGGTTTAACTAGAGTTGAGGGTTGAAGGTAGAGGGTTGAGGGTTAATTAAGGGTTTAATAATGTATTTTTCTCCAATTTTTTGAAAAAGTTGGTGCTATTTATCGGGATGGCGCTATCTATTTTACATCGAAGGCATATCCTATTTGAAGAAGAGAAACCTAAAACTTCCAATCAATGGTTGATATCAAACTGTCAAACCTAGAAACTATTTGGTTCATTAATACCCTTTTCTTGATTTTATCACATTAGAATAATACTTTACCTGCAAAATTCTACCTCGCGCTGCATAATATCTTATACAGATTGCATATAATTTATTTATGCCCTTTGCTGCATAATATCTGGTACCATGTGGTTAAAGTATTTTTTATTCTACTTTTTTATAGGCATGTAAATATTATTTGTTTTGCGAGCCCTAAATTACCAAGCGTTAGATGAAATTACTTTTTATTCTACTAAATTAACTATTCTATCGTTTTACTCCTTGCTTGGTAATTTACAAACCACTTGGTTAACAAAATTTACTTTATGCATATACATATTTCTTTTTTAAGTATTTAATTATAAGGATTGTACTATTTTTTTGGTATTTAATTATAAAGATATCTCTTCTTTTTATTTTCTTTTCCATTTTAAAATTTTGAACAGGTAAACTAAACATTTAGTAATTATAATTTTTTTTAGATAATATTACTTGAGTTTTTTAAAATTTTAAAATTGTTTAAATAATGAGAATGCATTATAATGTACATTCTTTTTGCATATACATATTCTTTTTGTTTAGTATTTAATTAATTATAAGGATTTTTATTATTTTTATTTTCTTTTCCATTAAAAGTTTTATAATTAGTAAGTATAATTTTTATTTATATTTTTTTTGATACGTAAGGCTATATTTAAACAAAAAGAAACAATATTAAACAATATTTATTTATTAAAAAAAATCAACACAAAAATTATTTAAAAAAATCCACAGCGATAGTCTTATCTTTATCATAAACAAAAGAATAATATATATTTATTTAAAAAAATCCACCATCACATTCTTTTCCTTATCCATAACATTATCCAAATTGTTAAGTTTCTACTTTAATTGAATAAATCAATTTTAGATAGTTCTCTCCAATTGAGAGTTTGATTAATAATATTTATTTATTTTAAAAAATAAAAAAGCAAAAGACATATTAGAAATATTTATTTAAAAAATGATATATCTCCATGTATATTATATAGATTAATATTTAAGATATATATACTAGTTATATATTAGATTTAATAAAAAGCATACAAGCGTTTGCAAGGCAGGAATTTCTTTCACTTTGAACCAGGCCCAAAAAACTCCAGACATTTACTATCACCACCCAACTAACACATTCAACAAACAAAATGGGAACCCACCCAACCATAGATTACAAAAAACTATTTAAGTTTGCGAAGGAATCAAAGTCCTCTACCCACTCATCATCATCACTAGCTTCCATTAAACTAAGCAACTTCTTGAGGTACTCCACAACCACGACCGTGATCACCCTGTGTTGCAAAAGAGCCATCCCACTCAAATATAGAAGAAAAGGATAGAATTTCATGGCTTCATCATTCATCTTTGACAAAAGGCACTCTAGGTCTAAAGGCTGTGGAAGTCTAGTGCTAATTAATGCCAACTTTAGCGCCACCTCCAGGTCCCTAATAGGTCTTTCCTAAACAAGCAAACCATCAACTCCTTTGCCACCCCCTTTGGGACTTGATTATCGATGAAGGAGGCCAAAAAACACTAAGAGATATGTTTGTTATCTCAACTGTACTCATTCCTCTCAAGATGTCCCCTACCTAGAACCATTTTAATTGCAACCACAATGAGGGAATCATTATTGATAAAAATTCTTTTCGGTCTTTGGTTTGTTACCTCTCTGAAGGCTACTTGCCGCTTCATCGCAATCAGAGAAACCAGAGTGTCCGTACCAAACCAAACCAACCCCTCTACTGAGACCAGAATAGTAACCTTTGATCGCCCAACCATTGATCACTTTGCCATTGGAGACCACTGACAAATCCAGAAACCTTGCAAGTGGAACTAACTAGCCTAACCATAAAAAAAACCACAAGCCAAAATGAATTTTAAGATGCTTCACATATGCCACCTGCTTGTTTAAATAAGTACCACAAGCTCCAAGCCTGTTCTCCGCCACACGAATGAAGCATTCTTTCTTGGTTTATCAAGTTGTCCTTCTACCAACATTTTCATCCTACAACTACGGCTCCAAGAGCAAGGCAATCCTTAGACTAGGACATGCATTAACTGTCCTCCATTAAACTCATACCTCAACTATAACCCAGGTGCCAACCCCATGTCATCTCTTCCACCTCAACACAAAGGCACCTTACGTGGATGCCAACCACCACACTCTTCTCTCTATCCTCCACCAGCTTGGAGGGCCACCCTCCCATCTACCCACATAATTTTATTTATATTATATTAGTTGAGTTTTTTAATTTTATTTTTAAACTATTTAATTATGAGAATTTTTTTTCCCGTAATTGGGAATTATAATGTACATTATTTATTTTACATTATAATTTTATTTGAAAACAATATATATGAGATTATTTCAAGGAGAAAAGTATTGAAAAGACACAAAAATATCAAACAAACATTGGATGAGGTCTCATCGACATCCTAAAAATGATATGTCGAGGAGACACAAAGATATCAAGATGACATTATCAAAAGTCTCCTCGACATTTTTGTACAAAGTATCGATGAGACTAAGGGTTGCCAAAGAGAGGTGATTTCGGGTCTCCTCGACATAAAAAAAGTCACATAGACATCATCAATAACTATTACTACCAAGGAAAGAAATAAAAAACATGTCGAGGAGACATAAGCTTGTTGGTAAGAGAAATCCACCAGTCTCATCGACAAAAAAAATCATCAAGGAGAAAACTAAGAAGTAAATATTGAAGATACATTGCAATATTGATGAGAGAAGCCTGAATGTCTCTTAGACATTTCTAAAAATATGGCCAAGGATATCGAAGAGAGATATAGACGTTGTGATCAGAGTCTCAATGACAAAATATGAAATAATTGTCACTAGATTGATTTCCCAAATAATGTAAATTAACCACCAAATAAGGCCCTTGGTCATAATACTAAAGTAAATTCCCTGTCTGAAGTGTTCCCATAGTAGCACATGGCATGTCGCCAAGACAATGCTATATCAAATAGAGTCTCTTCAATGTGAATAGAAAAGGTTGCTGTGAAATGTAGATGAGACTCTCGAATGTCTAAGAGACATATTCAAATGTCTTATCGCCAACCCAAAGATTGATATATCTAAGAGACTTGGACATGTCAAGGAGAAAATCTAACATGTCCTATTTGGTAGTATTGCTGAAATTTTGAAAAAATCCTAGCAAAATTTTGCCTCTTGAGGTTTCCTGGTTTCTGCATCCATGAGTAGGGTTTAAGGTTTTAGTTCAAAAACCCTCACTTCATAGTAATCGATCTTAAACCTCCATCCTTATAATTTCATGTTGACCTACCGCATCTAGTTATCATTTGTTCAAGTCATGAGTTGAACCATTAAAATTATTCTTTATACTAGCCCCGAGTTCTAAGTTAGTTGGTCATCACGTATGGTTAATGATTTAAATGCTCCCTTTAGTCGGGCCATAATATTTTTCAATTGACTTACGTTTAAGCCATCCTGTATAATGCGATTCAAAAAAGTGTGTTAAGGTGGTAAACAACAAGAAGATAAAGCATACAATGCTATACCGTCGAGAGGGTGAGCAACATATATGGTAGAGCAATGTACACCACAACCCCATAGCAAGAAGTCTTGAGCAAGGCGATAGAGCAGTAAGCATGGAAGACAAGTGGACACTGTAGTACTGTGTGAGGTGGATAATATGGTTGTGGTAGAGCAGTATACATTGCAACCCTGCAGTAAGAGGTCTTAAGCAAGGCGGTAGTGTGGTAAACATCAAAATGGAAGGGAAAAACACCTCCATACCACAATAGGTATAATAAGAGTTGATGATAGTATGATAATCATGGCATCATTACAATTTACAACAATAAATGCCATCACACATGCTTTAAAATTCATTTCAAGGATTTGAGCTTGTTGGGAAACTATCTGGCAAAGAATTGGCATTAATACTAATATGACTAAATACATGCCCTCAATGTTAGAAATGAAGATCTGAAATGCAAACCAGAAAATCCTTCCACATAAGAGAAAATAAAAAAAAGTAGAGCTATTGCAAAAAGATGTGCAACATAATATTATTCAAGAATTCAATAATTACAAGATATGATTTTCTTTATAAAAGAAAAGATGCATAACCCTAATCCTATCTTGAGCAAACAGATAGCTCAACAAGATAAGGATGAAAATAATAAACCTATGAATTAAATATTACCTAAGTAAAGTTATGCAAGTGTAATTAAATATTAATTACACTAACACCCCCCCATAAGTACAACTTAGGGAGACTAAAAAAAGCATGCACCTAAAACTAAGATGAACGCAAGAAAGCATGAATGGGTCCTGACAACAAGACTTGATTAGGTACCCAAGTACAAATGCAATAATAAGGTAGAGAAGGAAAACCCAGTGGGACAAAACCCCCCTACAATGAGATGACTGCTGCAAAGAAGCACTGGAGGAACACTGTGGAGTAACACTGGAACCACAATCTGACAAGCAAGGAAAGATACTTTTGTCTACAATTGAAACCAAAAACATAATCATCATAATGCGATAGCAAACTCGATGCCATGAAACACTAGGAAACTCACAAATTGGAACAACCCTGGAATCTATGAAGCAACAGTAGATGAAATTATGAAAAAATATGGAAACTGTGTATCTTGATGCCGATGCCAAACTATGACTAAAAATCTTCCATGGCAAGGAGTACCATGAAGACTCTGGAACATTAACCATAAAAACATGGCCCTCAAACTAAGAAGGATCTAAACTAATGCGGATCAAGAACATAATATCTCAACTGAAGTGTGAATTGATGAATCTGATATGTGTTAAGCAATAGCAAAAATGTGGCCAAAAGAAACTAAGAAACTAGATAACTCATGCAAGTTTCCATCAAAACAAGATGGAGATGGAGATGAAAGTGCATGAACACTCTAATTAGATTATTATGCAAGAAGCCCCCCTAATGGAACTTTATCTTAGTTCATTTATTACAATAACCTAATGATTGTAAAAGGAGAGAATGCTAAATGTGCATAAACAAAAAATAAGATGAATTGGTACTGAAATGAAGTACAAATATTCAAGTTTCACCTTTCCAACTACCAAAACATCCAAGTAATCTCCAAAACACCCATCGAGAAAAATCTTGAATAATGATAAACTTGGGATAGATACAGAAAAAAGTGCATGGATAGAAAAATAGAGCTCCTCAATACCTTTCCAACGCCGCAAAGAAGACTAAAATCGAAGACCGTGGCAAAAACTTATGAGCTCAAAATCCAAAAATGAGCATCTGACTTCAAACATAAATAAATGTAGATAAACATAAAAATACTAAAAAATAACCTACACCACTGGAAAGTGCTCAAAACCAGCTTTTCAGTGATATCTCGTTTGCCTGATTTCAATACTGTATGCCCATGTTATGCCAAAAGAAAAAAAGTGCTCCTTTAGGGAAAATCAGGGCTAGGAGGGGGCTTGGAGCGCCATACAGCCGCTAACGTTAGCACTTCATGTGAAAAAAATTGACAGCCTAAAGGTTGTCAGGGAAAAAAGCCCTCCCGGCTAAATTTTTTTTTGCAACGACTGGTATATTCTTCAGTTGTCAAAATATTCTTCTGCCAATGAGGGGCTAGGCTTGGGCCTTTGGTCCACCATAGGACCACGCAGGGAGCTAAGAGTTCAGCCAGGGGCTAGGCACATAGCACCTGGTCCCCCATGTGACCAGATCTGTTCTACAAAGAGCCCGCAGGGGCTAGCTCAGCCCAGCGGTGCTTGGGCGGTGGGCACCAGCGGCAGTGGTAGGCTTATGGCTGCTGGGTGGTGGAGCTGATTTGCACTAGGCGTGTGGCACTATTTTCAATTTTTTTTTTGAAAATACATACCTCGGTCTGTGTGTTGGGGACGTCGTATGACCACCCAGACAAATTTGTTTTTCCTTCCAGACCAACTTCACCAAAATCGATGAAATGAAAGGTGATCTTAGGTTTTTTAGCCACTGCAAATGCAATGGTGACCTCCGTTTGTGCCCAAAATGCTCCAAAAATTTGGCTACCCCAAGATCTTGCAAAAAAATCCGAGCTTGAAACCCTCATAGATCTGGCAAACAATGACCAAAATCTACAAAACAAAAGCCAATCCTGACTTTTTCCAGCACTCTGAATCCAATGGTGAAGCCCGATCTGATCCAAAATGCCTCATAGATGAACTCAAGGCATGATACCCTTGAGGAATCTCGAACGAACCCTGCAATGATTTTCTCAAAAATCTAAGAAGGAGTTGCAAATCAAGGCTTTGATACCATGTTAGAAACCAAGATCGGAAATGCAAACCAGAAAGTCTTCCACATAAGAGAAAATTAAAAAAACAGAGCTATTGCAAAAAGATGTGCAACATAATATTATTCATGAATTCAATAATTACAAGATATGATTTGCTTTATAAAAGAAAAGATGCATAACCCTAATTTTATCTTGAGAAAAAAGATAGCTCAACAAGATAAGGATGAAAATAATAAACCTAGGAATTAAATATTACCTAAGTAAAGTTATGCATGTGTAATTAAATATTAATTACACTAACACTCAAAAGCAAGTGAATTTTCCTAAGACTGTGCTTAGCTGAAATGCATTGTTGTGGATGAAGCTGAGGACACTGAGAAAAGGAGCTATGCGAATGACGAGCACTCGGGTAAGTGTAAGAATAACCCTTTGAAAAAGCTTGATTGGTGTAGTATTTGGTAGAGCTCTGTTATATGAAGTCATAGTAGGAAAAATTGAAATATGCATCCTAAAAGAAAAGAATCAAAAGTAAAAGAAAGTAAGGAAAAAATTAAGGAAGAAGAACCTAAGGTAAAGAAGAGACCACTCTACCAGTCTATATTAGATATACTTCCAGGATCAACCAAGGAAGGAAATAAGAAATTTCTCAAAGACACTGCACAAGGTTGTAGGGATGCTCTCATTTCCAAATCTGGGTGGGACTTATTGTGGTATTTTTACAGTAAGAGAAATGAGAAGATTCCAGTGTCAAACCCTTGGATGTTAGATTTAGAAAAGTTGATTGTCCCAAACGTGTTTATTGATGTGGATTTTATCAGATTACTAGCCAAGCATTATCACTCTAAAACAAAGACAACAAGGTTTCCAAATGGCTCAATATTGGTACAGGTAACCAGAGCTACTATCATTGACTTTTTGGCTTAAACAAGTAGGATTTGACCATAATAAACCTACAAAAGAGTGAGGAAGATTATAACAGGTTAAGAAGAACTTATAGAAGTGATGAGCTACCCCTATATATGAAAAGAGGTATTAGTTTAATAGAACGATTCCCATTTCTACTTCCAATATTAAACCATTCACTGTGACCGATTTTCAATATTATTTTGTGAATACATATCCAGCTTTGTGCCAAGTACTAGGGATGAATGCTCAAGATAAAATTCCAATAAGCCTGATGATGATGGCCTTGAGAATTCAAAACCCTAAGACTAATATTGAGTATGACTTTGCTTCATACCTTAAGAGGGTGTTGGATGATGAATTCTCACAAGTCAGAGGATAGAGCATCGATTACATTCAGACACTATTACTTATTGTGCAATTTGATACTATACCATAATCGATACCATTGGACTAAACAAGTGGACTTGGCTAGAGTGGATGTGCAAAGGAAAGCCACACCTATCCACAAGTGGTGTTATATTTGGGATAGTCAGTGCAAGAATTCATGCTTTTCTATATTCTATGAAGACTTTGTGCATAGAATCCTTCAAATTCTTGGTTATTCAATGCCAAGATTGCCAAACAAAATGAAAAAAATATTAAGACCTTTGTCCTTGAGATAGGAACATGGTCACACACATAATTTTGGCGATTGGTCCTTTTTCCCAAAAGTTACAATAATAAGAATTTATGGCTACCCTACTACTCCACACATACTACCAAAGTTTGTTCCCATCATATTAGAATTTCTTGAATTTATGTGGCAAATGATATGGATGGAAAAGGATGCAATGCACAAACAAAAGAAGGGCACATTTCTTCCAAACTTAACCAAATGTGGAGACTGGACAATAGGCTCAGATACACTAGAGTTGTTACAATATTACTTGAAGACAAGATATGTGTTGGGTTCTAGAAAAGCAAGAGACTTTGACCCTGAAAAATCATATGAATAACATAAGGCATAATCTTCTTAACAAAATGATAGTGGCACACCAAGTAGATTATGAGGAAGATATGATAATAAATTTCCTTACTTTTCTAGAGGCATTCCTCAGATGAAATAAATGGTAGGTTATACTAAAGCTTGAAGGAAGGAAGAAGTAAAATGTCAGAACTTTCCTTGGCTATTTCATTGAAGAAAATACCCCATCAAGAGGATCAATCGAATAATCGATAAATTTGATGACTTATATGGTAAAAAAGAAGTGTATCTCCAAGAACATGGTGGTAAGATAACTACAAACCACACCCCAGACACAACATCAGAGTCTCCCATGGAGCAATTGCCTCCCAAGAGACAAAAGACACAGAGCATTGAGCCATTGGTACCTTATGAGGAGAGTGAAGGGGTGGGAGATACTAAAGATGTGGCCACTGTATTGCAATCATTAAAGGGTGATATTGAGGTTGATCAGCCCATCCATGAGACTAGTGCCCATAGGCATGAGGAAAGGATGGATGATGCAGAAAAAACAAGTACAAAGATACATGAAGATGAGAGATAAATTTCTGCTAGGAGGTTTATAGAGGATGATGAGTTGATCAAGAGTCTAGAGTTTAGGGATTTTTGGACAAAGATGAAGATAAATGAAATTGAAGAGAAAATGGAGTCAGATGAAGTGGGAATTGAAGAACTAGAAGAGAATCAAATGGTGGCACAAACCTTAATGAATTGATGGTCGACCACATTGACATTATTCCTTAGAAGGCTAGAGAGATGATTTTGAAGAGCAACATGCTCATTCTTCCTAGGTTGGAATTAAAGAAAATGTTTTTGCTTGATCAAGTACGGGCTCAAGAAGATCCAATGTTAGTTGGAGAGTTTGAATCTGATGAAGGAGTAAGTGGAACTAGGTATAACCCCAAAATTGAAACCTTGGACATTTGGATCAAGAAAAAAATCACATAGAAGCATAAACTATTGGATGTAATATAGGGAATGAAAGGGTCAAAAATGGTAAGAACAATATAGGACACCACCCCTTTGGAGGCAGCCACAATGACCATGAACTCAACCATGTTCACTCATGTAACTGTTAAGGGATTGGAGGATAGATTAAAGGAGTATGAAAGGGAAAAAAAGTTCTTAAATCATGAAGTTAATAAATTTTTTATGGAGAATGTCAAATTGAAAGAATAGTTAAAAAGAGAAGGAACTTCACAAAGCAAGGAGATAGTGTTATATAAGCCTCCTAGTGCTCCACTAAATATTGTATAGATAATTTCGGCCAAGCAAGCAAAGACTCTTGAGAAGGAAGTGGATGAAATTAAGGAAGCTCAAGATGAAGTAAAAAGGATAGTTTATGAAGTTATGGAAAAGATTCTTGAGTACATAATAAAGTTGATTATTGATAAACTGGATAGTGTGCATGACAGTTATAAATTGCTTTAGCGAGCAATTGATCAAATAAAAGAAAATATGCTTGTATTGGACCCCTTGTTTCAAAGTTGGAAACCTATTCACCATACTCTATCTAAGTTATGCAAAGTTCTACAAAGTAGTCTTGATTCTCCTACAACATTAAAATTGACTAAGCAAACAGTAAAAATGATTGTTGATGAATTTCAGTATATACAAGGGGAGGATAAGAGGATTGCGGCACAAATGGATTAATTCGATACCATAAAAAAATGGTATACATCCGAAATTGTGAATGATGATGGTCAAGTAAAAGACTTGGATGAATGGAAGAAGGAATTTGGTTAGGTTATTCATAAGTGTTTAACCCATGTTTAGGGGGATAGTGACACCAGTCTTGAGAGGCTCAATTTGATCATGGATGGATTGATTGATCTTGATTTTGGACGTCTGAAACTTGTCAATGATACAAAGGAACTACTAGAATAGTCGATGGAAAACACATCTTGCAAACATACCAAAGATCTAGGAATATCAATGGCCATTAGATTTTACGGTGTATCAATGGGAAGAGAGGTATTTGGCTTCAGATGAGTAGGTCACTGAGGCAAGGGCATCTAGACATATATCATGGTGAGGAAAGCTTTTCTAGATTGATGATCATAGGCTTTCTATTTTGATTAAAGGAAACATATGTATAAAGTGTCTTAAGCCATGTTATTTCTTCAATTATGCAAATTAATTAGTTGTTAGTAAAATAAGTAGTTTTGAAGGGTCGTCTATTTTTGTAAGAGGCTTGAAGCTTGTTGCTTCCTACATAAATATGAAACCAAGGCCAATTTTGAGAGGGTCATCATACCATATTCCATTTTCATTTTTGTTATAGTAGGCATTAGTAAGAAGATAGATTGCACATTCCACCCATCCATATCATATCAAATACTTCTGCTATAAATCTATATATATATATGAAACAACATAATGGAGAAGATTGCTCATAATTGGTAATATATTTTGGTGTTCAATTGTTGTGTTAAATTGCATGCTTATCTGTTACTGTGTTGTCTCCAAAGTGGTTTCTTCAAGTTATTTAAATTCATAAGATTTATTAGGGCACATTTGTTGTTACTATGTGATTATTTTGATCTTATTAATGAAATAAAACATCCTATTATTAGATATTCTCCATGACTGTGTTATCATTTTGTATTTTTTCTAATTTTTTCCACATTTATTTCTTCTTATATTTGAATGAATATCAGTTATTGAGCCTCAATATTTTGCTTATGTGAATGAATATGCTGATACAGTAAAACATTTACTGTGGATGTTTTTAGTTACATGTTTGAAATTATGTTCAACATAAAAATGGAAACTATTAAAAAATACTAAAGTTAACAAAGTTGCTTATTTAAATAATTGTGAGTTATGTGCATTAATATTTTATTAACTGTTGTGTCTTCATGAACATATGTTGATACAAAATGAATGGAAGAAGCATCCAAGTAATCGTATTTTTTTCTGCCAACAATTCATTCCAAAGATTGAATAATTTAAGGATATTGCAATAGGTAATTTTTATCGACAAAAATAATATTACTGAAGCATTTCAAAGTTTGGGCCATAAGAATCTTCCTTTTTTAAACATGGATTGCAAATAATTCTAAAAATTTAGAAGTCTTGGTCATTAACATTATTTTCTGCTACAATGTCATCCAGTGTATCATTGCCAATGTTTGTATGTTCTTTCAAGTATTTAATATTATCATCATCCTCATCTTGACCTACATCATCTTCATCATCATTGAAACTTGAATGTACACCATATATATTGTTAGCAGATGTTTTTGGATCATCATTTTCTATACCATCCATATTGTTGTCTTTTTGTGTCTGAACATAACCATCTTCAATGCCATCATGGATTCCAATTTATTCAATGTTATCTAATCCCTCTCTCTCATTTTTTTCACCATCATTCTTTTTCTCAATATCCATTAATGTTTCATCAAATGCATTCCTTAATCTTGGATCATGTAATGTATGACAAACATCCATTTCGGGTCCAAAACATCTTCATAGAAAAATACCTACGCATGAATGAAATACATATATTAGATGTATGTTATAACAATTTTATTGATTAATAAACACATGTATATATTCATAATAAACTATGAATTAATAGATTAATGATCACTACCGCTTCTTGTTTGAGTTAAAGAAATACCTATTCACAATGAATTGGTAGAACATAAGCCTCCTTATCCTCTGGTAGGAAGCATGATGAATCTATAGAAAACAATCCACTATGGATATCATGTCTTTGTGTCCTCTCAAATGCTTCATATGATCTACACTTAAAAATACAACATTTAAAAGAACGATAATCCAACTCAACAATTTATTGTATTTTCCCAAAATGTTGTAGATTTCCTTCAATTATATTCTTATCTTTTGAGCTTGCTCGACTGGATTGCTTGAAGTCAACCATGATGCCACAATCAAAGGATCATCTCTTTACATCTACACTTTCTACATGATAATGTCAACCATATGCCCACATTGTTGGATATTTCCTCACCTATGAAAGGCCATTTATTTCAGTAAAAAGAAATATAATGATGAATATTAAAATAGTTAATAGTGTCAAAACTATAAGGAAACAACATTTTGTAAAATTCCAACTGTACCTTTCTCTCACATCCTCTAGATATGTTTATTTCATCTTTTGTTATGTTTGCATCTATACTTGCATCTTCTATTTCATTTTGAATTTGTTTAGTAAGCCATTCTAGTGTGCAATATTTGCCCCATTCCCCAAGCAGAGCAGTGGGAAGTGGAGTATTCTTTGGGTTCGATCTCTTAAATTGTCTCCTTGTTTCTAACACTTCTCTCTTTTTATCATACAAATCAATCCATTTGTTCATAAAGTCCATGTGGTACATAATGGACTTTTTGAGTATAGAAGTTTCGTCTATACCGATTACATGTCAACATGTTTATTTCAAACTCTAAATGTCATGTTGTTAATTTGACAAATAAATTACAAAGTAAATTAATGATTTTAAGAAAAACAACCACACTAATCATGAATTTACTTACTAATTTCTACTTCAACACCATTAGATTGTGGTTTTTCTCCATCAATAATATTTGATGCTCGTTCTTCATCCCAAATGTGTGGCCCATCTTCAAAATCCTTACCAAGGAATTCACATAGGAAGAAAAATGCTTGATTCAATACATACCCTTTAGCCATGCAACCCTCTGGATGTGCCTTTTGTCAGACATATCTTTTAAGAGTTTTTATATACCTCTCAAAGAAAAACACCCACCTCGTTCATATGACACTTTCCAATTCAATGTCATCGACTAGGTGTATAAGTAAATGGACTTGTAGGTCCATGAAACTTGTAGGGAGCTCCTCAAATACACATACAATTTCTGCAATTTCCTTCTTCCACTTTGGAACTTCATATTCGTGGATCTCCTTGGAGGTCACTCACCTAATATAAGAATAGTAAATTAGTATGAACCTTTAGTCATAAATTAAAATGCAATATAATATCTCTGTTTCTCACACATGAACATTTCATATAACCACATACCTTGTAAATGCTGACAATTGACTTATGGCATTCCCTAAGTCAACTGTAAGACATGAATCCCCCCCAATTTCCAATGGCATGATATGCTATCAAAAAAATTTATGAAAAGGTCATTAGTAATTTTTTATCACACAACAAAATATCAAAATATATTTAGTACTTAATCAATGTTACCAATGCCGGTATTGGCATGGTGTAATGGTTTATAGGTGGCATTGTTGTTCTTTCCACCAAGGTTCAAACCCCGTTGGGGTGAAAATGTTGAATGGTAGTATCCGGTTCATAGCTGGTCAAAAGCGTTTACCCCTTGAATAAAAAAAAATCAATGTTACCAGTAAATATTAAATGATGATATATAATACCTTCATTAAATTATAAAAATCATATATTTTAAATCCTGTGATATGTCCATCAACTGTAAAATCTTTAGCCAATGATGACCCATAACCAATAGGTGTCCTTATTGAACGGATGACATTTTTTAGTTGGTCTAGATCTTTTTTTTTTCAAAATTCATGGAGCTTCTACATATGTTTCATTTTCTCTGCTTGGCCACAAATGTTTTCTATCAAATTTGGTACTTGAAAGAGCAATATCTCTCCTCGAAGACAAGGTGTTCTTCTCTTTGCCCGATATATGTTGAAATATAGAATCTAGGACATTTTTGAAGATGTGCATAGGATCTAATAGGTGAGATATTAATAGATCCTTCCAGTAAGGGAGCTCATAAAATATGGATTTCCTTTTCATTCCTTTTGGAATATGAAAGCCTACAACTTGTTCTAGTTCTTCAATTGAATCACCTTGATCAAAAAAATCCTCCCAAGCTTTCAATTCACCATCTTCATACTTCTTAAGCCAATCACCTGGACCTATAATCATGGGAGGGCTTCTATTTTCAACTTTTCCATCAAATTGATTCTTGTGACAATTTCTAAACCTATGATCTAGTGGTAGAAAAACCCTATTGTTTGCGTAAATAAATTTACGTAGATCTTTAGAATACCACCCTTGAAATTGTTCTGCACATCTTGGACATGTAAACATCCCCTTTGTTTGAAGCCCTACAATTCAACAAGGAATGTTAATAACATAAAAAAAGAGAGTATAAAACTAAGTATGAAAGTTGGGATGAAAATAAATTATGAGTGTAAATATGTAAATATTTTATCTTACCAGAACAAACACCAAGTCCTAGGAAATCATGAATAGTCCAAAATAGCACACCATACAACATGAAGGACCTATTTTATGGAGGACGTGATATGTCATACATTCTTATTCCTTTCCATAATAGTTGCATCTCATCAATAAAAGGCACACGATAAACATCCATGTTTTTAACTTGATGTTTTCCAAGAACAATGAGAGTCAGCATAAGGTGCTCCTTTCTAACACTCATCCATGGGGGAATATTGTATACTATCAATCCGATTGGCCAAACACTGTAATTTGAGCTTAGGAAAGAGAATGGGCACACTCCATCAATTGTAAGACCAAACTTGATACTATGGGGTTCATATTTGAATTTTCTTGGCAATTTTTCCTCTATGTGTTTCATTGCTTTGGAGTCGGCCAGAATTTGCATGAATCCATCTTTACTCCTATTCTTTGCATGCCATTCCATCAATTGTGCAAGTGACTTGCAGCAAAACATTCATTGAAGTCTAGGTATAATTGGCATGTGACGTAAAACCTTCTTTGGAACTGTAGGACCTTGTACATTTGTATGATATCTATTCTCTTTGCATACAGGGAATTCTACCTTGTTTTGATATTCATCTTTGTATAAAATGAAATCATTTTTGCATGAAATAATTTGCTTAAATTCAATCCCCAACTCAACCAACAACAATCACACCTCTCTGCAAGTTGATGGCAACACATTCTCTTGAGGGAATATTTTAGTTTTTAGTTCCCTGTATGATTGCCAGAGATTAAATCAATTGAATGTTTGACTTATGATGAACATGTTTGATATGTCCATCAATACTAGGGCGGTTTATATAAAATATATGCTTTTAAAATCCCCTTAAAGAAATATAAACAAATTCGATGAATGTTTATGAATTGTGGACATCAATTGATAATTTAAAGTAAGAAATAGATTTCAACCCACTTCAGTAGAAATAGATTTCAACTCACTTTAGTAGGGAAGTGAATCCTTTGCCTGACCAACCAAATAGTGACTTGATTTCTTATAATATTAATGTGCATGCCAGTTGTGAGGTTCTACTTGCACCTGATTTTAACACAGGTGTCTTCGCTGTTTGCTTGATGGAGTCTTTTAGGTTGTTATCATCAACATTGCGTTGCTGGTAATTACCCCTACTATCATTGTTACTATCAGACATATGGTCATTATTGTCATCATTACTTCCATCCCCAAAGAAACATATAAGAATTTCATTCAATCCTTCTTAATGCACTGCATTTCACTATCATGATCATCATCATTAAGGCTAGGTGGCATCTCATTAGTGTATGTAGATCTCATCAACTCTTCAAATTTATTAGGTCGTGGTAATCTCTTCAAAATTGCTCTTTTAGCCCTGGTATTTTTAAAGGATAGTTTGGATCATCCCATCCAAATCTTAATAACCCAATTGGATCATGGGTATTAGTATGCGATTCATCAAAATCTTCTACCTATCAACAAATGCAAGCATTATTTAACATTTTCCAAAAATTGGATAAATCATAAATATATCAATTTTAAAGAAATATAATCAAATAAGGCTTAAAAAATAAAAATAAAAATTGTATGACATATATACATCAATTTAATAATGGAACATTATTTTATAAACCACCTTTTGTAAGATGGGGTTAGAAATAAAATAGCATAGACAAAGTGACAGCCAACACTTCTAAACTATTAACCTCATCCAAACAAGAGAAAACAATCATATGAAAGGAGAAAAATGAAAACAATGAAATAAAACACTCTCCATTGAACTTGAATCACTTCTCTTGCTCTCCTTCTTCTTGTTATGCAAATTTTCCCTCAGATTTGTTGAAATACTTGTGCAAAACCTGCAAATGGTAGCAAGAAAGTTGAAGACAATTAGCTATTAAGCTGAAAATGGAGAAGGAAGGTTTCTTTTATAGACAACACTTCGAATGGACGTCTGAGATTAATCCTCTAGAAGGATTCCAAGATCAATGGTCCAGAATTGATGCACCAAGAATATGCTATTCTTGGAGGAATCATGATAGACATACATGTAGAGACATGCAGGCTATGACATGAAATAATGACAAAGTATCTTTGACCAAGTGGAGGTGCATAAATAATTTATTCAAAATGGAGGAAAATGACAAGTAGCAAATAAATAATTTATCCAAATTATTTATTTAGATAAAATGACAAAAGGAGCATTTAATTAAATTAATCAATTTAATTAAATGAGGTGGAAATTAGACATGGTTAATTAATTTGAATTATTTATCCAAAAGAGAGGAATGAAACAAAATTAAATATTTTTCACAATTATTTAATTATAGAAGAATAAAAGGTCAAATAATGATTATTATTATTATCTGACTATAGATGAAAGATAAATAATTAAATAAAAAAATTATTTATTTAATTATTGAAGAAAGGGATATATTAGCAACGCAATTAAATGATAATTTTAATTGATCAAGATAGAATAAAGATGAGAAGGTGAATTAATTAAATAATTAAAAAATATTTAATTAATAGAGGAATGCAGTCAAAATTAATTAAAAAATTAAAATTATTCAATTATCGAAGGATAATGACCAAGAAAATTGATGCTCGCGGACTTAGGAGATTTTTCAGTGTCTACACCTTTTTTATACAATAATTTAAATAAAACACAATTTTGACAAGATAGTTTATAAAACATCATTCCACACTCATTTATTATTCTTTGGATTTCTTCCCTTAAGAACATCCTTAGGGAGACATTGTTCTTCCCTTTTCTTTCATGCAAGAGTGTGTTTTAAGAAGGGGTAATCAATCAATAATTCATCCCCAATGGTAAGGTCCTTAATAGCCTCAACCATTATCAATCTATCAACCTCTCTTTCCATATCTCCATCTTTATCATTTATAACCTCAATAAATTGACAATTCGGTCTTACATTAGGGTCCTTTCCCTTACTACTATTTATAAATCTTGCAATATTTTTGTGTGTGTATGCACGTCCATCTATATACATAAGATGACCTCTATTAATTTCTTTTCTAGCCTCCAATTGGAGACAATGTGTATACATATTTGAATTTAGACCATATGCTAACATGTTAGGCTTATATTATGCTAGCCTTCTCCATTCACCACTGTAATATGACAGACCATAATATGACATTAATCTCCTAGTGGTTTGTTCTAAATTTTTTCTATGTTTAGATCCCACAAGTACATTTTGGACAATAAAGGCCTAGATTCGCTCCATGAATATTGGAGGGTTGTATCATGTAGCTATATCCCCAAAATTGAAACACCTTGTACACTCTAGGTAGTTTTTGATCACTAGGCCAAGCACAATATAGTCAACGATCAAATGTCTCTTTGTAAATTGATCTCAAACTCAAGGGAAAGTCATCATCTCCATCACATTCATTCACATAGGGTATGTAATCCACCTCCCCCTGACTTTAAGCAAATTATGCATCTTTAAACTGGTTCTTGTTCTATGACTTGTTTTCATCAATTCCTCATCTTCTAAGCTGGTATATTGGCACATATTTTTGTTAGATGTATCATTTGATAAATTATTATTTCCCTCTAGGCTGGAATTCGGCGATCTAGGAAACATTAAAACAAGAAATTTATCCTGCAAGTATCCATTGAGAAAAAAATTAGTTATTTAAATAATATAAAACAATGTTTAAACGAAGTATACATGTAATTTATATCAAATTGGAAAATTCCTTACCACAATTCCTATTGGATTTGAATCGATTGTAGGAGGCATACTACTGAATAGAATCTCATCATTTATGTAATGTCTTTATACAATTTCTCGTTTGAATTGTTTCTTTCATGACATACAGAACATCCACAATCAACAATTTTCTCAAAGTATTCATCCCATGTACTATATTCCTAACCAACCTCTTGTTCAGTGCAATCATTTGTTGTGTCTAGAAGATCCATTGTCATAGCCTCTTCCACCCACTATATTCTATGTGATTTAATAGTTTTAGGTCCACGCCCACATACATATCTTCTTCTTTTTCTAGATGAACACCCAGGCTTTGCATTTGCTCCAATCTCCATCTAAAATAATCAATAACATGCATTAATTTATGTCAAGATTGGATAATAAATTATAAATCTCAATAATATTGTGAAAAAAGATGGATGTATCACAAAATTCCATCAGATCATTTTTTCCTTAGTTAAGTCAAAATTTGAGTACCCAATGTCTCGCTTCATCCGTTCTGTCCTCATTTGATATGACATGATCTGTTTTCATGGCCTCCTCTCACCCCTATACTACATAACATAGTAAATAATGTTTACTACACCAATTATATCATTTCAACGAATATGCTATCCAACACAAAACCTCACTTTAGTCATATATTTTCTCAAAGTATTCATCCCATGTACTATAGTCCTAACCAACCTCTTGTTCAATGCAATTATTTGTTTTGTTTGCAAGATCCATTGTCATATCCTCAACAAACCACTGTCGTCTACATGATTTAGTAGTTTTAGGTCCACGTCCACATACATATCTTCCTATTTTTCTAGTTGAACACTCAGGCTCTATATTTGCTCCAATCTCCATCTAAAATAATCAACAACATGCATTAATTTATGTCAAGATTGGATAATACATTATAAATTTTAATAATACTATGAAAAAAGATGGATGTATCACAAAATGCCATCAGATCAGTTTTTCCTAAGTCAAAATTTGAGTACCTGATGTCTCGCTTCAGTCATTGTGTCCTCATTTGATATGACACGATCTGTTGCCATGGCCTTGTCTCGCCCCTATAATACACAACATAGTAAAAAATGTTTAATACACCAATTATATTATTTCAACGAATATGCTATCCAACACAAAACCTCATTTTAGACATATATTTGACAGATATTTCACACTTTAGATGACTCATCTAGTTGTATAAGGGTCATTTCTACAAATCTAACCTATATTAGTTTTGCACCCAAAAAATTGGCATGGGATAAGGAATAGATAAAATAGGGAACCCTGATTGCTCCCTTGGAACATATGAAGATGAAGTCAATTTAGGATCAATTTATTTATCAACTTCCACAAAAAATACATCATTTTATACTGCTAGGAACTAAATTAGGCACACTTTGCATTGCATTTTGCATCCCAAAAAAATTACATTTTTGGATTAAAGGCCGTGCTAAATTAGGTACACTTTGCTACACTGACTATAGCATTGGCTACTGAATCAAGAACAAAAATTTAAAAATTCCTGCATCAAGAAGGAAGAGATGATAGGATAAAAAAGCCACACAAAGGAAGGGAGGAGAAAAAGGGAAAAACAATGTGAAGGAGGGCTACAAGTAAATAGATCAAAAATTCGATTTAGTTTGCGACACCACAGGTAAGGTTACAAATTTTTTTTCATTCCCATAAATATTTTTGTTTCAATCAAATGGAGAAGATTGTGAAGAAAGGGTTGTGAATATTGTTTTTTTTACATGCAAATTGTTCAAGTCTCATGTGGTTGCAAAGGAGGAGGGTAAAATTGTAGACATTGCATTATTTCCTCCGCATCCAAGAGCAATGAACTTGTTTTTGAAACTCGAATGCCTCAATTCACTTATCATTCCCATCCCAAGCTTTTGGTTTCCAGTTTGATTTCTCAGACCTTCCTTCCATACCTTTCTCTAAAGACAACTTTCTTGCTTCCTTCCTAAAAAAGTAGTCTAGTGCTTTCAAGAAAAGTCATTAAACTACATCTGCCTCACTGTAGCCAGGTATCATGGGAACAAAGGTTAGGTAAGAAAATACAAGGAGATAGGGATTTTGAGATGACAACTGAATAATAGATCATTTCCTCAAAATTGTGAGACCTTCAGGCTTAAATTAGCTATTACTAATTTTCACTTATTCTCTTAAAAAACAATGAGCTCCTTTTTTTGAATTGATTGTTTGCACACATTCATTTTCTTTCTAATTAGTGGATGCAACTCAAGCATGGAACCTATCTGTGTTAAATATCAATAAAACCACACTCTATGTTATTTTTATCCCCCAAAGATTACCATTCTATATAGGTCTGCAAGTGATGTTTTTTTTACAATACATTTGTTTCATTTTGCATATATTTATATCCTTTCAAATATATTTATATTTTATGCAGGTGCACAAGAAATTGATTCATAGGTGTTTAAATCTGGAAAGAGAGTCATTCAAGGTAAAACTTTAATACCACAAACTAGACGAAAATAATTTTCCCTAGGTCACCTCAAAATATCAAGTGCTAGAGGGAAGAGAACAAAGGGAGCAAACTCTGGCCATAATGAGGTAATTCATTGTCAATTTATAGATTTGTAAATGTTTCCCTTGTTTCTTTCATTTTTACTTTTTACTTTTTACTTTTTAAATTTAAAAGAAGAAATTTATTTTATATATATAGGGACATGTGATTGAAAAAGATAAAGAGGCATTGGATTCCATATTGGGGGCAGAGCCAATGAACAAATTGGATGATTTGAGATAGAAAATGTTTGCAAGATACATATAAAACTGATCTAGTGAAGCCCCTCAAACATTGCAACCAAATCAACTGTGTTAAAGGGAATCAATTGATTCCCTAAGCAGTCATCAATTGAGAAAAAGATCCAGGAGGAAATCAATAATAGTAAACTCTAGGAAAGTAGAATAGGGAGCAAAGGCTTCCACTGTCCCAACCACTCCTGGGACACAAACTTTTTCCACCATGCCAAGTTTTCAATCTTGCATTAGTACCCACAATACCAAGATACAATATGATGTGGTTTCAAGGGAAGTTCGAATGAAAGATGTTGGAAAAGGGTTTGTGAATAGGTTGAAGGAATCATGCCTTCAACAGTTCAAAGACCATCTACATTTTCCATTCTCAAATATACCCATACACTTGCAAAAAGCAGTTATCAATGACATGGAGATTGAATTTGGCATAGGTTGTGTTGTGCATGTTTTACACACATGCCCCGCCGTAGGTAGGGACCCCCTTTTTTTCGCTCCCAACAGGCTACTTTGCTCTTGTCTTGTTTTGCATGCCCCATTTTCCAAACCCAAATTGGTCATGTGCCTTCAAACGATCAAATCCCCCTCACAAAATTCACCTACTTAGGGTATTCAAATCCGCAGAGAAATGAGGTCCCCTGTCCCTTTTCTACCCATTATCTTGTTTCTACAGACTTGGTTTTTGATCGCTCGATTCACTTTTTTCCACATTTTTGACTTTGGGGATAACTTTTTAGCAGATTTGGGATGTGTTTGTGGTGCCTAAGTGAACTGCCAATGTTTCCTCAATGTTCCGTTAAGTTTCGGTGGTTTCAGAACTTTAACTTCAGAACTCCCTTCCTCTTTGGCTATTTTGGAAATATTTGTGGACCCCTACGGTCCGGTTTCCACATTTTTGACTTTGAGGCCAACTTTTTGGTCGATTTGGGATGTGTTTGTGGTGCCTAAGTGAACTGCTAAGGTTTTGTCAATGTTTCGTTAAGTTTCGATGGTTTCAAAACTTTCCCTCTGAAACTCCCTCCCTCTTTGGCTATTTTGGAAACATCTGTGGACCCCTGCCAGTCCGGTTTCCACATTTTTGAATTTGGGGATAAATTTTTGGTGGATTTGGGATGTGTTCGTGGTGCCGAAGTGAACTGCTAAGGTTTCATCAATGTTCCATTAAGTTTCGGTGGTTTCAGAACTTTCCCTTCAAAACTCCCTCCCTCTTTGGCTGTTTTAAAAACATCTGTGGACCCCCGCCAGTCCGGTTTCCAAATTTTTGACTTTGGGGACAAATTTTTGGTGGATTTGGGATGTGTTTGAGGTGCCTAAGTGAACTATAAAAGTTTCATTAACATTTCATTAAGTTTCGGTGGTTTTAGAACTTTCCCTCCAGAACTCCCTTCCTCTTTGGCTGTTTTGGAAACATTCGTGGACCCCTGTCAGTCTAGTTTCCACATTTTTGACTTTGGGGATAAATTTTTGGTGGATTTGGGATGTGTTTGTGGTGCCTACGTGAACTACCAAGGTTTCGTCAACATTTTATTAAGTTTCGAAACTCTGTCCCCCTTTGGTTGTTTTGGAACATCTGTGGAGCCCCGACGACCCGACCTCTGGGACTCGACCCCTCTGTGGCCGTTTCAAGGACTTTGTCCCTCTGTGGGCAGTTTGAACATCCATGGAGCCCCGATGACATGACCTTCGGAGCCTGGCCCCTCCATGGCCATTTCTGGGACTCCGTCCCTTATGGCCGTTTTGAACATCCATGGAGCCTCGATGACTTGGCCTCCGGAGCCCGACCCCTCCATGGTCGTTTCTGGGACTCTGTCCCTCCATGGCCATTTTGAACATCCGTGGAGCCCTAGTGACCTGGCCTCTAGAGCTTGGCCCCTCCGTGGCCATTTTCGGGACTCTGTCCCTCCGTGGCCATTTTGAACATCCGTGGAGCCCCAGTGACTCGACCTTCGGAGCCCAGCCCCTCCGTGGCCATTTCTAAGACTTCATCCCTTTGTGGCTATTTTAAACATTCGTGGAGTCCCGACGACCCGACCTCCAGAGCCCGGCCCATCCATGGCCGTTTCTGGGACTTTGTCTCTCTGTGGCCATTTTGAACATCCGTGAAGCCCTAGTGACCCGGCCTCCAGAGCCCGACCCCTCTGTGGCTATTTCCGACACTTCGCCCCTCCATGGCCATTTTGAACTTCCTTTTTTTTAAATGATTCCAATCTTGAGGAAGTTTTTCTAGGAACTCTTCTTCCCCCTTTTCCCATGTGTTATAATTGAAAAATCTTGGTTTTGCTAAGTTTTGTGAGGTCCGGGAACTTCCTTTTTGGTTTGTTGTCCCTCGTTTGCTGCCTGCCCCCTTGGGCCCGCATTAATGTTTATGGTCCAAATGAGCTCCAAATATGAATATTATGATCTTTTGATGATGCATGGATGGATCTAACAAGGATTTTGCAAGATTTGACTAATGTTTTCCTTGATTTGTGTATGAAAGCACTTATGACACTTCATGTACGTAGGATTCAAGGAGCCTACTGCAGGTCTGTCAGGAGACCCATCGAGAAAGCTGAACAAGGAATACACATAGCTCCTATCACCATTCATTTCATGTTTGCCTCTCTCGCTAGCACCCACCAATAAGGTCGGTGTTAGAAGAAGGCATGTACCAAGGAAGTCAAGGAAAAAAATGCAAGGGGGTGGATTTGAAGAAAGCATGAGGGAGTTGTCCGCCCGAATCAGGGGCAACCAATCCATTGATGCCAATCGTCGACATGCTCGCTTGATCCAAGGAAGAACACTACAAACACATCAAGTAAGAAGGCAGCTTTCAAGTAGCTTCAGCTACAATGAAAAGGGCAATCAGCTAAATGACGAAATTTTTACAACACCTGAGCACTAGATGACAAAATAGGGAAAAGACAAGGATGTATTTTAAATTGTTGGATATTGTGCAGTAGGTGAAACCCTAATGTAATCAAATCTAGGCCACTCATTGTGATTTAATCCTATCCATTCATTAGGGCTTTGGAAAACTATAAATAGGGGCTTTCCCCTCATTTGTAAAGGTTGGAGAGTTGTTGTAAAAAACATTTGCAGCAATAGAAGATAGCATTGCATGATTTTATGGATGTTCTCTTTGATTTTTCTGATCTTGCATGCATGGTTTTTCCTTCCATGGTAGTTTTAGTATTAGTTTCTTGAATGGCTATCATGATGGTGTTGTTGTTATAGTATTTGATGAGCTTTTAGCCCATACTTTTAGCACTTGTTGATGACAAGTTGTGCAAAGTTAGCTCGGGATTCTTTCTTCCATTGTTACAATCTAGTTCAATTGCATGTTCATGATGTGTATGTGTAATTTGAAAATCAGTAGACCTTGGAAGATTGCACTAGTTTTGTGTAGCTGTAGGTTTCTCTTGGTCAAGCAAAACTCAGTTTAGGAAGCCTGTCTACTATAGCAGCCACCATTGTTACTGTTCATTCATAGCTTAGGATTAGAACAAATTTCTTAACCCTTCTCCTTTTGCTATTTATTTTAATCCTTGGTTAGAGTAGGATCCAAAGCATCACCATGAAGCTAAATTAGATGAACTTGATGAGTTTCAGCTTGTTGTTTTGAGTGGACAACCACTTTTCATTCACTTCCAACACTTTGAAATTGTATTTGCAAGCCCAACATCCCATGCTTTGTAACTCATCTGTAAGTCCACCTTGTGATTCCAGCAAATCACATAAATCAACTGAGATATTCCAAGCACTTTCAAGACCTAACATTAGAGACCTTGGGATAGTGTTCTGCAATCTGATTGTAGAAGATTTTTTTTCAAGAGAGGTAGTGCACCTACGCACTTCCTGTGTTGAGAAGTGCATAAAAAACACATCAACAGAATTGGCGCTAGAAGTAGGGCTTGAAACGTTGGGAATAGAAAGTTGAAGGTTGGAAGTGATTCATTTTATGCCCTCTCCTTCTAACGACATCAATAGAATGGGCACTGGAAGGAGGGTCTGACATGTTGAGGCTACAAAGCTGAAAGTTGGCACTTCGAAAAGAGCACTTTCAAAGAAGAAATTTGAGATAAAGAGATCTCTTTTAATGTTAAAAGATCAGAAAATTATGAAGGAAAGTAGAAGCTGAGTCAAAATGGAGCAGCATGCACAAATTGACATCACTCAGCTGCATGCAGATTTGAACAAGAGGCTTAAGAATCCATTGCAACAATTTGCATTGGCAAATAGATGTTGGATCCATTGCACTCACAAGAACAATGAGTTGGGATGTCTCACATTCTTGAGCAGAATCGAAAGGGTATTGCAGGGAGAAATTCCCTTTTGGGAAATATACCATCCCTTGGCTCTTGAAGACCCAGAGGAAGAGTTGACAACCGTGGCAGCTAAAACATTCAAGTAGCTGATCCAAGAACTTTTGAGCAGTAAGGATGGACCAAGATTGGAGGAAGTACTAATGGAAAGTCGGTGTAGATTTCACAATGCACCACATTCATAATTTATGTGTCCATCATGTGGCAACATCATTGCTCAAGCCAAGGGTTGTTTGAACAAGTTGGAGCAGCCAATTCCCAATGAAGAGAAGTTATCCCATGAGGAAAAAGAGCTATCAACATCTGGAGGACAACAAAGTAAGGATGAACCAAGAAATTTGATACAAGCTGATGTTGGAGTAGCAAACATTGAAGTTGAAAGCAAGGAGGAAGAGGCATATTTCACTAGGACAACAAGGTGCTTTGGTGAAAATCTTATTGAAAATAATTTAGAAGGTCTTCCCTCCACCAATCAAAGGCAGTCCTCCACTCTAGAAGAAGAGCAATTGGTAGGTGATAATGAACCAATGAAGTCTGCAACAGTGCATGTTGGGACAACTAATGAAGATGCTAAAGAATAGGAAGGAGAAAAAGTTGATAACCTTGGAGCAGTAGAAAATGACAATGAAGGTATAAGTAAAATTAGATTAGAAGACCTCCCCTTCACCAATGACAATGATCAAGAATCTAAAAATGCAAGTTTGGAGGAGTGGGAACAACCACTCGCCATTGTTGTCTACTATCAAGCTTCTTTTTCAAGTGATGATGAGGACCCAGTAGCGGAAAGATATGACCAACTCATCTCCAAATAAGCAAAGGATTGGTCAGAGCTGAAATACCAATTGGATTTGGAGGTGTTGTTGCTACCAAATTGGTGCAGAATTCACGATTCATTACACTCGGAGTTCACATGCGAACTATGCCAAGAAGCCATCAAACAAGTCAAAGAACAAGCAATGCAGCCAAGTGCCCAACCTCTTCTACTTGCTACCTAGATCAAAGTAGAAGACCAAGAGCTGAACCGAGTGATGGCTCAGCTAAAGGAAGGACTCAGGAGGATGTTGGGATAACAATAGAAGAAGGTCAACAAAATAATATCAAGTGTTCGAGTGATGAAGTAGATCAAGTGGGAATGTTGTCCACCAGTCATCAAGAAGTTCTTCCTCTTGAAGAGTAGTTGTGAACCGTGGATGATAGGATTTTCGGTGAGTCTTTGGAGGGAGATTGTTAAGTAGACTTTGGTCCCCTTGATGAGGTTCCATCAATTGATGAATTCTTTCCATTGGGAGCTGCACTACAGAGGTATGCTCATGTCGAGGAAGAGCACATCCCAGAAGATGGTAGCGATGAATACATACTCCTTGAGCCCCCGAACAGTGACGCACTAGAGTTTCCAGATTGGGAGAGAAGCTCTTTCTCCATTTACAGTGATAGTGAGCAAGAGGAAACAAGTGAACGTCATGATGAGATACATGAACAATAAAGGGAAGAAGACAAAGGTGGGGGTGTTTTGATGGCTTCCAACAAGCATGACAGAATTGACCAACTACAAGACACAACTAGAATTCCTTCCACCATGATGATTGTTGATCCTCCTTCACATTCAGGGAGCTCCAATAGGATAGATTTGTCCATGTCATTATCCCATGAAATTGAACATCATAAAAAGGAGGTTAATACTTGGGGAAGGAGATGAGACAACATACTATCATTTGAGGACAACAATTTAGTGGACACCAGGTTTGCAAAAGATCAACCAAATGAAGTTTGTCTTCTCGAAGAACAACTAATAGGGATTTCCAATCTCGCGCAAGACTTGGAAGAGTTGTTTACTGACCCATCCTCCCAGCCTTATGCAAGCGCAAGGCCAAAAATGTTGCACCCTCCACTGCACCCACTTGAGGCTACTGATGCAACGATCAACAATGTTGTGCTTGCTCTCAAATGTCCAATGTTGCCACCTCCATGTGATGACATCCAGGTTCTATCCTTCATTTCCCCTATTATTTCTCATAACTGCACTTATTATTTTGATTATGTGAATGAAGAAAAATAAACATGTTTATGGATTAACCATGGGTTCAATGAGCTTTCTCAATTGTTGATTTTTCATGATGACGTGATTGAACTTGAGTGTTGCAATGTTGAACTTCCTTTTTCTAAATATAAAGATTAGTTTTCATGGTTTATAATGATAACAATTTCCCATTTTCTTGTGCATGCATTACGAAATCCAATGAACGTTAATGTCGGCTTGCCCTACCTAAATATAGTGCTTTGTAAATATCTTTGTATATAGTCTATTTTGAGTAGTATAGGTTTCCTGTAAATACTCTGCTTTCCTACTTTCCTTAGGTTAGTTGGTATGATGTAGGTTGCTTGCTTTGTAGGTTGTTTTCTTTTTGTTTGCTTTCGCTTTGTTGCTAATTTTCTCAAGGTCCCTCTACTTTAGCTAGGCACATCTGTGTGCACAACAACCATACTTATCGCCTGGGGTTGTTCCACGTATTTCTTTGTCAAACTCTAATCAAACCTTCAGAGTAGATGGTGAAGGTCTTTTGTTAGTGTCAAGTGATCTGGGTGTTTGATTCAAAGAGGATAAGTTGTTGGTTTAATCCGACTCTGACGTATTCTGAAATCTTACGGGCATGTGCAGGATCATCATGGAAAAAACAGGCCCTTAAGTGGCAAAAAATTCAAAAAAATCAGTGTTAGGCAACTTGATGTAAAAATTTGAATAAGTTATCTATATTATTTCAAAAATATGTAAGAATAGAATCTATATAAAATTGAATGTAGTTTCTAAACTACTAGTTTTATTTAAAAATAAATAAAATCTATTTGGTGAAATTTTGAAATTAATGCAATAGTACTTAAATTTCAGAGAAAAAATAAGTAGGTGTCTGTCTGACCACCCTAACCATAATAAAATGATAATATTTTTTTATAAAATTTTATATATAAGTAGAGGACTCATGTCCTGGATGTGATACATATTTTTTTGTAATTTTATTCCAAGTAAATAATTAATTATGAATTTTTTATTACAACTTTTAAAAAATATAAAAGCTTGTATGTCTAACCACCTTAATTTAGTCAAAACTTTATGAAATTTAATTTTTCTTTTTTTAATCCTATAGTATGTGAAGCATAGAATGTGATGCATGTTTTGGATTCAAAAAATGTGATACCATTTGAAAGTTATAGATGTTTCTAAATCAACCTATAAATCAAGACTTTAGTCGTAATTCTAATAGAAAATAAATAATAATTATTTATTAAATTTAAATTAAAGCATAATTTATATTGGTGGAAAGCTGAGAATCTCCTCTAAACACCCTTTTTGTTTCATCAATTTTGGGTAAAAAAAAAGTCATCAGCCACATACCCTACAAATACCCATAATATTGCCACTTTTTGGCCCATCATGATCCTGCACACACCTTTACAACTCTTACACATCTTAAGAATCTAGCGGTCACTATAGGGCCTTTTGTGAAGTCTAGTTAAGTGAAAAATCTAAAATTTTGCTCCAACGCCATTGTGATTCTCAGCCCTGAGCATGAGCTTCAATGCTTGCGGGTTGAAATAAAAGAGCTGAAAGGAGAAAAGAAAGAAAACAAGAAAACATTGAAAATTAAAAGAAAGAGAAAATTCAACTTTTCAAGGGTATCCAAGCAACTCTACCAGGGCTATGGACGCCCGACCGGTAGTAGAGCAATGTTCGGGAGAATCACAACGACAACCTCGTTAGGGCTATGGATGCATGATTGGCAGCGAGGCAATGTCCCGAATGCTTTTGGAGTTAGAATAAACTACATAGCTTGACTTGATGGAGCTTGGGTTCTTGTAGCAATCGAAGGATGGGAATTAATGCAATTTCACACACTTGGATTTTCAGCATACTGAACATTGGGTTGGCTAGTGGTTTTGATCCTTTGGTTGAGTGTCTAGTTTGTTTTCCCTAGCGTGAAGGTCGGAACCAAAGATTTTGGGTTTGTGATTCCAGTTTGTCATCAAATGATCCGGTGGATATTTTTAGTGAAAATTGAGGTGTCTCCATTCTCTCCAAAATCTACACCATCAAAAAGAGCTCAACGTCCTGATTCCAACACAACTCGAACAGAGCGAAAAGGAGTCCGTTTGTGCAAGTTATGGCCAGTCAAACCTTGGGTCAAATTGGGATCCAAGGGTGTCTAGGAAGCGGAAAAAAATGACGTTGTCAAAATTTGTCAAAGTTAGCATCATTGTGAAGAGCTCGTTGAGATGATTCTGACGGCATTCGTTTCATCGAAATCCGACATCGTATGCTCAACTTATCAGTGGTCAAAGTTTGTAGTTGACTTTTGAGGTGGACCGTACGGATGCTGACATCAACATTCCGTACTGTACGGATGGTGAAGTGGACGAACCAGTATTCGACATATGGCATCCATGTCAGCATTGTACGGAACCAATCATGTGGTGACACGTGTCCTTTCCATACAGTCGTACACACAGTTAGCATCCACGTCAGCGTACAGTCAGCCTCGTCAGTGGCCACGTCATCGAACACGTCAGTAGGTCACGTCATCGGACACGTCAGCATGTAGTTCCACGTCATCATCTAATTGGTAGACATGTCGGCATCTAGTCATCACTATCAGCGAATCAGAAGTTGACACATGGCACCTCCTTGGCGTGCCACGTGGCCTCACTTTAACCTCCGATGGGTTGGAGTTGTTTTGTTTGTTAAGAAAATCCTTCGGGGATTTAAACCCCAAACCTCTCCCTCATGAGTTATGGGCTCGGCCATTCCACCAAATCTGCGGGCCTATCTATGAATGGTGACGGATTTGTTTTGTTGATTTAAAATTGGCAAATGGCTATTAAAAGCCAGCGGCGGGGGTTGAACCCCCAACCACCGGCCTAATAAAAAACTTAACTGCCGGTAAGCCATCGAATGGCTTTAGACTCTTAGGTGGCATCAGTTTTATTTGTTAAGTGTCCAAAACCAAATGCCTTATTTTTTAAAACAAATTCCCCTAATTTTTAAATAAAACAAACAATGAAATCTAAAAACCATGGTAATAAGCCCGAGAATGAATAATGAAAATGGGCTTAGATTGATTAAAGGAGATATATTCTAGATTGTTATGTATAAATGGGGGATTTCTTTGTAAATTTGGGAGATTAAATTGTTTTTAGGAGATATGGGGAAATAATTGTAAATCATTTGGTTATGAGCCAAATTGAGTAATATTTTTGTATAAAAAGGGTTGTATGGGTGAGAGTTGAGTTAAGTGATTTTTTCCAAGCCAAGGGTGAAGTAGTGAATTAAAGAGTTTTTCTAAGAGATTTTTGAAGACTATTCTGCACGTTGAGGGCATGTTATGCTGATGTGTTTAAGGGGATAAGTCTTGGTGCTTTGTACTTGATTTTGGAGATTAATCGGATCGGTCGTACTCTATTGGAGCTGACTCGGAGACGTAGTCACATTTGTGGCGAACTCCGTAATCAAACACTATTTGCACTTCTTATCTCCTCTCTCATGTTCTGATTTGTCACTTTAAGTTTCAATTTTTAATGCATAGTTTTGTTAATGTATGCATGAATTAAAATTCCGCAAAGTTGTTTTTATTTGAGCATTCAAACACAATCTAGTCTAGATCCATATACAGATCAAGTTGGTATCAGAGCTCAGTTGACTATTATTGCAGTTGTTTTCTTGAATGCTAATGAGATCCAGGATTCAGAAGGGTGAAGGCAAGCTTGAAGACTTTGATCCTAAGATCGGGAAGCGAAGAACTTTTCCGAAGATGTCTGTGTCTAGGATGGAGGTTCCTGAAGAAATTAGTGAGGAGGAATTTCAAAGAGCATTCCTTGAGATGAAGGCTAAGGTGGACATACTTTTCCAAGAGAGACAAGAGTGAAAGGAATGTGAAGAAGGTTCATCGAAGCAAGAAGATCGCAAAGAAAAGAAAGGGAAACATCATGGAGATGGTGACAAGCAACCAGATCCACCCTCTTCTTCTTCTCCTCCCTCTTCTCCTTCTTCTCCATCTTCTCCTCATTCTACTTCTTTTAATCCTTTCAAGAGTGGGTATAAGCCTAAAATTAAATTGGATGTAAAATTTGACTTGCCTAAGTATTGTGGTGAACTTAATACTGAAAAATTGGATGATTGGATTCAACAAGTTGAAGTCTACTGTAGAGTCCAGAACCTATTAGATGATGTTGATAGGATCCAATTAGCTACTCTTCGGTTAGGAGGTACAACTTTAACCTGGTGGGAGAGTAAGACTAAGGCAGAAGTTTCACAACATGGTAGAGTCAGTTTAACTTGGGCAGAATTTATTGATGCTCTTAAAAAGCAATTTTATCCCCTAGGACATATGCAACTGTTAATGATGGACTGGCAAATGTTTAGGCAAGGGAAAGGTCAATCTATTCAAGAGTACACCCATGAATTTAGGAAAAGGGATATTGCTTTGAATGTTCCTTTGTATACCCAGGACACTTTGTTGAAGTACACAGGAGGTCTGCATTCCTACCTTAGGCATTCTATTTTGGTTTTGAATCCTAACAACCTTGATGAAGTTTGTGTCCAAGCTACACACTTAGAGTCAAGGGGTAAAGGATCTTTTATTGATAAGTTTGATAATGATGTAAATAAATCTTCTAAGGTTGCAGAGACAGGGAAAGGAAAGAAGGCAACTATAGTTAAGAAGGATGATAAACTTTCTTGCACTCATTGTGACAGGAAGGGTCATGATGAAGAACATTTTTGACAGTTGCATCCAGAACCGAGGCCTAAGTGGGCTCATAAACGTAATCATAAACAAAAAGGTAAGGAGAAAGCCACAAACGTGGTTATGGATCTTGGTTCAGATTCAGATGACGAGACTAAGATAACAGCTATGGGTCTAAAAGGTAAAGCTCCTATTTCCAGTGTTTCTATTCATAGTTGTGCTTCTACTTCTAAAGTTAATGATGTCTCTGAAGATGTGAAGAGGAATGAGTTGTTTCATTTAAGGGTTGTTGCTAAGAACACTAAAATTGATGCACTCATAGATAGTGGTTCTCAAGTGAATTTAATTTCAGAAAGTATTGTAAAGAACTTGGGATTAAAAACTACACAACATAAGAAACCTTATCCACTAGGCTAGATTTGTGAAAATGATAAGTTGCAAGTAACAAGACAATGCACCTTAAGATTCGTAATCACTAGTAAGTTTGTGGATGAAGTACAATTTGATGTGGTTCCACTAGATATCTATGGGATAGTGCTTGGTAGCCCTTATCTTTATGACAAAAAAGCAATTTTCTATAGGGAAAAGAATCATTATCACTTGTTTAAAGATGGCATACAATATATTGTACATTCTCACAGGTTTAAGACTAATCATTCTTTTGCAAACACAAGGTAGTTAAAGAGGGTAATTAATGCAAGTAAAGAGTTAACTCTTATGTCTGTCAGTACAAGTGGTCCTAAACTTGAACTTGGAGTAGCTAACCAGGATTAGATGTTGCAGGATGCACCCATAGTACAGCATGAGAAAATGATGCTTGAAAGCATTGATGGTTCCTTGGGTAAAAATGTTCCTGTTGTGAAGGATCGATATGTTGGTTTATTCTCTTTCATTTCTGCATTATTGGTCAGCTTGATGCTAGTCAATTTTTGTTGGTTAGTGGCTACGACATTTGATGTAGATGCTTATGGAAGTGATAAAGTTATGCTTATGTTCAACAATGTTGTTGCAGTCTTCATTGTGCTTGTGAGCCAGGTATGCAGATGTATAGAAGATACAGAACAAGTGGGGAGGCCAAGTCCTCACTTAATGTCAGAGTAAATGCCACTTTTGGAGGTCCAAAAGGTCTTCAGTTGGGAGGCTTGATCCAGTGGATATTTTTAGTGAAAATTGAAGTTCCTCCATTCTCTCTAGAATCTGCACCATTAGAAAGAGCTCGACGTCCTAATTCCAATGCAACTCGAATGGAGCGAAAAGGAGTCCGTTTGTGCAAGTTATGGCCAGTCAAACCTTGGGTCAAATTGGGATCCAGGGGCGTCCAGGAAGCAGAAAAATGACATCATCAAAATTTGTTGAAGTTAGCATCATTGCGAAGAGCCCGTCGAGATGATTCCGACGGTGTTCGTTTCGTCGAAATCTGACATCGTATGCTCAACTTATCAGTGGTCAAAGTTTACAGTTGACTTTTGAGGTGGACCGTACGGATGCTGATGTCAGCATTCCGTACTGTATGGATGGTGAAGTGGATGAACCAGTATTCGACATATGGCATCCATGTCAGCATTGTATGGAACCAATCATGTGGCGACACGTGTCCTTTCCATACAGTCGTACACATAGTCAGCATCCACGTCAGCGTACAGTCAGCCTCGTCAGTGGCCATGTCATCGAACACGTCAGCAGGCCATGTCATTAGACACGTCAGCATGGCACGTTAGTTCCACGTCATCATCCAATTGGCAGACACGTCGGCATCCAGTCATCACTGTCAGCAAATCAGAAGTTGACACGTGGCCCCTCCCTGGCATGCCACGTGGCCTCACTTTAACCTCCGGTGGGTTGGAGTTGTTTTGTTTGTTAAAAAAATCCTTCGGGGATTTGAACCCCAAACCTCTCCCTCGCGAGTTACGGGCTCGGCCGTTCCACCAAATCCACGGGCCTATCGATGAATGGTGATGGATTTGTTTTGTTGATTTAAAATTGGCAAATGGCTATAAAAACCAGCGGCGGGGGTTGAACCCCCAACCGCCGGTAAGCCATCGAATGGCTTTAGACTCTTAGGTGGCATCGGTTTTATTTGTTAAGTGTCCAAAACCGAATGCCTTATTTTTTAAAACCAATTCCCCTAATTTTTAAATAAAACAAACAATGAAATCTAAAAACCATGGTAATAAGCCCGGGAATGAATAATGAAAATGGGCTTAGATTGATTAAAGGAGATATATTCTAGATTGTTATGTATAAATGGGGGATTTCTTTGTAAATTTGGGAGATTAAATTTTTTTTAGGAGACATGGGGAAATATTTGTAAATCATTTGGTTATGAGCCAAATTGAGTAATATTTTTGTATAAAAAGGGTTGTATGGGTGAGAGTTGAGTTAAGTGATTTTTTCCAAGCCAAGGGTGAAGTAGTGAATTAGAGAGAGTTTTTCTGAGAGATTTTTGAAGACTATTCTGCATGTCGAGGGCATGTTATGCTGATGTGTTTAAGGAGATAAGTCTTGGTGCTTTGTACTTGATTTTGGAGATTAATCGGATCGATCGTACTCTATTGGAGCCGACCCGAAGACATAGTCATGTTTGTGGCGAACTTCGTAATCAAACGCTGTTTGCACTTCTCTCCTCTCTCATGTTCTGATTTGTCACTTTAAGTTTCAGTTTTTAATGCATAGTTTCGTTAATGTATGCATGAATTAAAATTCCACAAAGTTGTTTTTATTTGAGCATTCAAATTCAATCTAGTCTAGATCGGTATACAGATCATCAAAATTCTCTGGAGCATTTCCCTATCAAGTTGCCATTTGTTGTGCATTTTTTGTACACACGCACCGCCATAGGTAGGGACCCCCTTTTTTTCACTCTTGATAGGCTGCTTTGCTCCTATCTTGTTTTGTGTGCCCCATTTTCCAAACCCAAATTGGTCATGTTCCTTCAAACGATCAAATCCCACTGACCAAATTCACCTACTTAGGGTATTCAAATCCATGGACAAATGACGTCCCCTGTCCCTTTTCTACCCATTGTCTTGTTTCTGCTGACTTGGTCCTTGATCGCTCGATTCACTTTTTTCCACATTTTTTACTTTGGGGATAGCTTTTTAGCAGATTTGGGATGTGTTCGTAGTGCCTAAGTGAACTGCCAAAGTTTCGTCAATGTTTCGTTAATTTTTGGTGGTTTCAGAACTTTCCCGATAGAACTCCCTTCCTCTTTGGTTGTTTTGGAAACATCTATGAACCCCTATCGGTCCGGTTTCCACATTTTTGACTTTGGGGCCAACTTTTTGGTGGATTTGGGATGTGTTGGTGGTGCCTAAGTGAACTACCAAGGTTTCATCAAATTTCTGTTAATTTTCAGTGGTTTCGAAACTTTCCCTTTGGAACTCCCTCCCTCTTTGGCTATTTTGGAAAAATCTGTGGACCCCTACCGGTCTGGTTTCCACATTTTTGACTTTGGGGATAACTTTTTGGTGGATTTGGGATGTGTTTGTGGTGCCTAAGTGAATTTCCAAGGTTTCGTCAATGTTTTGTTAAGTTTTGGTGGTTTTGAAACTTTCCCTCCTGAATTTCCTCCCTCTTTAGCTATTTTAGAGACATCTGTGGACCCCTGCTAGTCCAGTTTCCAATTTTTTACTTTGGGTACAACTTTTTGGTGGATTTGAGATGTGTTTGAGGTGCCTAAGTGAACTACTAAAGTTTCGTCAACGTTCCATTAAGTTTCAGTGGTTTCAGAACTTTCCCTCCAGAACTCCCTTCCTCTTTGGCTATTTTGGAAACATCAGTGGACCCCTGTTAGTCCGATTTCCACATTTTTGACTTTGGGGATAAATTTTTGGTGGATTTGGGATGTGTTCATGGTCCTAAGTGAACTTCTAAGGTTTCATCAACATTCTGTTAAGTTTCAAAACTTCATCCCCCTTTGGCTATTTTGGAACATCCGTGGAGCCCTGGCAACCCGGCCTCCGGGACTCTGTCCCTTTGTGGTTGTTTCCAGAACTCTATCCCTCCATGGCCATTTAGAACATTCATGGAGCCCTGGTGACTAGGCCTCCGGAGCCTAGCCCCTTTGTGGCCATTTTGAACATCTGTGGAGCCCCAGCGACCCGACCTTCGGAGCCCGACCCCTCCGTGGCAGTTTTTGGGACTTCATCCCTCTGTGGCTATTTTGAATATCCATGGAGCCTCAACAACCTGGCCTCTGGAGCCCAGATCTGTGGAGATCTGTGGAGCCCCAGTGACCTGGCCTCTAGAGCCCAGCCCCTCTATGGCCGTTTCTGGGATGACTTCATCCCTCCATGGTCGTTTTGAACATTCATGGAGCCCCAGCCTTCAGAGCCCGGCCTCTCCATGGCCATTTTGAACATCCGTGGAGCCCCGATGACCTGGCCTCTAAAGTCTAGTCCCTCCATGGCCATTTCCGGGATTCCACCCCTGCGTGGCCGTTTTGAACTTTCGCTTATTTTGAAATGAGTCCAATCTTGAGGAAGGTTTTCTAGGCACTCTTCCTTCCCCTTTTCCCATGTGCTATGATTGAAAAATATTGGTTTTGCTAAGTTTTGTGAGGTCCGGGAACTTCCCTTCTGGTTTGTTTTCCCTCATTTGCTACTCGCCCCCTTGGGCCCGCGTTAATGTCTATGGTCCAAATGAGCTCCAAATATGAATATTATGATCTTTTGATGATGCATGGATGGATCTAACAAGGATTTTGCAAGATTTGACTAACGTTTTCCTTTATTTTTGTATGAAAGCACTTAGGACACTTCATGTATGTAGGATTCAAGGAGCCTACTATAGGTCCATTAGGAGACCCATTGAGAAAGTTGAACAAGGAATACACATAGCTCCTATCACCATGCATTTCATGTTCACCTCTCTTGCTAGCACCCACCAACAGGGTCGCCATTAGAAGAAGGCCTGTGCTAAGGAAGTCAAGGACAAAAATGCAAGGGGGTGGCCTTGAAAAAAGCATGAGGGAGTTGTCCGCCCGAATCAGGGTCAACCAATCCATTGATGCCAATCGTCGACGGGCTCACTTGTTCCAAGGAAGAACACTACAAACACATCAAGTAAGAAGGCAAATTTCAAGTAACTTTAGCTACAATGAAAAGGGCAATTAGTTAAATGACGAAATTGCTACAACACTTGAGCACTAGATGACAAAAAAAGGAAAAAACAAGGATGTATTTTAAATTGTTGGATATTGTGGGGTAGGTGAAATCTTAATGTAATCAAATCTGGGCCACTCATTGTGATTTAATCCTAGCCATTCATTTGGGCTTTGGAAAACTATAAATAGGGGCTTTCCCCTCATTTGTAAAGGTTGGAGAGCTATTGTAAAAAGCATTTGCAGCAATAGAAGATAGCATTGCATGATTTTATGGATGTTCTCTTTGATTTTGTTCATCTTGCATGCATGGTTTTTCCTTCCATCTTAGTTTTAGTATTAGTTTCTTGAATTCCTTTCATGATGGTGTTGTTGTTATAGTATTTTATGAGCTTTCATCCCATACTTTTAGCACTTGTTGATGACAAGCTGCTATGCAAAGTTATCCTAGGCTTCTTTTTTTCATTACTGCAATCTAGTTCAATTGTATGTTCATGATGTGTATGTGTAATTTGAAAATCAACATACCTTAGAAGATTGCACTCGTTTTGTGTAGCTGTAGGTTTCTCTTGGTCAAGCAAAACTCTGTTTAGGAAGCCTGTCTACTATAGCAACCACCATTGTTATTGTTCATTCATAGCTTAGGATTAGAACAAATTTCTTAACCCTTCTCCTTTTGCTATTTTTTTTAATCCTTGGTTAGAGTAGGATCCAAAGCATCACCATGAGGCTAAATCAGATGAACTTGATGAGTTTCAGCTTGCGGTTTTGAGTGGACAACCACTATTCATTCACTTCTAGCACTTTGAAACTACATTTGCAAACTGAACTTCCCATGCTTTGTAACTCATCTGTAAGTCCACCTTGTGATTCTAGAAAATCACATAAATCAACTGAGATATTCCAAGCACTGTCAAGACTTGACATTAGAGACCTTGGGATAGTGTTCTGCAATCTGATTGTGGAATATTGTCTTTCAAGAGAGGTAGTGCACCTACGCACTGCTTGTGTTGAGAAGTGCATAAAAAACACATCAACAGGTTGGTCTGTGAAGAAGGTAAAACTACGAATGTCTCAAAATTGCAAGAGATTTCAATGCAACTAAACAAAGAAGATCAAAAAAATCCCTCTTGAGCTAAGGCTCAAAAAATGGCCAATTGATGTAAGTGTCAAAGTATGGAAAGAGCTTGTAAAATCGTATGAGAATTTTGAAGCATAGAGTAAGTTCGGTGAGGAGAGTACACAGGTATTTGAATCTTCTCATAAGATTATATCAAATTTATTAAACGATTTTTAAATTTTACTTGTGCATAATTAAATTGAATTAGTATATGTTTTAGGACAAGGCCTCCAAGGCTAGGCTTCAAAAACTTCATGTCACACATCACAGTGGCTAGAAAGGTTTATAGGCCATGATCTATAAATTTGTAAGTATATTTAATATGTTAAATAATATTATTTTTAATTCCCTAGGAAAAAGTAAATGATTTCATATTAATTAGTTTAACTAGTCCATGTGCCATGTTTTGACATGAGGAGAAATATGACCAACATCCAAAGCAATTTGAAAAGGAAAAGTTACAAAGCAAAAAGTGGGTTGATTTTTTAATCTAGATGAGAACGAGGTATCAATAGTGGATATTGTTGTGTTAATATGTCAATTTTCATTTCTTGTGTTGAACTATTTATTGATGTGTAGGATGAGTTCTAAAGTGATTCTCTATTGTCCCTAGATCCCACTCAATTGTCCCATTGTTTCATGTTGAGGAAAAAAATATTGTTTGCCTTAAAGGGTAGTGGGTGACATTCATGCCTTATTTTCATCACATATTTTAATTAATGACCATTTCCTTTTAATATCTCTTAAGTGTCCTTAGTTAAGTTATGAGTTGCATCATTTGAGTAACTTAGTCCCATGTTGATTTGATATATCTTCTTTTCTCTCAAACATGGTATCTCAAGGAGTGCTTCCTTGAATTCATGTTACCATTCTACTAAGTGATCCACATGCATCTTTGTCATCCTTTCTCATGACGTTTCCATTCTCTTAACATGTAAGAATTTTTTGATGCATCTTGGTAGGCATTCTATATATCTAACACATCCTTGTAGTCTACATCACTTGGCGTAGATAACCAGCCACTTAATTTGTCTATCTAATTTTAAAAAAGGTAGCAAATTCCTGTCTTCTAAGTTAAAAAAACTCCATAAATAAAGAAATCAACAGTTAAAAACCTACAACCTGATCTGATCAACATGGAGAAGCATGTAATACTAGACTTCTTAACATTCAAAAGATAAATGGAATGTCCTTAACACCAAGTAGAGTTATCCAAAAAATCTAACTAAAAACACAAACGTGCTCCCGTACAAAATGGCCTAATGGCTGGTTGTCATAGAAGTCAAACTTGTGAAGTAATAACATTGATCAAGTTAACATATATGCATCATTTGCATAAATAGATGAACCATTTATGTGCATGAGGGTATGTGCAGGATCATCATGGAAAAAACAGGCCCTTAAGTGGCAAAAAATTCAAACAAATCAGAGTTAGGCAACTTGACGTAAAAATTTGAATAAGTTATCTATATTATTTCAAAAATATGTAAAAATAGAATTTGTAGCAACTTGAATGTAGTTTCTAAATTACTAGGTTTATTTATCAAAAAAAAATCTATTTGGTAAAAATTTGAAATTTCAATGTAGTAGTACTTAAATTTCAGGGAAAAAAAAAGTAGGTGTCTATCGACCACCCTAACAACAATAAAATGATAATATTTTTTTATAAGATTTAATACATAAGTACAAGACTCATGTCCAGATGTGATGCATATTTTTTTGTAATTTTTTCCAAGTAAATAATTAATTATGAATTTTTTATTACAAATTTTTAAAAATATAAAAACTCTTATGTCTGACCACCTTAACTTGGTCAAAACTTCATGAAATTCATTTTTTCTTTTTTAATCCTAGAGTATGCGGCTATTAGAATGTGATGCATGTTTTGATTTTGAAAATGTGATAATGTTTGAAAGCTATAGATGTTTTTCAATCAACCTATCACTCGGGACTTTAGTCATAATTCAAATAGAAAATGAATAATAATTATTTATAAAATTCAAAGTAAAACATAATTTATATTGGTGGAAAGTTGAGAATCCCCTTTAAAAACCCTTTTCATTTCATCAATTTTGGGTAAAAAAAAGTCATCAGCCACATACCCTACAAATACCCATCATATCGCCACTTTTTGGCCCATCATGATCTTGCACATACCCATGAATAAATAGTAGAAGGATGTAGATGAATTCAATTCATCTAACTTTATACCTCTTGGCAGGCATTCCTCTTGAATCTCTAATATCAGGTACCTGAGACTTCCCTATAGCTTTTACCTTTCGTCACCACATTTCCTTTTCATTGTCAGATTCGTCTCCTTTTTCCTTATCTACATTTTTGGCTTTTTCTTCTATTTCATCCCATGTTTTACCTTCCTCCTCTTCAGAATCTTCTTCTTCTTCATCATCCTCATCTAACTCCTTAAGAGATTCATCCTCTAAACCTTCCTCATTTGATTATGATTCCTCTTCTACATTAGAGGGTTCATATCCTTGATCTGACTCTTCTAAATTATCAGAATCAGAATCACTAGCTTCCATATTAAAAAAATTCCAACCACCATCTTCAATAAATTTGTCTGGATCATCAATAATAGTCTTCAAAATTGGCCACCAGTTCAAGTTCATTTTTCTTTCATAATACTTTATATCCATGGAGTTCAACCATTACTTGATGCCATCAAGCAAATATTGAGGAATGAAGTCAATGTGAAGTACATTTTGCTTGAAGTATTTGAAAGCAATAGCCATATCAAATTCATTTTTCCCAAGTCCTACTCTCTCAAAGTTAACAATCTCAATCTCACTAATAGTGATTACTAAGAAAGGTAATTCCACAAACTCTACCAAACAGTTTACTGTAGGAACAATAAAAGTAGAGGCTTTGAAAAGAACTCCATGAAAACCAAGCTCTCTAAATGGTACATCAAACTCTAGTTCAAAATATTTTAGATGAGGCTGCTCCCATAGCTCTCTTACTGGCTTGAAAAATCCTTGAAACTTTGCATTGATATTATTTTTCATGTCCTTATCTTGTTGTTCTTCCTCAATTTCATCAAGATCATACATTGACCTTATTTCCCCTCCTAAAGTTTGGACCACATCCATTACCTCCACATAAAACTGGACATCCTTGGTCTTCTTGGTTCCTATGCCATGATATGGTTATGCAAATGAAAATGAAGCAAAGTAATCATCTCCTTCTCTACTGGTTGGAATAATGCATGCTTAATGTTTTGATACATGATATCAGCTCTCTCTTCTACTCTCATGGTTGAATACCAAAATTCATTATGGTGGGCCTCCAGAGTTCCAGTCATCTTTCTTCATCTTCTACTAAATGTTGGCCTGATCCACAAGTCTACTAGCCTAATTTCCTTTGTTTTTGAAAGCTGAAGTTTCTCCCAAGTCACTAGTGTAGCTGTCTTTTCCTTTTGAGACTCTTTCATTGCTATAGGAAATTAGCGCCTAATTGATTAACAATCTCAATCTCACTAATAGTGATTATGAAGAAAGGTAATTCCACCAACTCTACCAAATAGTTTACCATAGGAACAATAAAAGCAGAGGATTTGAAAGGATCTCCATGAAAACCAAGCTCTCTAAATGGTACATCAAATTCTAGTTCAAAATATTTTAGATGAGGCTACTCCCATAGCTCTCTTACTGGCTTGAAAAATCCTTGAAACTCGGCATTGATATTATTTTTCATGTCCCTTTCTTGTTGTTCTTCCTCAATTTCATCAGGATCATACATTTACCTTCTTGCCCCTCCTAAAGTTTGGACCACATCCATTACCTCCACATAAAACTAGACATCCTTGGTCTTCTTGGTTCCCATGCCATGATATGGTTATGCAAATTAAAATGAAGCAAAGTAATCATCTCCTTCTCCACTGGCTGGAAGAATGCATGCTTAATGTTTTGATACATGATATCAACTCTCTTCTGCTCTCATGGTTGAATACTGAAATCCATTATGGTAGGCCTCCAGAGTTTCAATCATCTTTCTTCGTCTTCCACCAAATGCTAGCCTAATCCACAAGTTTTCCAACCTAATTAACTTTGTTTCTGAAAGTTGAAGCTTCTCCTAAGTCACTAGTGTAGCTCTCTCTGCCTTTTTATACTCTTTCATTGCTACAAGAAATTAGCACCTAATTGATTAACAATCTCAATCTCACTAATAATGATTACTAAGAAAGGTAATTCCACCAACTCTACCAAACATTTTATTTTAGGAACAATAAAAGCAGATGCTTTGAAAGGAACTCCATGAAAACCAAGCTCTCTAAATGGTACATCAAATTCTAGTTCAAAATATTTTAGATGAGGCTGCTCCCATAGCTCTCTTATTGGCTTGAAAAATCCTTGAAACTCTACATTGATATTATTTTTCCTATCACTCTCATGTTGTTCTTCCTCAATTTCATTAGGATCATACATTGAACTTATTTGCCCTCCTAAAGTTTGGACTGCATCCATTACCTCCACATAAAACTAGGCATCCTTGGTCTTCTTGGTTCCCATCCCATGATATGGTTATGCAAATGAATATGAAGCAAAGTAACAATCTCCTTCTCCACTGGTTGGAAGAATGCATGCTTAATGTTTTGATACATGATATCAACTCTTTCTTCTACTCTCATGGTTGAAAACCAAAATCCATTATGATGGGCCTCCAGAGTTATAGTCATTTTTCTTCCTCTTCTACCAAATGTTGGTCTGATCCACAAGTCTTCTAGCCTAATTACCTTTGGTTTTGAAAGCTGAAGTTTCTCCCGAGTCAATAGTGTAGCTCTATGTTCCTTTTCAGACTCTTTCACTGCTATAGGAAATTAGCACCTAATTGATTAACAATCTCAATCTCACTAATAGTGATTACTAAGAAAGGTAATTCCACCAACTCTACCAAATAGTTTACCGTAGGAATAATAAAAGTAGAGGATTTGAAAGGAACTCCATGAAAACCAAGCTCTCTAAATGGTACATCAAACTCTAGTTCAAAATATTTTAGATGAGGCTGCTCCCATAGCTCTCTTACTCACTTGACAAATCCTTGAAACTCTGCATTGATTTTATTTTCTTGTCCCTCTCTTACTGTTCTTCCTCAATTTCATTAGGATCATACATTGACCTTCTTTCCACTCCTAAAGTTTTGACCACATCCATTACCTCCACATAAAACTAGACATCCTTGGTCTTCTTGGTTCCCATACCATGATAAGGTTATGCAAATAAAAATGAAGCAAATTAATCATCTCCTTCTCCGTTCTTTGGAAGAATGCAAATTAATTATCTTGTTATTTAATCATATGAGTTAAATAATTAAATTACTTACTCTATAATCATATGAGTTATTTAAGAGGCATCATATATTTAACTAATTAAATTGAATTAAAACATATTAAATTAATAAATGGAAGCAAAACAAAAAGCATTTTTAGAAGCAAAAAAAGGAAGCAACAATGGAATCCAAACTAGAAACAAACTAGAAGCAATATTGGAAGAAAAAATGGTAGCAAAACCAGAAGCAAACTTGGAAGCAAAACCGGAAGCAAAACCAGGAGCAAAACAAGAAGCATTTTTTAGAAGCAAAACAAGAAGCATTTTTAGAAAAAAAAAAGGAAACATCAATGGAAGCCAAACTACAAGCAAACTGGAATCAATTTTGGAAGAAAAATTGGAAGAAAAACTAGAAGAAAACCTAGATACAAAATTGGAAGCAAAACTGGAAGCAAATTTGGAAGAAAAATCAGAAGAAAACTTGGAAGCAAAACCAGAAGCAAAACCGGAAGCAAACCTGGAAGCAAAATTGAAAGCAAAATTTGAAGCAAAATTGAAAACAAAATCGGAAGCAAAACCGAAAGCAAAATTGGAAGCAAAACTAGAAGAAAAAATAGAAGCAAAATGGGAAGCAATCTTGGAAGTGAAACTAGAAGCACAAGTGGAAGCAAAATCAAAAGAAAAAGTGGAAGCAAACCTAGAAGAAAAATTGGAAGCAAAACTGGAAACAAAATTGGAAGCAAAATTGGAAGCAAAACTAAAAGAAAAATTAGAAGCACAACCAAAAGCAAACATAGAAGCAAAACTAGAAGCAAAACTAGAAGCAATACTAGAAGCAAAACTGGAAGCAAAACTACAAGCAAACTTGGAAGAAAAAATGGAAATAGAACTGGAAGCAACATTGGAAGCAAAAGTGGAAGCAAAACCAGAAGCAAACTTGGAAGAAAAACTGGAAGCAAAACTAGAAGCAAAACTGGAAGCAAAACTGGGAGCAAAATTGGGAGCAAAAATGGGAGCAAAACTAGAAGCAAAAATGGGAGTAGACATGGAAGCAAAATTGGAAGCCAGATTGGGTGCCAATTTAGGCACTATTTCTGATGTCAATTTTTGGTGCTATTCCTAAGACTAAAGGAGACGCTATTGTTGGCACCAAATTTCCAATGCAAACTATGGCACAAAAGTGAGTGCGATGGCACAAAATCTGGCACAAAAATTGGTGATGAAATGAAGAAACTATTTTTCTCCAACATTTGTGTCGTTAGATGACTCCAAATGATGGACTCAAATACACTAAAATCTGGTGCAAAAGTCAATACTTGCCTATTGTACTCTTGTGTTAGTAGGAAATCTGGTCTTTTTGTTTTTTCCCTCATGACAAGGTTTGCAACTAGTAGATGGAGGTTTTTTAATATTTGGCATGTCTCTTACCATTCCTTTTGAACTAATCCTCACAAGATCATCAAAATTTATGTGTCCCAATCTTCTATTTTAGAGCCAAATCTCTTCTCTTTGTATGGTAAAACAATTTTTACCATTGACCTCACTGAAATGATACACATCAGTGTCAATCCTGCTTCCTTCCACAACTAACTCACCAATACTAGTCATTTTAATCTCACAACCTTTAACATGCGATGAAAGTGTAGACACCTAAAAATGACCTAAGCTTGCAAGCTTCATTTTTACCACTGTCGTCCTAGCATAATTATGACATTTAATTATGTTCTTGGTCCACATTCAACTATTGATTAAATAATTCATAATTATTTAATTAATTCATGTCCTTTTATTCTTCATGATTATTAAATAAATAAATTCTATTTATTTATTAAATATGTCACTAGTTCTCTAAGTCTCCCTATAATTAAATAAATTTCTAAATTTGTTTAGTTATCCTTATTCATTAATTCTTCCTGATTATTAAATAAATGAATTACATTTATTTATTTAATATGTCACTAATTGTCTTAATTAAATTTAATTAATTAATCTTATCTTCTAAATTGAATAATTAAATTTAATTATTTAATTGCCTAAATTAATATTCCTCTCATTTTAAATAAATGAAATTATTTAAAATGTCATCACTTTCTTAACTGTCAGTCCATTTTTGTAAATAATCTGAAAAAGATTATTTATTGTCTCACAAAATCATTATTTTGAATTAATTTAATTCAAAATAGTAACTAATCTTCCAAAAATCAAGTAATCGGGTAGATTCTTGATTTTCCAAATCTGATCTTTAGTCCAACTCTTATCTTCTTGATTTTTTGAATCTCACAAATCAGGCAGTCTTTATCTTCTTGATTTTCGAAAATCTTTATTTTCTAATTAATTTATCTCATCTTTTCTCCACCGTCAATCCAATTATCTGAGATATTATTTTGACCGTTCGATTAATGAATTTTCCCTAACCCTAATTAGGGATTCTCAGATTTAATCTGGACCTTTCATTTTAGGTTCTCGTCATGAATTAATCTCACCCGTCCATTCAAAATGCCATTTTCCTCTCACTTTTTGATTACATAGACACACGCACAAGTAGACATATTATAGGCATATTACATTCTTATACTTACACACTCATACTTTCATAGCAATTCTTATTTTTAGTTGATTAAGTCTTAGCATTGTTTAGACATAGGCATTTCAATTGTATTGTCATAGGCATAGACATTTAGACATTGCATAAATCCTTCAAAGCTTGTTGTAGGACTTAGACATTTGCAGATTGCTCGCATAACGAATCTGAGGGCAAAGCATCATCCAGCAAGTCAAAAGGTTCTATGGAGGTAATCATGGAAGTTTTGAGAAACAGGTATAATCGTTTTATCATTTGATTTCCTTTGTACTCAATAGATCTTTGGGTTTCATTGTCTTTATTGAATTATTGCTAACACTCCTAATCAAACCTAAAAGAAATCCTCAGTTACATTGGTGAACCCGACTCTTTTTTTTCTAATTTTTTCTATACGGTTCTTGTGTTTTTTGCTGTTTTGTAGGTACAGGTATGGAGCGATGCAACTGCTTTTTTAAAAATTGTGATGCATCTGATGCATCGCGATGCATCTGACAACAGAAAAGCCGCAATCGCTCTGTCGTGATGCAATCGACCTCAAGAAAGCTGCATTTGAAGCACTGAAACACATCTGATATGCAGAGCGACACAATCATTCTATCGCGACACAATCGTCTGGTAAATTTTTTTGTCATTTTGCATTCAATTTTTTACTGTTTTCTGCATTTCTTTTATCCTGTTTATTTCCTGCATTATGCCTAGCATAGGGTTTCAGTTACTAATCAGGATTTGTAGTTTGTTGGCAGTTACTCTTTGTGGGTTGAAGACAAACGATAAAACTACTAATGGATTATCTTGCTGGTTCGACTATCGAAGGCCAAATACTAAAACAATGTGTTTGCATTTTTAGTAGTGTAACTCACATTTTATTTTTGGTGCAATTAAAACGAACCTATGTTTTTTGTGTTTGAGTGTGTTTGCAAAGTGGTAGGGGAGTATGCTCTCACCTTGTGAAAACTTGGTGATCAAAAACCTAGACCCGTTTTTATCTGTTCTTACCCACAATTTGGTATATCAGAGTATCCTCTCCCCTCGCGCTTTTGAGCGATCTTGGGTGTAAGAGAAACGGTTACCAACTCTAGAAATTGGGCCTGCCTGGGGATTTCATCACCCCAACACAACTCAAATTGGCAACGGAGCTAAAGCCAAGCTACCCCCGACCAGTATATAAATGTAAACCTTAAGGGAATACCTAAGGTTGCTTGTGCAGATGTGTCATACGTACGGAGTTGTACTCCCTTAAACCCTGTTGAGCTTAACCTCTTCAGGCTGGAGTGCCACCTTAATGGTAATTAATCTCTTTCCCCATGTATGGCCACTCGAACAGGGGTCCCTAACTAAAAAAATTTGTGTAGTAAGCCAAAATCCTTCTATTTGCTAGCGCAGCACCCGTCGGTGTGAAGGCATCCACACTTTCGCAGTTTGTAGTAGAGGTGATCAGCTCGCCATGGGAGTTTCATGGGGGTTGGAAGCTTGGTTGGCCTGAGAAGAGAGTGCAATGTAAGGGGGAGCCCGTGCAGCCAAGCTTCTGAATTCACACGCTATAGATATCTGGTTGGGGAAACCCGCATGGAATCTAGCGAATACTATTATGGCCTAACCTAGGATTGTGCTTATCTAATGTGTGTTTGGTTACTTTTAAAAACATTGTGCTTGTCAAGTGCTTTCTAGAATTATCAAATTTATAGCTCCAAACAAAATGCTCAATATCAAACAGATCAAACTTACAATCAAAATGACAAGAAAATCAATTTGAAACAAAACTATGTCGCATCTGTTGAATCGCAATCAATTTTATGCACCGCAATCGCTCTGTCAAGCCACAGTTGACATTTAAAATGCCACATCTGTATGTGTCACGACGCATCTGAACACTGCAGAGCTGCATATGCAAAACTGAGACACAACTGACTGTCATTGAGTCACATTTGACAAATTGAGTCGCATTTGTCTGTTTCTGAGTCACATTTGTTGAACTTGAGCCGCATTCACAAAACCTCGATGCAACTGACACCTCAAACGATGCATTTTCCTGTCACTATTTAAAACTTCATATAAGGTTAAATCTAAAGTCTTCATCTTGTCAAAAATTTGTCAAACACTGTTTCTAAGAAGATTCTGTCAAAAACCAAACTTGAAATTGCTCAAATTCTTGAGCATTAGTTTGCATTCATCACCATAGGTTTCATCCTTCATTATTTTAGTTGCATACATTCGACATTAGGTTGTCCCTAGGTTCACATTTTTGCATCTTTAGGATTAGGTAAACCTTAGCACAATTTGCAACATCATTGTTTTCGAAACTAGGCTCTTTTGGACTAAGTTATCAACCCCCTTTTTTAGTCATTGTCCTCTTTTGTGAAATTTTCCAACTCAAAAGTCTAGTTAGGAAAATTCACTAGTCATATCGACCTTGTCACCTTGTCATTTTCAACAAAGTCCTCTAGTAACCAAAATCAAAAACAAAGTTTGAGCTTAGAAGTGCTTAGGTACCCTTGTCTTAAATTGCATTTTAGGTTTTCACATTGCATATCCTATTCACAAAAATCCAAAAAAAAAAAACATTATCCATCCTAGTCATCATTTGAAATTTAGACCTTGCATAGCGTCATCACTACACTTAGTTGTCATTCCTTTTCATTTGAGCAATCTCATTTATGGTGGAAACTAGACTTCAAAAACAACAAAGACAAATGGAAAATCCTTGGCAAGACCCCACGTCCACTGTCAGCAATCCAACGTATGACCCAAACTGGACCTTTGATGATCCATTTAGCAAAACAAACAATCAACCTCTAACGACAACACCACACTCATCAAACAATCCATTTGAACCATTCTTGTGCAAAGATGAGTATGGTCAAATACTCGAAGAAAACTTAGAGGTAGTAGCACAGGACCTAGAGGCCTCTCAATTTGTTGAAACAATGGTCCTTTATGACAGAGACAGATACTTGGCCATACTCTTGAGTCAAGGAGCCAAATTACCCCAAGGATTCGACATTACCATGATACAATCAACGCCTCTAGACCCTAATGACAACAACATGCATAACATATCACATAGTGGTCAACCTCCAAACACTACGAGAAATACCTTCTTTGACACTACAACGACAGTGCATGCTACCTCCAACATCCCAAACACCTCCAACACAATAAATACTACATCTATTGGAGGATCACAATCATCCACAATGCCCACAACATCCACGACACTATCCCAATCGGCTGGAACCACTCTTGGATCCTCAACAATATGGGCAAATTACTCCAACCCTCTCTTCACCACTACGATAAATGCCATGGGGGCATCATCAAGTCATAACAACCCCCCCTTGATAGCTACATCTACTACCATGAGTACACCTTCAACATATCCGCTCAGTGGTGTTTCACAAAATCCTTTGGGAGGGGGCAAGGGACGCATTTTCATCCAAGGGCAACAACCAAACATTAACACGACAACACAGTCACATGTCATTGCCTCCCAAGGTACAAATACAAACATTCCCCTTGTGCAAACCCAACAATTCGCACAAGGTGGCCAAGTAACACAACCCATGTCACCATTAATGCATCATAGCATTCATGGTCATCACATTCCCCAAATAATGACACACATGGCTGGGGGACACATCCCAACCTACTCATCTAACATTCATACTCACCAACACGTGCCCAATCATAACTTTCAATATCAACAACACGACAATCCACAAATGCCATACATACCACAACAATCCATATCGCCACAATACACCAATATTCACGCACAAGAAACGGGACCCTATGGTGTACCAAGCAATACAACATACGGAAACACAAATGATCTTGTTATGGATGCCCCCCAAACAAGACTAATGGGGGTAGAAAAAACTATTCAAAACCTCTACATTTCAGGCCAGAAATTGAAAATATCGTATGACCTAAATGTATACCCATTCGACATGAGCATATACATGCCTCCATTTCCTCCGGGATATGTGTCACCCAATTTCACAAAATACAGAGGCAAGACAAACCCCATTGAACATGTTCGCGAATTTGCAACCAATTGTATGGAAAATACCTATGAACAAACATACTTGATGAGACTCTTTTCTAAAATTCTGGCGGTTCAAGCCCTTGAATGGTTTTCCACATGAAAGGATATCCAGACATGGGATGAGCTTAAATGAAAATTCATCAAAAACTACGTGTACAACATCGACATGGACACCTCCATCACTAGCTTGTGCACTCTCACGTAAGAGGATGCTGGAGAGACATTTATCCCATTTTTTCAAAAATGGAGAAGCCTTGCTAGTCAATGTCACATTGACATCCCCGAAAGGGAGAAAGTCGACATGTTTGTCCAAACACTTCTGGGGCCCCTAAAATATGCATTGCAAATAAATTGTTGCACAAACTTCACAGATTTAGTCGAAAAAGGGGTCCAAATTGAGAAAGCCCTTATTGCAAAGGAAGAATTATGATATGGTTCCAAAAATACAAATTTCAATCCAACCATTGACAAGAATAAATACTTGGTAAAAAATAAACACATTACAAATGACGGTGTTGTTGATGCCAAGACTGTAAACATTATGGGTCCCGTACTGGCCCTAAAAGGGGTTCAACAACAACACCAACCAACAACGACATTGACACCCCCTCCTAATGTCCCTATCAACAATCAGAACAGTCAAAATAATTAGGGACAGTACCGTCAGATGAGACAATTTCCTAAACGTCGCACATACACTCCTTTAGGTGAACCCATTGAAGAAGTCCTTAAGAAATGTCTCCAGAATGGGGTCATTACACTCCAAGAACCAAAACCATATGACCCAGGATAATTCAAACCAGCATGGTGGAATGACAATGCATTTTGTGAATACCATCGAGGAAAAGGACATACAACCTCTAACTGTCGACAATTGAAAAACCTAATACAAGATCTTATCGAAAGTCGCGTCATTGAAGTAGGTGGATCTCAATTTGCCTCCAATTCAGATCATACTATCCATAAGAATCCACTACAGGACCATGGTTCTCATAAGGCTTCCACGTCAGGTCGACAGATGCACAATAATCAAGCTAACTTCACCCGAGTCAAGTACGACTATTCTAGTGGACCTACTATAAACAATGTTCGAATTGAAAATGAATACATCAATACCATTACGGTCAGGAGAGCACCCCAATGTAACACTACTACGCGCAGTGGCAAGGTCACTGTAGCTGGTCCACCTACCGCTAGACAAGCCAAAATCACCATACCGGGCCCATCTGCTAAATAGTCACAACCTGTCCCATCTGCTAAACAGTCACAACCTGTCCCAACCATAAAGTAGTGGAAACTCAAAAGTAAGTTCAACCTCATCGACCAGCTAGGAAAGACTCCCATACAAATATCTATAATTGAGCTGCTTCGCATATCCCCTGCACACAAAGAAATCCTGGATAAAACCTTGCTTGAGTCATCGGTCCCCAAGGACATGGATGTCAATAAATTTGAAACCATGGTGGGATATCTCACTATGCCTCACCATGTCACCTTCTCAGATCAAGATTACTCATCACCTAAAACCAACCACAATGATGCATTGCACATAGAAATTTTTGTCCACAAGCACAAAGTTAGACGGGTTTTAGTAGATGGCAGAGTAGGATTGAATATATGCTCCCTCAAACTAGTTAAGGCTCTAGGGTTCTTTGATGCATGCGTAGACCCAACAAAGAGTATAGTGATCAAAGCATACGATGACGAGGAATGCTCTTCACGGGGCGTTATCTCTCTCCCAATCAGAGTGGGATCGGTCATTGTGGACACAACCTGCCAGGTCCTGGATTTGGAACTACCATATAACATCTTACTAGGCCGTCCATGGATTTATGCCTTAAAAGCCGTTTCGTCCACATACCACCAATGCCTAAAGTTTCCATTTGACGGCATAGAAATAACCATATATGGAGACCCCGACCCTTTTCCAATATTGTAAAAACCTAAGGGGTATTTTTGAAAATTGAGTGCCTATTAATTGAGAAGCACCTGGCTCCTCGTCATCCAAATACGTCGACCCATCAACACTCATGCCATCTTCCACATCCGCTCCATCCACATCTTCCGCCATACCACCACCTTACACTAGCCCTAAGATAGAATCCACTGTCAAAATCCAGGACCTTGGCTGTGGAGAATTCAAACTGCACATAGCATACAGCATAACAAAAATGCCCAAGTCTCCAAAGGACTATGGTCGGTCATGTTTCAAAATGGAACCTCAGGAAACTTTCAAAGTTCCACCAAAAACAGTTTTCATCAAGTGGGGAGACATGAGTATGGAAGACCTTATTGACATTATAGGATGGATCTATAAAGATACTATCACACTACCCCCGTTACCAGTTCAAAAGTATGGCAAGGGTTTTGACATCATGAAGGCTAAAGGCTACGATGGTACTAGTGGCCTAGGAAGAAATAAAACTGGCCGAAGGGAACCCATAAAAACTTTTCAAATTCTGAAGTATCTTGGATTAGGGTTTGGATCACTCGACAACGACGATCGACTCACCTCGGGACTTTCAAGTGAGTGAGTACATGCTTCAGATAGTGTCGAGACTACTAGGGAAACCCTCACTGAAACTAACTCCCAAGAGTGGGAATTTGGCTCAAAACGATCCCTAAGTGACTATTGTCTTGATGATTTGTTTGTTGAACCAGGGGAACTGACCTCTGAACAACAGTTTTGGCAAACATTCAAAATTTAACAGGCACCAAATAGTTAAAGTCCCATTTCCACTTCCCATGATGTACAACACCCATCATCTGAACCCCCTCAGTCCAATCCATCTGAAGTATCTGATGACATTGACAATCAGGGCTCTAAAACCTTCACCCCTTATTTTGACAACGAATATGACACTAGTGAAGGAGAATATTAGATAAAGTATGATGTCGAGTTGGATGATGATAATCTCATCTACAACATCATTGAATACATCTACATGCTATCCACATCCTCACCCCAATTCACCAACATTGACGATGGCATTTCCTTAGTTTACCTTGAGCTAGTTGATTGAGACCAACAAGGACCGCCAGTGCTAGACACATTTCAAAATGATGAGGCAATTGTTGAATTTATGGGATTACGAGAAGGCATACCTAGTGGGGACCACAAATCAGGCTTCGCCATCAATTTAGACTGCATGGCATACTTCGGCGAGACTGCTCCATCCTCTAGTCGCAAAAGTAAAAATAAGAATAAAACAAAAAGTGAAACATCTCTAGGTGAAAACTGAAAGGCACCTCTTGATGATAAAATAGTAAAAATAAAGGACGTATATGCGGGTGAAAACCTCTCTGAGGTGCCCAAAGATGGAGGACTGGACTTTCTCCCCATGCAATAGGAGAAATCGGCTATGCTTATCAAAGACACAATAGAGGATAACATATCAACTACAGAAGATCCGAAGATGGTCCTTTTTGCTATATCATTAATTGAAGATGAGAGATCATAATTTCATAAATTCTTTGTAGAGCGAAAAATCAACTTCGCATGGTCCTATGCTGACATGCTAGGATTGGACCTAAAACTAGTTCTGCACCATCTCCCGCTATTACCTATTGCTAAACTGGTCAAGCAAAAGTTGCACAAAATGCACCCTCAAGTTGCTCTATTGGTCAAGGCCGAGTTAAAGAAATTACTGGACGCCAGATTCATACGGTCTATTGATTACGCTGAATGGATTTCTAACTTGGTGCCGGTGACAAAGCCAAATGGGCTGATTCACGTATGTACAGAATTTCGAGACCTCAATAAAGCTTGCCCAAAGGATGACTTTCCTTTGCCAAACATTGACATCATAGTTGACCTCACTATAGGATATGAGATGCTATCCCTCATGGATGGTTTCTCCGACTATAATCAGATTCGCATTGCTCCTGAAGACCAGCACAAAACAACATTTACTTGCCCATGGGGTACATATTGTTGGAATGTCATGCCATTCGGTCTCAAAAATGCAGGTGCCACATACCAAAGGGCTATGACCACAATCTTCCATGAAATGATGCACAAAATAATGGAAGATTATGTAGATGACTTATTGGCCAAATTAGAAACCAGGAAAGATTATCTGAAGGTACTCGACACAATTTTCAAGAGACTTGAAGAGTACAAAGTCCGGCTAAATCCTAAGAAGTGTTTTTTCGGGGTCACATCAGGAAAACTCTTGGGATACATAGTTTCCCGAAGAGGAATAGAGGTTGATCCAGCAAAGGTCAAAGCCATCATAGACATGCCTCTGCCCACAGGAATCAGTGAACTAAGAACTCTACAAGGCAGGTTACAATCTATTCGGCGTTTCATAGCCCAATTGGCAGATAAGTGTCACCCATTCTAGTATCTGTTGCGCAAGGGTATTCCCTTTGTATGGATAGATAAATGTCAAGAAGCCTTTCAGAAAATCAAAGATTACCTACTGTCAACACCAGTCCTCATGCCTTCAATTCATGGAAAGCCATTGATCCTATACATTTCGACTACTAGTTCAGCATTAGGGGCATTACTGGTACAAAATTATCATGAAGGAAAAGAATGAGCCATCTATTACATCAGCCGCACACTGATAGGATATGAGTTGAATTATACAAACATTGAACTTGCATGCCTTGCTATTGTCTTTGCATCCCAGAAACTAAGACACTATACGCTCAGTCACCAGACACACCTGGTTGCCAAGATTGATCCACTGAAATATCTCTTAAGTTGGGCGGCATTAACAGGCCGGTTGGAAAAATGGGTCATGATACTAAGCGAGTATGACATACAATATGTCGAGTGTAAGTCAATAAAAGGACAGGTAATAGCAAATCAGCTGGTAGATGCACCGATTCAAGTCACTCATCCACTAGTAACTGATTTTCCCGATGAGCATTTTTCATGCGGAACCAGCAGTACCATGGAAGCTATATTTTGATGGGTCTCATACTGGTCATGGCTCAGGCGCTAGAATCTTGTTCATCACACCACAAGGGGATTCAATTCCTAAGGCATTCCGGATGGCTTTCCCTTGTACAAATAACATTGCTGAATATGAAGCACTAGTCACAGGTCTCAAAATGGAAATTAAATAGAAAATTCAAAAGTTGCATGTATTCGGGGATTCTCAGCTTGTTATCAACCAAGTGAATGATGACTATGAAACAAAGGATGAGAAGTTGCTTCCCTACAAGAGGATGGTGGATAGTTTCCTGACATACTTCCAATTGATTTCTTTTGAATAAATCCCTAGGATACATAATAAGGCAGCTAATGCAATGGCTACTATTGATTCTCTCTTGGATATCCCTCAAAATGCGTCACGATTTGAATTCTTAATAGAACAACTTTTAATCCCCGCATATGATATCCCAGAATCAGAAATGGTTTGTGAACTTGTTGGTCCCAACTCTCCCTGGTATCAGGACATTTACGACTACCTAAAATCTCAAACCCTTCCACTGAACCTATCCAATAACCAAAGGAAGTCCATCTGAAAATCTGCAAAGTATGTCATTGTCAGTGACACCCTATACCGCTATAGTTTTGATGACACCCTCCTTAGATGTCTCAACACGAACGAAGCGCGTACGACCTTACGTGAAGTGCATGATGGTATATGCAGATCTCATTCGAGTGGTCCTACTCTAGCTAAGAAAGTAACGAGACTTGGGTATTATTGGCCAACAATTGAAAAGGATGCAATTGAATATGTGAGGACTTGTCACAAATTTCAGATTCACAACAACTTGATCCATGCTCTAGCACAAGAACTTCGACCAATCACTTCTCCTTGGCCCTTTGCTCAATGGGGACTCAACCTCGTGGGTAAAATTCATCCAACCTCGTCCAATGGCCATAAATTCATTATCACCGCCACTGAGTATTTTACGAAGTGGATTGAAGCCATCCCATTGACATATATTACTAGCAAACAAATATCGAAGTTCATCCTTAACTACATCATTTTCCGGTATGGCCTTCTGCAATCCATCATCACTGACAATGGACGTCCGTTTAAAAACCAAGACGTTCAGGAGTTATGTGAGCGATTTCACATTCAACACCATTTTTCATCTCCCTACTACCCACAAGGAAACGGTCAAGCTGAGGCGTCCAATAAAACCATTGTCAAAATCCTCAAAAAGACTGTTAATGACGCTGGCCGTGACTGGCACATACAACTCAACCCTGCTGTGTGGGCTTACCGAACTAGCATTTGTATGCCTACAGGGTCCACTCCATTTTCCCTAGTCTTTGGCGTGGAGGCCATCTTGCCCATTGAGGTCGAAATTCCTTTGTTACGAGTCTCCCTGAAGGGTCTAACTAATGAAGAGGAGTATCGACAATCACGCTTGCACGAGCTAGAAATGCTGGAAGAACGAAGGAAAAATTCACTGAATCATCTCCAAGCATATCAAAACCGTCTTTGTCACAGCTACAATAAGAAGGTTATGGTCAGACAGTTTGACATTGGCGACCTAGTTCTCATGCAGAACCCCAAGAACCAAGCTGACAGAGAAAAGCCGGGAAAATTTGAACCAAACTAGTTGGGTCCCTACATTATCATATCTTCTTTTGGTTCTGGAGCTTATCAGCTGGCCACACCAGATGGAGAACAACTAACAGAGCCCATTAACAGTTTACATCTTTGAAAATTCTATGCATAGTATTAGAGGATTTAGTTGAAAACTGCAAAATACAAAAAAATTGAAAAATGATAAAAAATTGTTGCCTTGATGAAAACCTGGCAAACAAGCATCTTGGTGACACCAAAAAAATAAAAAAGTCAAGAAAATAGTAAAGAGAAAAATGATTCGTTCAATAGTGAAAACCTAACAAACAAGCACTTTGGACAAGTACCATGGTGAAAACCTGGCAAACAAGCGCCATGTGTAGTCAATCATTGCTCTGCCATCTACTGTCACTTTGTCTGCCTTGGCTTCGGATGAAAGGTTTATCGCCATTATTATGCAAATCACCACCATATTCTACTCTACCTGTCATACTGGATAAATGATTGACATCAAGTCCTGACGACTATCCATTTAGTAGACCAGCAGCATCCCGTCCATGTTCCTTAAAAATGGCTAAGTCTTGGACCTGACTGGGGGAAAAAAATTTATCATGAAACTTTAGTGGATGTCGCACATGATCTTGACAATTGGCAAAAAGTCCTAAAAAAAGACAAAAACATTGCAAAACGTCCTGAAAAAAGACAAAAACATCGCAAAAAGTCCTGAAAAAAGACCAAAAACATCATAAAATGTCCTGAAGAAAGACCTAAAAATTATAAAACTTCCAGAAGAAAACCACAAACAAAACATCAAACTGCTCAAGGAATGCAAACACATAGTCATCTCTTGTCATAGTCAGTCATATCAATCAGTCTTTGTCATTTGTCCGAACTACGTTATCTCTGCGCATTTGCTACGTAGGCAAGACTCATATTTGATTCCCCGAGACATTAGGTCAGTCCAGTTAGGTTTGTCAGAATAAAATCATGATTCAAACTTCTATCCTCTAGACAAAGTCATTGGTCGTGTCAAACTACGAGGTCTCTGAGTGTATGACGTAGGCAACGCCATCTTTCGATGAGCCCCTGAGGCTGCACTAGGTCAGTCCATTAGGGTTCATGACACTACACTGACACACATGTCAGAATATTTTTGAGACAAAGCGAATCATTCCCAAATGGGTAAACTTCTAAAACAAAGTAAAACAATCATTTCTTCAGCATGACAATCTCATCAGTAGGTCAATCATATCATCATGACAAAATTGGCATATAGTCAAACACAAGTCAAACTTGGTCAAAGCATGTCAAATCATCATAACCTACCAAACTGTCAACTTTAGGTTAATCTTTAGATGTGTCTTTCTAAAAGATAACCTTTGTCATTCATGCCTTAGGAGGTGTCCTTCCTTGGCATCATCACTGTCATTCAACATTTTGAGGGATCCTCTCGACATCTAAGGATCATTCCTTTAGGAATCATTTTTTTTTCTTTAGATGTGTCTTTCTAAAGAACCAGCTTTGTCATCTATGCCTTAGGATGTGTCCTTCATAGGCATCATCATCATCACCATCACATGGCATTTGGAGATCAATTCTCTTGGCATTCATATTATTCAAGATGTGTCATTCCTGAATTTGGCAAATTTGGACATTTGTCGCTTGAGCAGCATCAAAGCTTTAACACTCGGGCATCTCATCATCATTAAACTTGACATCTTGACATCAGAACAATGGATATCTAGACGCACTTGACAAACACTTGACAATTGTCTTTTAGTTTTTATCATGATATTAGTTTTTCAGCGAGGTGCCACTAAGTAGGATTTAGAGAAGCAACAACATATCATGACGATTGACACACATGACTACTAGTTTCTCAGCGAGGTCCTGACTTTGGGATTTAGAAAAACAACGACATATCATGGTAAGGGCTCTATTTTTGTATTTCGACAATCATGTCGCTAGTTTCTTAAAGATGTCCTGGAAACAGGATTTAGAGAAGCAACAATGTTTCATGATTTGTCCTTGTCTTTTTTTGTATGTGGTTGATTATGACAAAAAGACTGGGGCAATCACACTCTTAGTATGAATCATAATCATCCTTTTCTGTGATTGCTTGTCTTACGTAATGGTACGGCCGAGCACAACATGATCTATGTCATATCATGGTGTTTCTTGGCCATTACAATAGTCTGCCCAATGATGATTAAGAGCAATAAATATTAAGGTTCTATAGTAAAGCTTTGAAGGATTTGGTCTAGGCATTAACATGCATTTTTATTGGTCTGGTCATCTCCTCTTCTTCGGTCTGGTCATATTCTCTCATTAGTCTCCTCGTCCTCTCTCGTATATCTCACGATGATATCCTATGACATCCAAAAATATAAATGCATACATGATCATATAAACATTGCATTAGGTCCATACATACAACATCCATAGTATCAAATCATATACATAATCACAAACATTGCATTAAAATAATCATCAACATTGCATCTTTTACTAAAATACATTATGCACATCATTATCATCTCATATAAATAAGCATTGCATCATCATGGCATTAAAATCACAAATAAGCATCATAGGACATACATGGCATCATAAATCAACATCATACATCATATATATCATAATACATTAAATCAAAGAACATCACATAACACATGTAGGCCGCATCAAAACTGCATCATAATATAGTATCATCTCAAAAATGTACAATGTCATAGGATAAAGTCATGGGATATCCCAAAAATGGAGCTCGCAGGCTCAATAATATACACAGTGTGTCATAATAAAAAAATACCCCTAGGGTTAGATTCTCATCATCCCCTCAAGGTGAAGAATGTGGAGGCGGAAGCTCTGTCACTAGCACTGAAACGATAGGTGGACCTGTCACAACCTCTGTCTATGCCACTAGTGGAACTGTGAAGGATGGTGTCATCTCAACAGTAACAAACATCTGTGATGTCACTACAGCCAGACTCTAAGAAGTAGAGGGATCAACCACTGGTGGCTGTACCTGTACTGACCTCTGCACTGAACTAGTCGACCCATGACTGTGACCTGAATGATGACTCGGGGTGTGCCGGCATGACTGATGTGACCTATGCCCTGATGTGTACCCTGTCGAGGTAGACCCTCTAACACTGGTATGACTCCTACTGCCACTAGCACCTGATTGTCTGGCGTCCTTGGCTGTGACCGAGACAAAGTAGGATCCCATGCCGCTCCAGGTGGCATTGCTGCTCATACGAGTCGGTACTACCCCAATCTTGCTCACCCTGGCTAGATCGCGAGCCATGCTCCCCTATGGGCCCTGTGCATAATGCTGCAAAGCGTATTGCCCTGCACGCCTTTGTGAACGATCCTTCCACCATTTATGTTCCAATTCTCCGGCCACCCTTCCTCCCCCATATCCTTCCTCGGCCTCCATCCACTGCCTCCCCCTCTCATCCACGTCCTCCATCCTCGTCCCCTCGACCCCACCCACATCCCTCCCCTGCTTTCCTCCTAAGCCTCTCCTCCTCCCTGTCCTCCCACCTCCATCTCCCTCCTGCCTCTCCTCCTCCACCTCATTCCCCTCCACTCACCCTCCATCTCCATTCCATCCATCCATTCCTCCACCCCTCCATCCACCCCTCCATCTCCACTCCACCACCTATCCTCACCTCTGCCTCTCCCACCTGCCCGTGCTTTGTGAGAATCACTGATCATTTGTCAATTGGAGCTGGCCTTTCTGGATCCGTCAATGGCACTAGCCTGTGTGTCTGCCACCATAGGTCATAATTGGCTATTTTTTTGGGATCAACTGCTCCTCCCTTCCATCCCCATGCCTGGGCTACTAGCCCGTCAATTTGCTGCTCCGTGAAAGCCATTGGAATGGCTGATCCCCAAGCATACTCTCTGGAAGACCTGGCGTACTCGGCTGTCCCTACAGGTACACCCTACTGCTCTCGAAACTGCCTTAGAACATGCTGTGGCAAATACATCTCAATAATTAGTGATGTCTGCACTGTCCGGAAAATCAAATATCTGAACTGCATGCACAGACTCAGGTGATCTGCCTCATCGTCCCACTATGCGCAGTCTCTGTACGGTCTCCAGATGAAAGACACCATTGTGTCAATCCTATGTCGCCACCAGCCTCTCTCACCCATCTGAGTCTGCTGTAAGGTACCGACATAGTAGTAAGCATATGGCATACCGTCAGCCAATTGTGGTCTATCAATCGGTGGACGAAATATGGATATGTGCTCCCAGACCCATATCATCATCAGCGTAGTACCACACAATATGCTCTCTCCTCTCCTATAAGCAACATCATGTAGCTGATGGTAGAGTGTCCCCAGTAAGCAAGGACCCCAAGCATAAATGGTCCCGTCGTGCCTCATGCCAACCAGGACGTCACCCCAACCAATAGGAAATCCATGTCCCCGACGGTTGGGAACCAAAATACCTGCAATCAAGGTCAAAAGGAATGCATCAAAGCAACTATAGTGATCTGACATGAACTCCCACTTGATCTCATAACCCTGGATGCCCAGTCCTACACCCTGGTCTCGGTAGTAGGCTCAAAAGGTTTGCTCGCCATGCTGAGGATCATAGACGATCCACTCCCCTCGGATAGGTACTTGTAGGATCCGGTATACATCCTCCAGAGTAATTGTAGCCTCACTTGTCGGAAGGTAGAATGAGCAAGTCTCTAAATGCCACTGCTCACACATCGCAGTCAGTAATCCCCTATTCACCTGAATGGCGGGCATGTAAGCAGCATAGTATAATCCCAATCGCCACTCTCATGGGCTTAGCTGGTCAGCAAACCGAAATGTGGTCAGTTTGCTCTCTCCTGTGTAGATAGGGGCAAGCTGCCTCTGCAAAAGAATGAGCCATATATTAGTACTTCCTAGACAACTCTCAGCATCATCAAAAGTATTAAGGGTTTCACAAGTATCAAAATTGGTCTCAATAAAAAGAAAACATCAATTGCATCGCGTTATGTCAATTGCGTCACAAATGTTCCAATGCATTTCAAAAATCCTCAAATGCGTTGCAACATGACAATTGTGTCGATTGGCTGCCTAGATGCGTCGCATTAAGGCAATTGCGTCATGAATTTTGGCAATTGCGACTCAATATAGCGAATGCGTTGTTCAAACATGCAATTACGTCACAAATTGACAATTGCGGCATTCCAAGGCTCACATGTGACTCGATTAAGCGAATGCATCGCAATTTTATTCAAATGCGTTGCAACGCCTCGCCCAACTTGAAATTAGTTTGTCATTCGCGTCGTGACGCATCAAATGTGTCGAACGCGCAGACAATTGCAGCTTACGTGAATGCAGTTGTGTCGCGGCGCAGTTGTTATCTACTCTAGAAACTTAAAAATGGCACACAAAACGAAAAAATTACAAAGTGGGACAAGGGTACTTACCACTGGCTCTGAGCCTTCTAGCCATCTGAATGTCCGTACAATCTCGCCGCGATGCTCTGTCACTGGAATCACCATCCTTGCTGCGCTCCTTTTTGCTCTGGGCTCTCGAAATTTGCAAGGTAAATAGTGGAAATGAATTGACTTTTACCCCTTTGTCAACCTATTTATAAAGTCAAAATGACATTTCTCAAACAAGGTTATTACTGGAGGCTCATTTGACCACCTTTGACTTCTGCGTTAGTTGCCTTAAACATTTCAGAATTCGAAACCGATTGCACCATTATTTTTTTGGTCATCAAATTGACTTATCGGGACCCTTTACAAATTTTTCTGTCGCCGACCCAAAATTTGAAAAATTTCCCGAGGGGGCAATGATACTCTGTACCTTTACTGGGGCATATTTTTTGACTTATTTTCTTTGTCACAATGCATCATGCTACATTATGACAAAGAGGGGCAAAATGTAGACACCTAAAAATGACCTAGGCCTGCAAGCTTCATTTTTACCACTGTCGTCCTAGCATAATTATGACATTTAATTATGTTCTTGGTCCACATTCGACTATTGATTAAATAATTCATAATTATTTAATTAATTCATGTCCTTTTATTCTTCATGATTATTAAATAAATAAATTCTATTTATTTATTAAATACGTCACTAGTTCTCTAAGTCTCCCTATAATTAAATAAATTTCTAAATTTGTTTAATTATCCTTATTCATTAATTCTTCCTGATTATTAAATAAATGAATTACATTTATTTATTTAATATGTCACTAATTGTCTTAATTAAATAAATTGATTAATTAATTTATTTAATTAATCTTATCTTCTAAATTAAATAATTAAATTTAATTATTTAATTGCCTAAATTAATATTCCTCTCATTTTAAATAAATAAAATTATTTAAAATGTCATCACTTTCTTAACTGTCAGTCCATTTTTGTAAGTAATCTGAAAAAGATTATTTATTGTCTCACAAAATCATTATTTTGAATTAATTTAATTCAAAATAGTAACTAATCTTCCAAAAATCAAGTAATCGGGCAGATTCTTGATTTTCCAAATATGATCTTTAGTCCAACTCTTATCTTCTTGATTTTTCGAATCTCAGAAATCAGGCAGTCTTTATCTTCTTGATTTTCAAAAATCTTTATTTTCTAATTAATTTATCTCATCTTTTCTCCTCCATTGATCCAATTATCTGAGATATTATTTTGACCGTTCAATTAATGAATTTTCCCTAACCCTAATTAGGGATTCTCAGATTTAATTTGGACCTTTCATTTTAGGTTCTCGTCATGAATTAATCTCACCCGTCCATTCAAAATCGCATTTTCTATAAAATGTCATTTTCCTCTCACTTTTCGATTACACAGACACACGCACAAGTAGACATATTATAGGCATGTTACATTATTATACTTACACACTCATACTTTCATAGCAATTCTTATTTTTAGTTGATTAAGTCTTAGCATTGTTTAGACATAGGCATTTCAATTGTATTGTCATAGGCATAGACATTTAGACATTGCATAAATCCTTCAAAGCTTGTTGTAGGACTTAGACATTTGCAGATTGCTTGCATAACGAATCTGAGGGAAAAGCATCATCCAGCAAGTCAAAAGGTGCTATGGAGGTAATCATGGAAGTTTTGAGAAACAGGTATAACCGTTTTATCATTTGATTTCCTTTGTACTCGATAGATCTTTGGGTTTCATTGTCTTTATTTATTTATTGCTAACACTCCTAATCAAACCTAAAAGAAATCCTCAGTTACAGAAAGCTTATATTGTTTATCACACATTTGAATTACACTTAGAATATTGTGCTTCAATCCTTCTACATACAAGACATCATGAGTTTTTGTCTTTCTTCCATCAAGACTCAAAATACCCTTACCTGTAATCTTAGCAATTGATTTGTTACCTTGAGTTAGACACCCTCCATCAAACTTCTTGAAGTGCATGAACCTAATCTAATCTTTAGTTATGTGACTTGAACATTTATTGTCAATGATCCATATATTCTTCTCCTTTTGAGTATGCAGTGTGGTTTGAGCCACCATGGATTTCTTTAATATTTATTCTTTTTGTTTCTTCTTCCAAACCTTTTATGTTTCACTACTTTGATATATTGAGTTATTTCCTTTTGTATCTGACATTGGCGGACTTACAAAATTGCTTCTATATTTTCTTGTAATATTCTCAAAAAAATTTCACTTGTGACAAATAATATTGAAATCAAACAATGGTGTGCAAATACATTTTTTCTATCAAAATTATTTCTTCTTGTTGGAATCTTTCTACAATTCATATCCTTATGGCCAAAATGATTGCAATTAAAATAGTATCCAAAAAAGGAATGATTGAACCTAGTATTGTATCCTTGTCCTCTTAAAGCTTGTCTTCCAAATCTTTTAGTTGCTATAACCTATTTAGATTTTGAACTTCCATATCCATTCTCTTCCAGACTCTCACTAACTAAATTTATGGGTTGCTCAGTCACCTTATTCTTTTGTATATCAGTAAAAAAAATGGTGCTTTTTATATGCAATTATCTCTAATTTCTAATATCTAATCCAAGATCTCAGTTCTCTTCCCAAACTTTAGCTTTAGTTGATGATTTTATTTTTCTAGATCTTTCCTTAATGACACAATCTTTGCCTCAAAGTTTTCCAAATTCCTTATCTCTTATCAACAACCTTTCTGTCATAACTTCTTTGATCCTCTTTGCTTCTTCCATTTGAATTTTCAATTCAATGACCATAGTATTTTCACTCTCAATATTTTGAGATAATTTCTCTTTAACTTTCACTTCCTCAACAAACCTTTACTTTAGTATTTTAATTTCTTTTCCAACACAAAGCAATTCTTCCACAAGATCTACTTCATCATCATCCTCAATTCTAGATTTCATTTTTGCATCACCTTTAGAAGTTTCAATATCCATGAATAAAGCCTTTTCTCCTTCATTACCAAAAGCATCTTTGCCATCATCATCAAATGGATAGCTTTCCTCATTGATGAAGAAACTTTTATATTTTTTCTAAAACTTTTTCCCTTTTGAAAATGACTTCTTTCCATCATTGTTAGAATCTTTGTATGGAAACTTAGCCATAAAATGTCCTACTTCACCACAATTGAAAATTTTGAAAGGAAACTTACCTTTGTACTTTTTGGAACCCCTCTGTAAATTTATAACAAAGTTTTCTTCCTCTGTATTTGAGCCATCTTCTAAATCTAGAACATCTTGCTTCTTGGACACTTTGAATGATGCCTCTTTTTTTATAGATTTATCATTATTGATCCTCATCTCATAGGTAGTTACAATTCCATGTAACTCATCCATAGTTAGAGTATTCAAATCTTCATCTTCTTAAAATATAGAAAATTTTGCTTCAAAATTTTAGGGAAGGGATCTAAGCACCTATTTCACAATCATACCTTCTTTCATCTCTTCACCAAGACCTCTGATAGAGTTCACAACCTCATCAACCCAAAGTAGGAATGTAGCAATGTTTTCCTCTTCCTTCATTTTCAAACTTTAAAATTTACCTTGTTAGGTCTAAATATTTTCTTGTTTGACCTTGTTATCTCCTTCATAAATGTTGTGTAACTTAACCCATACTTCCTTCACTATCTTGCAATGCATAATCTTCAAAAATCTGAGTTAGATAAACCACATAATTTTTTATTTTTTTCCTTGGCATTTTTCTCACAAGCCTTCTTTCTATTATGATCTCTTGGGGGACTATCAGGGATTTCATATCCATCCACAACTCATTGCCAAACCTGAAATCCTAGGGCCATCAAATATGCGTCCATTCTTACAACTCCAAAAGGCATAATTAGATCCATCAAAAATTGGTGCCTTATTTGAAGAAAAACCTTCCTAAGCTATTGAATTTTCCATCTTAGAGCTACCCTAAGATGTTAAGCTTCTTCCTAAGAACTTGGCTCTAATACCAATTGAAGGATATACAATATACTGAGAGGGGGGGGTAAATTAGTATATGAAAAAATACTTTAATTTAACATTAACTTCTCCAAACATAAACTCCAAAATATCAAAGAAGCAAGCATTGATTTCCTTAATAATTAATAAAAATGCAAAAAATTACACATAGAACACCAAATATACGTGGAAACCCAAAATGTGAAAAACCACAACAAGAAGTGCTTCTTCGAGCTACTGAATCACTTGTAATCATGAAATAGGCACCAAAATATTAGAGACACCAATCCCCTATTGTATTTGTGGGCACCAACCTACTAGAGACACCAATCCCCAACACAAAGATACGAGCACCAACTCAATAGGTAAGACACTAGTCCTACCAAATTATAGAGATATGATTTATGGAATTTCAAGATTGATAACACAAATTTCACTTGATTTTATTTTCCTTTAGACACTCTCCCACACAACATATGATCTTATAATAATCTCACACAATGATTGGAAAGCAAATAAGATTACATCAAGTTTTGATATTTGCATTGAAGCCTTAATTACATATAATTCCTACTACTAAATATTATAATGAATCCTAGACATAAATATATATATTCCAACAATATATCATGTCACCCTAGAACCTCTTAACACAATCCAAAATCAGCCATGTTGACCAAGGATAATCCTTAAAACAAAATGATATGAAATTTGTAGTTGGCTCGGTCCTAAATCTATTGTGTTACCATGATTGTTAGATGATGTTATGTGCTTCCTTTAGTTATCTTAAATTGGTCCTATTTTATCTTCAAACAAATCCTCTAGCTAGCGCATGATTCCACTCTAGTGCACATTTAGGAATTACTCATAGTCAACTATCCAACTTAGACAACACTTTGTGACTTCTAACTTTATGTGTGTTGAAGCTTAACCTTCGAAACTATAGAACCTAATACATCATGAATAACCTTAATTTAGATCCAAATCACAAGCCATATCATTAAACTATGGTATAATTCAAAGAAAAACGTTTGAAAATATAATATAGTACATGAGTAGAAAAACACATAATTCTCCTGCAAACACTTCCAGAATACTTCCAACAACTATAATGATATTACAAGAATTGTATAAGTAGCCTTCTTCTCAATAATGATAACATTAAGATTCTACAATTGATCACACCACTTATCACAATACTTCCTAATTTCAAATGCATGACATGATAGAAGTAATAACATTTAATTCTCACTAATCTATTGACCCTTTGGCTTAACACATATGACATTACACCTTTGGAATCAATGAAAACATATTTTCAACAAGAGGGAGAGGTAGGGAGGGAGATATAGGTGTGTGTGAGAGAGAGAGAGAGAGAGAGAGAAAGAGAGTAATAGAGAGAGTTAGGTAGAGAGAGAGTGGTAGGGAGTGATGGAGGGAGAGGTAGGTAGAGAGAGGGAGAGGGGAGATAGATAGAATTAGAGAGGGAAGGAGGGATGGAGGGAGAGGTAGGTAGGGAGAGAGAGGTGAGATAGAGAGAAAAAACAAAAAGAGGGAGAGAGGGAGGGATGAGAAGTGATATATAGAGAGAGAGAGAGTGTGGTGAGATAGAGAGAATTAGAGAGGGAAGGAGATAATTAGAAAGAGAGAGATAGAGGAGGGAGGGAGGGAGGGAGGGAGGGATAAACAGATAGAGGAAGAGGGGGAAGGAGGAAGGAAGGATGGAGGAATAAGGAAGGAGGGAAAGGGAGGAGGATAGATAGTGCAATATATATGATACAGAGGAGTGGAGGCAGATCAAAATGAAAGATCAGAGATATGAGGAGAAGTAGGTGGAGGAAGGAGGAGGGGGGGGTGGATGGATAGGGAGACAAAGGAGATAGAGGTGGAGGGAAGGAGGTAGAGGGAGAGGAAGGGTGAGGGAAGAGATGGAGGAAAGATGGATAGGAAAGATAGAGGAAGGGATAGGAGCAATGGAGGGATAGAGAGGAGTGGTGAGGTAGGAGGACTGAGGAGGAGAAGGAGATAAAGATAAAAAAGAGATAGAGGAATGGAGGGAGGGAGGGAGGGAGGGAGAGAGAGAGAGAGAAAGATCTAGAAGGATGGAAAAGTAGAGAGATAGTTTTTGAGATCAAGGGAGAGAGAATAAGATAAAGGGATGGAGATAGTGAGAGAGAGAGGTTTAGAGTGTAAGGGATAAATAATGAGTGGTATAGAGAGATAAATATGATATAACTTGCTAATTACTAGAATTTATCCTCTTGATTACTTAAATTTGACATGTTGATTATTGAAATTTGAGTAAGTCTAAAAAATTATAAGATCTTTTGAAAACTAGAATTTGCATTTTAACTCTTAGAGATCCAAAACCACTCTCAAACATCCTGAAACTATATACATAAAATATAACTTAAAGTATAATAAAATATTCTTAAATGTGTATTTCATGTATATAGTCTCACTGACAAAGAAGGAGAAGGAGAAAGAGAAATAAAATTCTCAAATGCAAAACATTATGCATGCACGTTATAATGCACTTGTGTTATGTGCAATTATATAACATGAACACTTTATAATGTGCTCACATAACATGAGCATATTATAACATGCTCAAATTTTGTGCAAGTATTCAAATAATGCAAGCATGTTATAACATACTCACTTTTTATCTTTCTCTAGAAATTTCCATCCCTTTAGCTTGGATTTTCCTTTGGAATTCCAACCCAAAGGCTTGGAGCGACTTTCCAACATCCAAAGATGTTTTTTTACAAATTTTAAAAATTTGACATAATCTTGAGTGTGCTCCCCATCAAGTTTGCATGTGTTTCAATGCCAAGAAAAAAAATACCATGATAATGTTAATCTCTCTTAGTTATCTAAACATGTAATTTTTTTCATGTTTTGATTATGTTAAGGTTTTCATCTTTAATTTTTTTGTTAGTGTATCTATATTTTTTTCAAAAACCAATGTTTGGTATTTTCACTTTATTTTTTAACCATTCTTCAAATTTTCAAATAAATTACAGTTGTAGAAACTAGACTCCATTATACACATTTTCAAAAGATAAATTTAATTTTTGATCAATTTTCAAATATTTAAGGGGGAACATGCTCAAATTTCTATTTTTTAGGATGTTTCCACTTTGAAAATTAGTAAAAAATCGTATATTCATTAAAATATTAGTAGAAAAATTAGGGATAAGCTACATGGTGATAACTAATTTATCACAAAAGCAATTTTTGAAATACCAAAAAATGGTTAACATTTTAGGGGGGGCCACCAGATGTTATTTTTTAAAGAAAAAGAAAGACTAATATTTGTGGCCCCCCTTTTTGAATCCATTAATCTCTACGATTTAAAAAAAAAATAGTAGTTTAGAAATCAGATTTGGAGCACTATGACTCTTTTTTCACTACATATTAAAATTTTGAGTGTAACCATCTTCAATTTGTCATCCAAACTCAATCTTTCTCAATTTTAGA
>VDFB02075321.1:447345278-447417446 GCA_007258455.2 Sequoia sempervirens
GAGATAGAGAGATAGATATAACTTGGGAAAGATAAAGGGGGTGAGAGCAAGAGAGAGAGAGAAATATATATAGATCACTCTCTCTAGATGTGACTTTATATCTATGTATGTCTCTCCTTTTCTCTCTTTTCCACTTTCTTTATTTCTTTATTTCTCTTACTATCTCTATCTCTTTCTCTTTCATCTTTATTCCACTATATCTCTACCTCTATCTTTTTATATCTACCTCTCGTTTTATCTCTCTATATCTCTTTGTCTCCCTCTCTATCTTTCTATTTCTCTTTTTACCTCTTGCTATCATTGTTTCTCTCTTCTCTCTTTTTGTATCTCCCTCCCTCTCTCTATATCCCTCTACTTATATCTTTGTTTCTCTTTGTAACTTTATCTATATCTCTTTATCTATCTCCTTCTCTTTCTCCTCCTTTCTCTCATTTTCTCCCCCTCCCTCTCTTCATTTCTTTCTACCTTTTGTCTCTTTTTCTCTCTATATATTATCTCTATCCCCCTCTCCCTTCTCTCTTCCTCACTTTCCTCTCTTTCTCTCTCTCTTACTCTATCTATTTTCCTCATTAAGTGTGCAATGGGAACACTGAAGAGGTCTTAAAGGTGAGTTATCATATCCTTAATCAGTTGACATGCTATCTTGAGTATAACTCCCTAGGAACATGTGTTATCCTTAGATAATTGACACAAAAATGACTAATCAAATCTCTCTCTCTCTCTCTCCCTCCCTCTCTCTCTCTAACTTTTAACTTAGATTTTAAGTTTGAAATTTATGTTATTAGATAAATTAAAATTAAAATTTAAAATATAATTATTCTATAATAAATAAATTTTTAACAAGACATATAATTATAAAATAAACTAATTCCAATAAATTTTATTTATTATCTGTAATTTCATAAAAAGTATAAATAATTAAAATAAATTTAAAATTTAAATAGAGTAAGCTAAATTCAAATTCAAAATATATCAAAATCCTGAATATTAATAAAAATAATAATTTCAAAAAATTAATAATAAATAATAAAGTCATTAAGTTAATAAAAAGTAAAAATAGTATTTTAATTTATTAAAATTGAAATACTAATAAAATAAGTACCTAAAAATATAATTAATATATTATAAATAATATTAATAACAAATAGAAAATAGACTCAATATTAACAAATAGAAAAATACTATAAAATTGAATGTAATGTAGTTCAATTATGAAATAAATTAAATTAAAAAAATTAAAACTATACTTCTAATAAAATATTAAAAATAAACTATATTAGTATTGTTAAAGCTCATATTTTAGCTTTTATATTAAAAGTTAAAAAGTAAAACAATCTTTAAAAGTTAAAATTAAAATGAAATCTATTAAAAATTCAATTATAATTTATTGATTTATTTAATACACTTATATATATGAATAATAATTATTGTTAATATTATTATTTAAAAAATAATTATATTTTTTGGGGTTGGGGCCTTAGCTCGGTTGGCTAAATATTTCCTGTTGTAGGAGGTTCGTCACAAGGTCTAGTCTCCCCCACCCCCGTGGTACCGGAGGGCGTGTCGCACCAGCGCCACCGGTCACGTTAAAAAGTTTACTAGGCGCACTACAATTTATAGGGGGTCGTGCTACCTGATTCCTGTAGTCTATAATAATAATAATAATTATTATTATTATTATTATATTTTTTAAATAATTATTACTATTTATATATATTTTTAAAAGTTAAATAATAATTATTAAAATTTACATAAAAGTGGTTGTAAACAACCATGCCCTCTTCATTAGATTCATCAAAAGGATTAGATACATTGTAAGTCCATATATAGCCTGTAATGCCCGCCGTGCAAACCCCAAAGAACACACATAAAGCAAATAATTTTTTTTTTGAAACAATACAATTAAACATGCAAGAAACATTAACCATAATCACATAACACATTACATTGCACTATTACGCTTAACTCTCTGGGGCACACGAGGTTACTTCACAAATAACTAACAACGAAAAAAAAAGATAACAACATAACTATTAATATTATAAACCATGAATAAGGATACATCTAATAACGCAGAGTGAGAATATTAATACATCACATAATACTATTACAATAAATCTCTTTTAACAAAATACAATTGATCCTAACTATTACATCATCATTTTAATATTACATTACAAGCTCTTGATTAATAATTACATCTAATCTCCCAAACGTGTGGGATAATATAAATACAATGAAATCTGAACTACAAAAGAAACACTGGTGCAACACCAACTGTAGAAATGCTGAGAAGATAGGCTGCTGATGGGGAACCCAACAGGTGCGGAGCACGTTCCACCCAACCATGTGAATTATAATATAACTCACCCCCTGTGCTCAGAGGTGACAAGGAAGTTAACTCGACCATGATTGTCAAACCGACTCCATGAGCAACATAGTATGAATACAATTACAACTCAATGTTACAATGACATAGACCACAACATTCACGAGTCAAGAAATAAGGTAAGGATAAGAAACTCGCCACAATTAATCAAAGCAATGACAATTAAACAAGTCCAAAAAACATTCATAAATCATTCTCAAAAGAATCTAAAACACATTAAGCATATCACCCCCAAAACACATTTCCAGAGGCAATAAGCAACAAAGCAAACGAGTATCTAGTGGAGAGTGTCATCGCTTAACTCTCCCTAAGACCCCTAACATAAACCAAAATATGGCAAGGGTTGTACCTTCAAGTATAAGACATATAACCAAAAACAAGACATACGAGGCAAATCCATCTCGCGATAACTCAAGTTACAGTGACCACCATTCTCATACAACCCTTCCAAAATTTAATATTTAAAAATATGTAATATTCAAATCCCAAAAGTACAAGAATAAACGTCCAAGAAAATAAATCATATACCCATAACACAAATAATCATAATATAATATTATAAATATGTGTACATTAAAATCTACATCAAATGGACACAAATCAAAGCCTAAAACATATAATATGTTTGTCACAATACAAACATTGAATACCTCAACACAAAACGATCAATAAAATATCGAAATCTAATTTGCAATGTCACTATCAGAGAATACAACGAAATCATCAATAAGAAGATTATCTAAAGCATTCATTGAATTAAACCCTTTCAAATACCAAAATACTATTATCTCAATTTATTTCCTTTCTAATTTAAATAAATATATTAAGACATTTAAATATTTAAATATTTCATTTACAACTTTTAAACATAAAATTTAAACATATATATTTAAAATATCTATTATATCAAAATAATCAATTAAACAAATATATTTAAATATATATAATACATATAATTAAACATATATATAAATACTTATTAATTAATACATTAAAATAATTTACTATATTCAAACAATGCTAATAATAAAACTAGTGTATTGCGACTTGAATAACTTTTGTTTTCGGATCTGGGTCTTTCTACAATTTTTACTGAAGGTGCGCCATCAAGTATTTTAACACAAACAAATTCAGCCATACCCAGTTCGTAAATTGTGAGTTATGATAAATTTAGTGACCCTATGTCTCTGCTGTTTTCTACAGGAAAATATTTATTATTTTATCATAGGATTTCATTTTTCCTAATTTATCTGAGGATTTCCTTTTTTTTTCAATCCTACAGAGGTCTTCTAAATTATATGTGAGATTTTCTAAATTATCTATTATTTTATTTTTGAATTTTCTACCATTTTAAATTCATTTCCTTAGAGAGGATCTAAGATTTTCACAATTCTTCTACAAAGATTTTTTTTTAATTTCACAACAAATTAACAGACAATATTTCAACATATGTAAACAAATTATCTAATTTTTTTTATATAATTTCACAAAATCAAAATAAACATCTACAATTTTGTACAGACAATCTTTTAACAACACAATTTAAATAAATATTTAAAATAAAGAACTTGGATCCTCAAGCTCGAATTGATGAAGATTGAAGTTGAGCCTTCGTATTTCGATTCCCAAGCTTTTTCCAAAGATTTCATCTTCCAGAAGATGTGCAAAACCATCCTCCGCCAAGAACTTTTTTCCTGAGAGTCTTTTTTTCCATTTCCTTTATTTTATTTTATTTTTATTTTACCAAAGAGTAGTTTGCAGAGCAAAAATTTACTTGTTCAGCTTTTGTTTCAATAATCCTCTGTGTGTCTAAAACCCCCAAAATTTTCAATTAAAATAAAAGATAATACCATTCCATTGCAAAAGCTCCAAAAATCATCCATAAAAGAAATTATACCCTTAAAAGCAAGCTTTTCAGTCAAATCTCAATTTTCATTCGTTCACACAACTTTTTCATTCTTTTATTTATTTATTTTTCTATTTTCAATACTTTTTGTTTTAATTTCCATTTTAACAACTTTACTTGCAAAGCACATTATCTAATTAATTTAAATAATTTATTCTAACAATTATCCACAACAAGATAATTAATTATAATAAAACACAATTTAATATTTTAATTATCATTTAATAAACTCATGACTTTTTAAAAATAAATAACACCTTTAAAATTTTAAATACAATTTAATCTAACATTAAAATAAACAATATTACCCTTATTAATTAATTCAATTACAACTTAAAAAAAAAATACCAACAAAATAAAATACGACAAGACACAAACGACAACCACAAGGAACGACAATTACAAGAACGGACAAAACCATTTAAACAAGACAATCTGACATCATGGGACGAGATGACTTCATTGCCACCTCTTTTTCAACATTATACCGTTGGGTTATAGGTGCTTGCCCTATCCTGCCGAAGCAGGTGGAATCGAGACTATGTACCTGCAATCCCTGCATACAAACAATGTTGTGCACAATATATCTATTTAAATACAAGCACCTCGTGAGAAGGAATCACAGCGTAGCAGGGCACCCGCAAACGAGTGGTGTTACACTGTCCTTCATCACATCTATCCAAACAATATAATGTAACTGATAAATTAATCATTTTTAAACTAACAAATCATATCATATCCTCATGAACAATTATTAATTGACTGCATCACCACCTAATACTACATCTATATAAAAGCATCACCAAATAAATGCAATCATAATGTAACATCATACTCACAAAATACCATTAGAAGTTCTTATCCCATCTTCCTCTTCTGATTCCTTAACCAGACTACCTGCACATCCTAGGTGAGAATGGAGGGGTACTACATCCTCCCCCCCTAAAACTTGACTTACTCCTGGAAGTCACATGGCTCAAAATGGAACATAACCACATTAGTACCAAAAATTCCCTAATCTATAATTGATGTACACCCTCTTTCTGAATCATTACAATTAGAATCACTATCCGGCTTCACATTTGAAAATAATATCTTCTTAACTACTTTTATTTATAAATCCTTACATCTCTTACAATAACATACTTGGTTTCAACACCAATAACAAAGCAAGTATTCCTATTAATTCAATTTTCCCTTTTCACAACAAACATCTTCAAAATATCATAGAAGGAAAACACATCAAATGATTACTTGAAATTAACAAAAATACACACCATATCATGTTTCAGTAACATATTTTAAGTCACCATTTACGATTCTCAATAATATCCAACCTATTTTATACCACAGAGTCACAATATACCCACATTTAAGACAACATGGTTATCCCTCTTTTACATCAATAGGCACAAAATATAAGAAATATTCTTCTAACACATACATACACAGTCACATCACTGGGAACTACACAAGGCTACACAAGGGTCCATCTGGACACCGGAAAGCAGCATACTAAACCATGAAACAAAATCCATGAGCCAAGAGCCAATATCCATCTCACATGAACCATACCTCACACTCAGTGGCTTGATGGTGTTAGGCCACACACATGGCAAGACCATCCAAACAAGACCACTATGACCCATCTCTTGTTGTACAAGGTGGTTAGCCTCCAAGAGATAGTCATCACACATAGGTGGGTAGTGGGTCCTAGCTATAAAATAGCCTCACATACCCCCATCCTCAAGGTTCCCTGCATCTACTTCCTCGTATACACTCACCAAGTCTACCTCATACGTCCTTGGAGAGGAATCACAATACAACACATGGCCGACCTCGAAAACAATAAGGATAAACTAGTTTAGCCACCAAAGTCATAAAACAAACATCAAATAAGATTCAATTTCAACAGTAAGGCAAGAAATGCGCGCAATGTCAACACTAAATCAAATATAACCACAAGGGCTACGAGAGAATAAGTCACAAAGTGTGGCTAAACCATTACAATCAAATATAAACAAAATGTTAGCCTTCAAGGTCAATTGAAAATCATCAACAATCATAAAGGAAGTCCTCAATCTTCAAAATTTCACAATACAACACTGTGTGACTAGATACTAGCCACCAAACGAGGAAGGAGGGAACATCGTCTAGCTATAACAATAGCCCTCATGTGGTGCAGAGTGAGCATGCCATCCACATGACCTAGAGTGTGCTCCCCGGCTACACCCTACCTCGCGTCGTCATGCGACATAGACTAACCAAGTGGCCCACGCACTCCTTGGTTGCCCGCATAGGATGTGCACCTGGGCCTTCATCCCGCATTGCATCGCAGTGTGGCATGGTCATACACTAGCCGGAGAAGGCACACACTGGTCGTACGTCGCATGGCAGTGTGTCTGTGGCTCCGCGGAAGTAGACACGCGCTAGACACACCCCGCATAGCGATACCTTGTGGAAAAGGCACACGCAGGTACTCGCCGTCGCCAGAGGTATACATGGCTAGGATCTACCCATATGCTAACCAACCCAAACACTGTCGAAAGCAAACATGAGTATCCCTCTACAAATGTGTGAGGCCCCATTACGCTCATCACACAAGTAGGCTATCATAGCACATCTCATAGTGCACCTTCATGTGTCTAAGCACGTGGCATCGTGTCCTCGAGCCCAGCTCGCTACCATCAACAACACGGCATCATCACTAGCACTGTGTCGGAACATCAGTGGGGTGTGGCATCGTATCCATTGCATCATGTCGGAACATGTGCAAATATGGTGTATGCAATACATATATGGGCATAACAATATGGGGCTACTCGAGCTTCACCTCTCATACGGACGAGGTTCACTCACTAATGTCAGCTCAATGTCCCTATGGATGGCCAGAAAAATACTAACAACCAATGTTGTTATACTCGAAACTGTGGGGTTTAGGCTAGCACATATGAATCAAGTACCATGATCCATCATAAGGGGAAGTAGTGAGTACGTTTCCTCAGGATCGGTTGAGTTAAGACTACTATGCATCGCAATATGCATACGCTACACACTCTGCCCAAGGAAATTTGTGGCTGCTACTACCCCTTCACAGATTGAGGGACTAGAGAACCAAAAGAAAAGAATCCATGAAACTAGTTTTTGGCTACTCTTATATGTATAGATTTTCAACCACACGTGGGTTGGCCCTCAATTAGGTAACAAACATACAAGCACACATAATGGTATGGTTAATTCCACACCAACAAATACAATATAGTCTCCATAGATGGGTACATAGTATCACCATCCCATGGGCACACAAAGCAAGCACGGGTTTAACACAACACATAAACATTGCACAAATACTGGTTTCCACAAAACAAGGAGTACATTCATACCTACTATTATAGAAAACAAATTTTCCTTATTCTCATATGCACATACATGATTGATGCCACATATCAAAAACAACTACTCCCAACATCCTCCATACTTTTCTTCTGAAATTATAAACTCTTTAATCACTTTTACAATTCCTTAAATATCAACATTACCCTCTTCCTCAAGTTCAAAGATCAATTTTATCAACTCCCTTAAAGCTAGAATTAATACCATAAGCCTAAACAATTCTCACTCGCTTCCTCCTAGACAAACATACTCTCTCTTTTTTATCACATAAAAATCTTCTTGATTCACAAGAAAAAATATTTTTATCACCATTTACTACATCATACACTTTACGAGAGATAAACATCAATGTCTTTCAATTATATAATTCATATTTTCTTCCCTCATTCATAATAATACACGCATAAAGAAACTTTTATTTTCATGTCATGAAACAACATTTTACCCAAGTTATATCATTTACAATTGCAGGGGAGAGTGCACTTAACATAGAACACATCATATAATGCAATATTCCTACCACACTTCTAGCACTCTACAAACTTCAATTCAATAAGATTTTTCCCTATATACTGGTGCAAATAATATATTATCAACTTCACCTATGAATTTATACTTATGAAGGCAATTTTGAAAACTCAAATTTATTTCTAAATTTATTATGCGCAACTTCCTTTCATAAAACTTAAAATTAACTAGCATATATAAGCATTCAATAACCAATGTACTCCTAGAGCATTCCCTTAAAACTTATGCATCCAAGAAAAACACGAGATAGAAGAAGTGTTCTTTGCAAGGCACACACTAAAATAAGTTTGTTAAATTAATTTCGAAGATTCACCCTAACAATATTTCATACATGTTACATGATCGAGTCGCTCACTTGCACCAATCGTAAAGGAACCATCATAATTATTTTAACGGATCACTACTTGACAGTATGATTATACTATACTACATTCTTTTTATACTTATATAGTATAATTTAATAAAAATACATGCAATCTCAATCTAGGATAACACTAAAGTCATTCTTTTATCTATTTCTACTTCTAACCTTCATTACTCATAATGAATTTTCAGCATATAGCCTTAAAATCACATAGAATACAATCAATGCTCACATACATCAAAAGAGGTAGAATGGGGAAAAAAAAGAATTCACATAATATAAAGTCAACAAACATACACGCAAAGAGAAGATGCACGAAGATAAGACAATATAACTAACTTCAAAGTCACCTTAACCTCACTCAAACTCAAAGTTAAGAGACACACAAGAGAATGCTGAACATCACTCTCACCCTCAACAAGCTAAGACACAACATGCTCATCTACACCCGAATGACACAAAGGTAGAAGTATATCCATATTGACACAACGACTCACCACAACTAAACATGGTAGCAACATTACCCAAAGATCCCAGTGCTGCAACCTTGGCTCTGATACCAAGTTGTAACGCCCTCCGTGCAAACCCTAGAGAACACACACAAAGCAAATATTTTTTTTTTTGAAACAATACAATTAAACATGCAAGAAACATTAACCATAATCACATAACACATTACATTGCACTATTACGCTTAGCTCTCTGGGGCACACGAGGTTACTTCACAAATAACTAACAACGAAAACAAAAGATAACAACATAACTATTAATATTATAAATCATGAATAAGGATACATCTAATAACCAAGAGTGAGAATATTAATACATCACATAATACTATTACAATAAATCTCTTTTAACAAAATATAATTGATCCTAACTATTACATCATCATTTTAATATTACATTACAAGCTCTTGATTAATAATTACATCCAATCTCCCAAACATGTGGGATAATATAAATACAATAAAATCTGAACTACAAAAGAAACATTGGTACAACACCAACTGCATAAATGTTGAGAAGACAGGCTGCTGATGGGGAACCCAACAGGTGCGGAGCACGTTCCACCCAACCATGTGAATTATAATATAACTCACCCACCGTGCTCAGAGGTGACAATGAAGTTAACTCGACCATGATTGTCAAACTGACTCCATGAGCAACATAGTATGAATACAATTACAACTCAATGTTACAATGACATAGACCACAACATTCACAAGTCAAGAAATAAGGTAAGGATAAAAAACTCGCCACAATTAATCAAAGCAATGACAATTAAACAAGTCCAAAAAATATTCATAAATCATTCTCAAAACAATCTAAAACACATTAAGCATATCATCCCTGTAACGCCCGCCGTGCAAACCCCAGAGAACTCACAAAGGCAAATAATTTTTTTTTTTTTATTTAAAACAATTAAATTAAACTTACAATACGTTAATCATAATCACATAACATATTGCATCACATTAACTCACTTAGTTCTCTGGGGCACGCGAGATGACATTGCAACCACAAAACGGAGATAAAAGATAATGATAAACCATTACCATTTACAATATAATAACCATGAATAAATGGGCTTCCATAAACCAAGAGCAATTATATTAAGATACCACATAATACAATCATATGAGTCTCATCAAATAAAATTACATAGAATCCTAACTATTACATCATTGATATAATGTTACATTACAATCCTTTGATATAAAAATTACAATGAATTTCCCAACAAGTGGGATGATACAATTTACAATGAAAGCTGAATTACAAGGTGAACACTAGTACAACTCCAACTGCGGAAAAACTGCGAACAAAGGATGCTGATGGGGAACCCAACGGGTACGGAGCACATTCCACCCAACCATGTGAATTATAGATAACTCACCCCCCGTGCTCAGATGTGACAATGAAGTTAACTCGACCATGACTGTCAAACCGACTCCATGACAACAAGGTACAAACTCAAATACAAATTCAGAGAATACAATTAAACCAAGCAATGACAATAACAAATCACCAAAGTATACTCATAATCACTTTCACAAAATTTGAATCAACAATAAGAGTACAAAACTAAGGAAACTGATACAACATCCAAAGTCCAAAATACATTTCCAGAGGAAAAAGCAACAAGGTGAAACAGGAAGTCTAGTGGAGAGTGTCATCGCATAGCTCTCATGGGATCTCCAGGCTCTTCCTCCAACATGAGGCGCCGACACCCATTTATGGATCTCCTGGCTCTTCCTCCTACTTGAGGCGCTGGCACCATAGGGTAGCTCATGCGGAGTCAATAACCTCTCATGAAGACGAGATTATGACTTTGCCGACCACGACCTTCTCAATCTATCATTAGTCTATGATAGCCCTATTGCATAGATGAGGAATCCAATTTTTATTTATCTTGAGTGTTTTACTACCCATTCCCCCTAATTCTATTTTTAGGTTATCACTTGTTTACCTACTCTTACGTGGGTTCTCCTGTGCACTTCCTCTTAACCGAGGCGTCGGCCCCCACGAAGAGCCACTCTCCCTAAGACTCTTAACAGAAAATGAAGACAAGACAAGGGTTGAACCTCAACAAATAAGCATAATACCAAAACCAGAACAAGCGAGACATTAACCCTCTTGCAACAATCCAGAACCAAAGAGTCTCAACAACTGTTCAACCCTTCCAATCATGAAACATAAGTTTTCAACTCCAAGAGAAATTCAAAACGAGAATAACATCCAAAAATAAACAAGCCTCTGGAACAAGGTTTCAAACCAACAACTGGGTTCCCACATCGACATTAAAGCCAACACAAAATAAGAATGTAACTACACATAATTTGATGATCTCAAAACACTAGATTAACTTACTCAAGCAGTTAAGAAATGATGCACTACAATTTTTTTAAGATCAATTATTAAATTCGTAAAAAGTAAAGAACTATTGATATATAAATAATACATTAAATTTATTATAATAAATTCATTAACATTCTATTTCCAAAACAATTATATTTCTATTAAGAGAAACTATTTATTTATTTTTTTAAATCTATTCCTGACATGTAAATAAATTACATTATAATTTATCATCTATTTATATATATAAAATTAAACACATATACATCTATATTTATATATATATATATATATATATATAAAAATTAAATTTCATAAATTAAATTTAAACTGAAATAAATAAATAAATAAATAATAGATTATATCAATGTTTCATTTTTTTTTTGTAATTTAAATTTAAAGCAAAATAAATAAATCAAAAAAAAAAACAAAGTCAAACCCAGGACCCGTCGCAGATCGCCGGGTGCCCCGGATCCCTGAGGGACCACGACGCAGATCCTAGGGATGGTGATGGAGCCTGTCAAACAATACTTGTCGGCAACACCCCACCGCGAGGTGAGGTGGGGTCCTCCCGACCCTTAAAATTTTTAATATATAAAATTTTATATATATATTTTTTTTTATATATAATTTTCTAATATGTATTTTTTTTTAAAACATTTTCTTTTTTTTTTATTAAATATGAATTCCGTCCTTACAGGCACGGACGCCGATGCAGTTCGGCTTTAAATTAAAATTTTAAAAAGGAAATTTACAGTTTCAGATAAACTCAACTGAAATTATAAATCTCAAACAAATTTCATATATAATATATATATTTTTTTTGTATATCCAATAATAAACAGGGCATTTGAATAAATTAAATTTTTCAGAGAAGTAAAAAAATCTTCTTCAGTAAATATATATAGAGATATACAAATTTTCAGAGCAGGAATAAAATTTCTTCAGGACAACAGAATTTTAAGAACACAACAGATTTTCCCCAAATTTTTCTTTTATATATTTGAAACCCAGTTTTTCCTAATCTATTTGAAACCCCAGATTTTAAAAAAAAACCAGATTTTTCCTAATCTATTTGAAAACCCAGATTTTTTTAAAACCAGATTTTTTTTTTTTCCTAATCTTATTTGAAAACCCAGATTTTTTTAAAACCCAGATTTCTTTCAAATTTATTTGAAAACCAAATTTTCCCTAATTTGTTCGAAATCCCAGAACAATATGATTTTAATTGAAATTTTAAACAAGTAAAGAAAAAGGGATTTTATTGGAACCTGGACTCCTGCTTGCTGAAATGTGATGAAGTTCTTGCTCCAACCAGCCCTTCGAATAGCTTTCGCTCCTTTCCTCAATACTTCATTTCCCAGCTTCTTCTTCTTCTTCCTCCTTTGATGAATTCTCCACCCAAAACTAAACCAACACAATCTCTCTCTTTTCAAAAATAAAAATTCTCTATACTACCACAAATTTTCCAGCAAAAGAAGAATCCCCCAATTCATTTTCAAAACCTCACTATATTTTTTTTCTCCCTTCCATGCACCCAACCACCATTTTCTAATAACAGTATTGAAATTTCTGCCCACACCAGATTTCTCCATTTGTCCATATTATTCTTTATTATTATTATTTTTAAAACTCCATTTTGACAGCCTTGTTCATGCACAAAAATTTGACTTTATTTATTTATTTTATTATTAATTTTCCACCTGAAAAATTTATTTACATTTGACAAATCACCATTTGATATTTAATAAAATACATGGCTTTTCACCAAATAAACATTTAAATATTTTAAATACAAATTAATCTAATTTTTAATCAATAATTTTAAAATTGAAACACCACAACATATAAACATACCAACATCAATGTGTACGACATAACACTACCACAACCAAAATAATGACAACTACAAAACATACAATACCATACAACAAGGCGGTCTGACATCATGGAACGGGCAAACTTCATTGTCACCTCTGTATCAACTTTATACCGTTGGGTTATTTGTGCTCGCCCTGTCCTGCCGAAGCAGGTGGAATCGAGACTATGTACCTGCAATTCCTGCATACAAACGAAGTTGTGTACATGTGCATATATATATAAATCAAAGCATTGTGTTGTGAGAAGGAATCGCAGCGTAACAGAGCACTCGCAATGAGTGATGCTACACTGTCCTTCATCACGTCTATCCTAACAATTATAATATGATTGATAAAAATAACATTTCTAATACTAACAATTCATCTCATGGCATAATCTATTAAATCATCACATCATAACATAAATATGAAAATCAACTAAAATCTCCAACCACAATGTCATATGAAATAATCATGTCCACAAAAGGAGTAACAGCATCATCAAATGTCTAACTAACCAATCACACCAAACAGTATCACCATAGTATCAATGTATCAAAGTATCAAATCAAAGCATAAAACTAATGAGTCCAACTAGCAACTAGGAGGGTTATTACATCCTCCCCCCCTTAAATTCGGCTTACTCCTGTAAGCCAGAAAACAAGTAAGGGTAGGATTCTCTGATACGGGAAGCATCCTCCCATGTCGCTGAAGTCTCATCATTGGGGTCCCACTGGACCCTCACCTGCTCAATATCCCTGCCTCTGAGAACGAGTCTCCTGTGCTGCACCACGGCCACGGGCTCTAGAGCTAGCTGCCCGTCCTCGACCTGTAGAGCATTCCAATCAAGTACATGAGTAACATCAGGAAAATAAGGCCTAAGAACAGAAACATGAAACACATCGTGAATCCGCGACAGACTGGGTGGCAAGGCCAGGCGATAGGCAACAGGACCAATACGCTCTAACACCTCGAACGGACCCACAAAACGGGGTGCAAGCTTAGAACCCTTTCCATAACGAATAGGGCTCTTCCGAGGATGAACTCGAAGAAACACTCGATCACCTACTGCAAACTGCCGATCAACTCTGTGTGCATCAGCAAACTTCTTCTGCCTGTCCTGAGCTGCTACAAGATGCTCTCGGATGCGAGCTACCTGCTGCTCCATATCACGAAGCATCTCAGGTCCAAGAAGAACCCTGTCCTCCAATCGATCCCAGCTCAAAGGGGTACGACAAGGACGACCATATAAAGCCTGGAAATGGAGCCATGCCAATCGAACTATGATAACCATTGTTATAGGCAAACTCAACCAAATGCAGATAATCTTCCCAACGAGATTGTTGGTCCATGACATACATGCGAAGCATATCCTCAAGCACCTGATTAACTCTCTCAGTCTGACCATCTGTCTCAGGATGGTAGGCAGAACTAAAATTCAACTTAGTCCCTAAGGACCGCTGCAAAGATGTCCATAAAGCAGATGTGAATACCGGATCTCTATCAGAAATAATCCTGCGCGGTATCCCATGCAATCGAACAATGTCTTCCATGAACACCCTAGCCACCACTGAAGCAGTATAGGAAGATCGAATGGGAGAGAAATGGGCTACCTTGGTCAACCTGTCAACAGTGACCATGATAGCGTCGTGTCGCCTGGAAGACATAGGCAACCCGACAATGAAATCCATAGAAATAATGTCCCACTTCCACTCCGGAACAAGATGAGGCTGCAACAAACCTGCCGGATGATGATGCTCGGCCTTAACTCTCTGACATTCTAGACACCTAGCCACAAAATCAGCAATGTCACGCTTCATCCCAGCCCAAAAATATAGTGAGTGAAGATCAGCGTACATTTTCTTAACTCCTGGGTGTGCTGAATAAGGAGCTCTATGAGCTTCGGTCAAGATTAGGGTACAAAGACCCTCTGCAGGAGGTACATACATTCGGCCTCCAAAAAGAAAAACACCATCTGAATCCATAGAGTATCCATAAAATTTTCCTTCCAAAGCTCTGCTCGACTCAATCTCTGATTTCACTGCTTGATACCAATCATCTGAAGAAAGGGCTGCAAGGACCTGACTTTTCAAATCAACCTCAAGAGCCAAAGCGGAAATCTCATGCTTGCGTCTACTCAACGCATCTCCACCACATTCTCTTTGCCCTGAATATACTTCACCTCAAAATCATATTCGCACAAGAATTCCATCCACCTTCTCTGCCTTGCATTCAGGTTCGGCTGCGTAAAGATGTACTGCAGACTACGATGATCTGTATGCAACTCGAACTGATGACCAAGGAGAAAGTGTCGCCACCTTACTAAGGCATGCATAACTGCAGCTAACTCCAAGTCATGAGTGGGGTAATTGAGTTCATGATCCTTAAGCTTTCGTGATTCATAAGCAATCACTCGCCCCTCCTGCATCAACACAGCCCCTAAGCCTTCCAATGAAGCATCAGTACACACAACAAAATCACCTGATGGATCAGGAACTGCTAAGATTGGAGCACTAGTTAGCTTGTCCTTCAAGGTCTGGAAAGCCAACTGACACTGCTCGGACCAAAGAAACTTCTTTCCCTTCCTCTGCAAGGAAGTGATAGGATGAGCCAACCTAGAAAACCCTTGGACAAAACGCCTATAGTATCCTGCAAGTCCCATGAAGCTGTGAATTTTTGAGACATTTGTGGGTGCGGGCCAATCCACAATAGCTTGGATCTTTGTAGGATCAACCGAAATTCCCTCACCAGAAATCACATGGCCCAAATACTGAACTTCAGTTTTATAGAATTCACATTTCTTGAGATTGGCAAATAGCTGATTACTCCTTAAGCACTGCAACACCTGCCTTAAATGCTCCTCATGTTCCTCCACAGACCTAGAATAAATTAGAATGTCGTCGAGAAACACAAGGACGAATCTATCCAAGAATGTTCTGAACACTCCATTCATTAGGCTCATAAAGACTGAAGGCGCATTCGTCAACCCGAACGGCACCACAGTGAACTCGTAATGTCCGTATCGAGTGCGAAATGTTGTTTTATGAATGTCTGGATCAGCAATCCTCAACTGGTGATATCCTGATTTGAGATCAATCTTAGAGAACACCTATGCCCCTTTTATCTGATCGAAAAGATCATCAATTCTGGGTAATGGATATCGATTCTTCACTGTTACCTTGTTCAACTGCCTGTAGTCAATACACAAGCGAAGAGAACCATCCTTCTTTTTCACAAAAATCATAGGTGCTCCCCAAGGAGAAACACTTGGGCGGATAAAGCCCTTAGCCAACAACTCTTCCAGCTGCAAACGGAGTTCCTGAAGTTCCTGCGTTGTCATCCAATATGGAGCTCGAGATATTGGCTCAGCTCTAGGTACCAAATCAATCATGAAGTCTATATCTCGCTTAGGTGGCATACCAGGTATCTCTTCTAGAAACACATCAGAAAACTCCTTAAGGAGAGGGTACTGTTCCAACGACACCCCTTGACTATCCTCTGACTCCAAGTCACTCAAAGATACAGCAAAGAGCTGACAACCCTGTCGAAAGTACCTTTTGAGCTGCATGACAGAGATCATTCGTAAAGAAACAGGTTTTTGAAGACCCATGATTTCCACCTCCTTTCTAGAATCATCAAAGCACCACACCGCTTTACGGCGACAATCAATTATAGCACGGTGTGCACTCAACCAGTCCATGCCCAAGACAACATCATATGAGCCGAGTGGTAGGATTCTGAGGTTTACTTTAGTTGACAAAGCCCCTATACTCAAGCTACAATCCTGCACAAGCTTCTCTACAACAAGCTTTGACCCTGAAGCCAATTCAACTTGCCATTTCTCGCCTTGACTAGTTGCCACCAGTCCACATCGCTCAACCACTAAACGAGATATAAAGGAATTAGATGCACCGGAATCAAAAAGTATAGAAATGCTAGTATCATGTAACACACCTGAAGTCTCAATGACGGTGCTCTGGTGGTCTGCCTGTCGATTATCCACTGCAGCAAATATACGATGGGACTTCCATGCGTCACCTACTGTCAGCTCTGAACCAACTGGTCTCTGATTAAAACCTGAAGTGCTCTTCTGAGGACACAACCTGGCAATGTGCCCCTGCTGCCCACAAGAGTAACACCCAGTACCCCTGCCAAAACCTCTGCCCCCTGATGGAGCATTTGACTGCTGAAAGCTCCCTCGACTCGGCACTGACTGGATACTAGGAGTAGGCTGTGCAAAACGTTCCTGTCGAACTTGGTTCCTGTTCCTGTTCCGATCCTTGCGAAACTAAGAATTGCCACTCTAAGGAGATTGGAAGTTCTTCTGTTTTGACTGCTGCTGCTGAGGCTGCTGCTACTGATGACCCCCTTTCGAGGGTTGAAACCTGTTTCTGGAAGATCCTGCTCCCTGAGACTGACCCCCATGAGTGCTAAAACCCTGAGTAGGTGCACTGCCAATCTGCACTCCAATGTGGCCACCCAAGGCCATGGCCAAATTCTCCTCCACCAAACGAGCCTTCTCAACTGCCATTTCCATCGTCTTCGGCTCGAAGACTCGCACTCCACCACTGATGCGGGCATTAAGGCCCCGAACAAAGTGCTGAACCAACATGCCCTCATCGTGGCTAATCCCTGCATACTGCTTCAACTCATAGAAGCGCCGCTCATACTGTTCCACTGACATAGACAACTGCTTGAGATCATGAAACTCGTCAGCCCTGCGCTGCCTCCAATGGTCTGAGAGAAAACGAGCCCTGAACCTGTCCAAGAATAATTCTCAGGTGACCATACTGATATCAAGGTGCAATTTCTATTCCTCAAGGCGCCACCAAGTAGATGCAAAGCCTCGCAAATGCATAACTGCGCACCGAGCCTTGGTATTGCTACCGTAGGGGTGCATGGCGAAGCAACGATCTAAGTCAATTAGCCAAGTTTCAACTTCTAGTCCACCTCCTGAACCATCAAATGTCGGTGGGTGAGCTCTCAACAAATCCCTCATATGACCTGCTAAAACTGCATCCTGATCAGAAGTTATTTCCCTCCGCCTCGGTGACCTTTCTCTTTCTCTTTCAATCCGTGGCTCCTCCTCTGGGCTGGGTCCCAAACGAGCCAGAATTTCTCCAAGAATATGCTGTAAGGAACCATCTAATCCAGGCTGCCCTGGGTTCTGACCACCTGACCGATTATTGTGAAGACTTGGCTATTCCTCATGCTTAGAACCATGAGAACTGGGAACTGAGGGACTTCACCGGTTTGCTCCATGACCAGCACCGCGGCCTCTTGTTTGGCCACGTCCTCTACCTCGAGGCATACTTCTGCACAACAAGATAAAGGTACAAATAAGCTCCAGAGTTCAAACGAGATGTTACTTAATGGACCTAACTACCTAGAGACCCCAGCGTTTGCAAACCTGGCTCTGATACCAAGTTGTAACGCCCGCCGTGCAAACCCCAGAGAACTCACAAAGGCAAATAATTTTATTTTTTTATTTAAAACAATTAAATTAAACTTACAATACGTTAATCATAATCACATAACATATTGCATCACATTAACTCACTTAGTTCTCTGGGGCACGCGAGATTACATTGCAACCACAAAACGGAGATAAAAGATAATGATAAACCATTACCATTTACAATATAATAACCATGAATAAATGGGCTTCCATAAACCAAGAGCAATTATATTAAGATACCACATAATACAATCATATGAGTCTCATCAAATAAAATTACATAGAATCCTAACTATTACATCATTGATATAATGTTACATTACAATCCTTTGATATAATAATTACAATGAATTTCCCAACAAGTGGGATGATACAATTTACAATGAAAGCTGAATTACGAGGTGAACACTAGTACAACTCCAACTGCGGAAAAACTGCGAACAAAGGATGTTGATGGGGAACCCAACGGGTGCGGAGCACGTTCCACCCAACCATGTGAATTATAGATAACTCACCTCCCGTGCTCAGAGGTGAAAATGAAGTTAACTCGACCATGACTGTCAAACCGACTCCATGACAACAAGGTACAAACTCAAATACAAATTCAGAGAATACAATTAAACCAAGCAATGACAATAACAAATCACCAAAGTATACTCATAATCACTTTCACAAAATTTGAATCAACAATAAGAGTACAAAACTAAGGAAACTGATACAACATCCAAAGTCCAAAATACATTTCCAGAGGCAAAAGCAACAAGGTGAAATAGGAAGTCTAGTGGAGAGTGTCATCGCATAGCTCTCATGGGATCTCCAGGCTCTTCCTCCAACATGAGGCGCCGACACCCATCTATGGATCTCCTGGCTCTTCCTCCTACTTGAGGCGCCGGCACCATAGGGTAGCTCATGCGGAGTCAATAACTTCTCATGAAGACGAGATTATGACTTTGCCGACCACGGCCTTCTCAATCTATCATTAGTCTATGATAGCCCTATTGCATAGATGAGGAATCCAATTTTTATTTATCTTGAGTGTTTTACTACTCATTCCCCCTAATTCTATTTTTAGGTTATCACTTGTTTACCTACTCTTACGTGGGTTCTCCTGTGCACTTCCTCTTAACCGAGGCGCCGGCCCCCACGAAGAGCCACTCTCCCTAAGACTCTTAACAGAAAATGAAGACAAGACAAGGGTTGAACCTCAACAAATAAGCATAATACCAAAACCAGAACAAGCGAGACATTAACCCTCTTGCAACAATCCAGAACCAAAGAGTCTCAACAACTGTTCAACACTTCCAATCATGAAACATAAGTTTTCAACTCCAAGAGAAATTCAAAATGAGAATAACATCCAAAAATAAACAAGCCTCTGGAACAAGGTTTCAAACCAACAACTGGGTTCCCACATCGACATTAAATCCAACACAAAAGCAGAATGTAACTACACATAATTTGATGATCTCAAAACACTAGATTAACTTACTCAAGCAGTTAAGAAATGATGCACTACAATTTTTTTAAGATCAATTATTAAATTCGTAAAAAGTAAAGAACTATTGATATATAAATAATACATTAAATTTATTATAATAAATTCATTAACATTCTATTTCCAAAACAATTATATTTCTATTAAGAGAAACTATTTATTTATTTTTTTAAATCTATTCCTGACATGTAAATAAATTACATTATAATTTATCATCTATTTATATATATAAAATTAAACACATATACATCTATATTTATATATATATATATATAAATTAAATTTCATAAATTAAATTTAAACTGAAATAAATAAATAAATAAATAACAGATTATATCAATGTTTCATTTATTTTTTGTAATTTAAATTTAAAGCAAAATAAATAAATCAAAAAAAAAAACAAAGTACGCAGCCACAGGCTGTCGTCGCAGTCCTTGCAAGGATTGCCCACGGCAGTCCCTGCAGGGACTGCACACAGCAGTCCTAGGGACTGTTGTGCACGGCAGCCAAGACTGCCGCGCACAGCAGTCTCTAAGACTGTTGTGCGGCGGTCACACCACCGCCGATCTACCACCGCCTGCAGTCACGGAGGTAGGTGACCCGATCAGATCCCTCTCCGGCCCTTAAAATTTTTTAATATATAAAATTTTATATATATATTTTTTATATATAATTTTCTAATATGTATTTTTTTTTTAAAACATTTTCTTTTTTTTTATTAAATATGAATTCCGTCCTTACAGGCACGGACGCCGACGCAGTTCGGCTTTAAATTAAAATTTTAAAAAGGAAATTTACAGTTTCAGATAAACTCAACTGAAATTATAAATCTCAAACAAATTTCATATATAATATATATATATTTTTTTGTATATCCAATAATAAACAGGGCATTTGAATAAATTAAATTTTTCAGAGAAGTAAAAAAATCTTCTTCAGTAAATATATATAGAGATATACAAATTTTCAGAGCAGGAATAAAATTTCTTCAGGACAACAGAATTTTAAGAACACAACAGATTTTCCCCAAATTTTTCTTTTATATATTTGAAACCCAGTTTTTCCTAATCTATTTGAAACCCCCAGATTTTTCCTAATCTATTTGAAAACCCAGATTTTTTTTAAAAAACCGAGATTTTTTCCTAATCTTATTTGAAAACCAGTTTTTAAAAGCCAGTTTTTCCTGTCTTATTTGAAAACCAGTTTTTTTTAAAACCCAGATTTCTTTCAAATTTATTTGAAAACCAAATTTTCCTTAATTTGTTCAAAATCCCAGAACAATATGATTTTAATTGAAATTTTAAACAAGTAAGGAAAAAGGGATTTTATTGGAACCTAGACTCCTGCTTGCTGAAATGTGATGAAGTTCTTGCTCCAACCAGCCCTTCGAATAGCTTTCGCTCCTTTCCTCAATACTTCATTTCCCAGCTTCTTCTTCTTCTTCCTCCTTTGATGAATTCTCCACCCAAAACTAAACCAGCACAATCTCTCTCTTTTCAAAAATAAAAATTCTCTATACTACCACAAATTTTCCAGCAAAAGAAGAATCCCCCAATTCATTTTCAAAACCTCACTATATTTTTTTTTCTCCCTTCCATGCACCCAACCACCATTTTCTAATAACAGTATTGAAATTTCTGCCCACACCAGATTTCTCCATTTGTCCATAATATTCTTTATTATTATTATTTTTAAAACTCCATTTTGACAGCCTTGTTCATGCACAAAAATTTGACTTTATTTATTTATTTTATTATTAATTTTCCACCTGGCAAATTTATTTACATTTGACAAATCACCATTTGATATTTAATAAAATACATGGCTTTTCACCAAATAAACATTTAAATATTTTTAATACAAATTAATCTAATTTTTAATCAATAATTTTAAAATTGAAACACCACAACATATAAACATACCAACATCAATGTGTACGACATAACACTACCACAACCAAAATAATGACAACTACAAAACATGCAATACCATACAACAAGGCGGTCTGACATCATGGAACGGGCAAACTTCATTGTCACCTCTGTATCAACTTTATACCGTTGGGTTATTTGTGCTCGCCGTGTCCTGCCGAAGCAGGTGGAATTGAGACTATGTACCTGCAATTCCTGCATACAAACGAAGTTGCGTACATGTGCATATATATATAAATCAAAGCATTGTGTTGTAAGAAGGAATCGCAGCGTAACAGAGCACTCGCAATGAGTGATGCTACACTGTCCTTCATCACGTCTATCCTAACAATTATAATATGATTGATAAAAATAACATTTCTAATACTAACAATTCATCTCATGGAATAATCTATTAAATCATCACATCATAACATAAATATGAAAATCAACTAAAATCTCCAACCACAATGTCATATGAAATAATCATGTCCACAAAAGGAGTAACAGCATCATCAAATGTCTAACTAACCAATCACACCAAACAGTATCATCATAGTATCAATGTATCAAAGTATCAAATCAAAGCATAAAACTAATGAGTCCAACTAGCGACTAGGAGGGTTATTACAATCCCCAAAACACATTTCCAGAGCCAATAAGCAACAAAGCAAACGGGTATCTAGTGGAGAGTGTCATCGCTTAACTCTCCCTAAGACCCCTAACATAAACCAAAATACGGCAAGGGTTGTACCTTCAAGTATAAGACATATAACCCAAAACAAGACATGCGAGGCAAATCCATCTCACAATAACTTAAGTTACAGTGACCACCATTCTCGTACAACCCTTCCAAAATTTAATATTTAAAAACATGTAATATTCAAATCCCAAAAGTACAAGAATAAACGTCCAAGAAAATAAATCATATACCCATAACACAAATAATCATAATATAATATTATAAATATGTGTACATTAAAATCTACATCAAATGGACACAAATCAAAGCCTAAAGCATATAATATGTTTGTCACAATACAAACATTGAATACCTCAACACAGAACGATCAATAAAATATCGAAATCTAATTTGCAATGTCACTATCAGAGAATACAACGAAATCATCAATAAGAAGATTATCTAAAGCATTCATTGAATTAAACCCTTTCAAATATCAAAATACTATTATCTCAATTTCTTTCCTTTCTAATTTAAATAAATATATTAAGACATTTAAATATTTAAATATTTCATTTACAACTTTCAAACGTAAAATTTAAACATATATATTTAAAATATCTATTATATCAAAATAATCAATTAAACAAATATATTTAAATATATATAATACATATAATTAAACATATATATAAATACTTATTAATTAATACATTAAAATAATTTACTATATTCAAACAATGCTAATAATAAAACTAGTGTATTGCGACTTGAATAACTTTTATTTTTGGATCTGGGTCTTTCTACAATTTTTACTGAAGGTGCGCCATCAAGTATTTTAACACATATAAAAAAATTCAGCCATACCCAATTCGTAAATTGTGAGTTATGATAAATTTAGTGACCCTATGTCTCTACTATTTTTTACAGGAAAATATTTATTATTTTATCATAGGATTTCATTTTTCCTAATTTATCGGAGGATTTCCTTTTTTTTTTCAATCCTACAGAGGTCTTCTAAATTATATGTGAGATTTTCTAAATTATCTATTGTTTTATTTTTGAATTTTCTACCATTTTAAATTCATTTCCTTAGAGAGGATCTAAGATTTTCACAATTCTTCTACAAAGATTTTTTTTTAATTTCACAACAAATTAACAGACAATATTTCAACATATGTAAACAAATTATCTAAATTTTTTTTTATAATTTCACAAAATCAAAATAAACATTTACAATTTTGTATAGATAATCTTTTAACAACACAATTTAAATAAACATTTAAAATAAAGAATCTGGATCATCAAGCTCGAATTGATGAAGATTGAAGTTGAGCCTTTGTATTTCGATTCCCAAGCTTTTTCCAAAGATTTCATCTTCCAGAAGATGTGCAAAACCATCCTCCGCCAAGAACTTTTTTCTTGAGAGTCTTTTTTTCCATTTCCTTTATTTTATTTTATTTTTATTTTACCAAAGAGTAGTTTGCAGAGAAAAAATTTACTTGTTCAGCTTTCATCTCAATAATCCTCTGTGTGTCTAAAACCCCCAAAATTTTCAATTAAAATAAAAAATAATACCATTCCATTGCAAAAGTTCCAAAAATCATCCATAAAAGAAATTATACCCTTAAAAGCAAGCTTTTCAGTCAAATCTCAATTTTCATTCGTTCACACAACTTTTTCATTCTTTTATTTATTTATTTTTCTATTTTCAATACTTTTTGTTTTAATTTCCGTTTTAACAACTTTACTTGCAAAGCACATTATCTAATTAATTTAAATAATTTATTCTAACAATTATCCACAACAAGATAATTAATTATAATAAAACACAATTTAATATTTTAATTATCATTTAATAAACTCATGACTTTTTAAAAATAAATAACACCTTTAAAAATTTAAATACAATTTAATCTAACATTAAAATAAACAATATTACCCTTATTAATTAATTCAATCACAACTTAAAAAAAATACCAACAAAATAAAATATGACAAGACACAAACGACGACCACAAGGAACGACAATTACAAGAATGCACAAAACCATTTAAACAAGACAATCTGACATCATGGGACGAGATGACTTCATTGCCACCTCTTTTTCAACATTATACCGTTGGGTTATAGGTGCTCACCCTATCCTACCGAAGCAGGTGGAATCGAGACTATGTACCTGCAATCCCTGCATACAAACAATGTTGTGCACAATATATCTATTTAAATACAAGCACCTCGTGAGAAGGAATCGCAGCGTAGCAGGGCACCCGCTGTAACGCCCCGTCGTGCGAACCCCAAAGGACAACTAAACAATAATTACTGCATAATTTTTTTAAAAAAAATTAAACATAACATATATGTAAAACACATTAAGTCATGACATGAATTCCATTTAAGCAGATTCACTAACACACACATCCCTTGGGGTACACGAAGAGTCATTACGAGACTGAGATCCACACAACAACAATAAAGAATAAAATCCAAAGATATAATCCATAACAAAATAAACATTAACAAATATAACATATAATGATAATCATTGATAAGAAACCATTTGAGTACATAAATACAACATATGCATAATTAACTTAACACATTGAATTACAATTGCCATGGTCAAAAACCACACCGAGTTAACATTACATTACAGTACAATGTTCTAGAGGTACAATGATACAAGAGTGTTTCCAAACATAAATGGAAACCATACATAAGATAACATAATACAAATAAATAGATGAAAACTAGCTCCAAGATGGATACAACTCTGGAGTCGCTACAACCGCACCAATCCACACCTCTCGATCCTCGACTGGGGACCCAATGGGGTGCTTAGCACATTCCACCCGACCATGTGAGTCCGAAGACCCACCCCCCGTGCTAGGAGCTAACAAGAAAGAGACCTCAACTAAGAACATCCAAAAAGGGAACCACAAGACTCAATGTCATACAAAAGTATCATAAAACTCAAGGATTACCATGACATAATCAACAACACCCAAGAGTCAACATAATAACTTAAAGTCATAAACCCCATCGCATAAAACAAAGCAATGATCAGCAAACAAGTAACCAAAGGACGATCATAAGATACTTCCAAATCAAACTGAATTAACAAACATGATACAATTCCAAATTTTAATTAAACAATACAATAACATTATATCACAGTATCATAAGATACAAGATCGTAAATCAAATATAAATGAGATCATACAAGACCACAAAACATACTAAAGATGTATTAAAACAATAATCATAAATCAATTTAAATCAATTCAAACAACAATCTAAAACAACTCCCACAACCTACTTCCAGAGGTACACAATAAAGTAAAACACATGGGCAACTAGGGGAGAGTGTCATCGCATAGTCCTACATGGGTTGTCCTGTGCTCTTCCTCCCAACTGGAGGTGCCGGTCCCATCTATGGCTGTCATGTGCTCTTCCTCCCAACTGGAGGCGCCGGTCCATAGGGTGACTCATGCGGAGCCGTAGACCTCTCGTGAGGACGAGGTCACGACCTTGCCAACCATGGCCTTCTCAGCCTTCCATTAGTCTGCGGTAGCACTAATGAAGACGAGGCATCCATTTTTAAAATCTTGCAATGATATTACTACCCAACCCTCCTAAGTTAATTATTAGGTTTTCACTTAATTACAAACTCACTCGTGGGTTATCCTGTGCTCTTCCCCTTAAGCGGGGCGCCGGCCCCCACGAGGAGCCACTCTCCCTAGAGACCCAACCACATAAAACCAAGAAACCAAGGGTTGTACAACATAACAAGAATATTATATCACAACTGAGAAGCATGCGAGGCATTACCCATCTCGCTATAAATACAATTTCCAAGTCTCAACAAATTCCGTACAACCCTTTTAAAATCATGAAACCAAAACACTTGCCACATCAAGGGCCCATAAAGAGAGAGAACATCAATTATCAATCATCTCAAGCCTCTGGAAGCCAAAAGAATGAAAACCCATAAACAAAGGTAAAGTGAAGCAACATGAGTATTTCTCCAATAATTCAACACAAGGATAAAATTTCCTCAAATATGAGAGTAAATCAGAAAAAGCCATAACAAGGAAAGATTCATCAAGACCCATCTACAAATTAACAATGGCATCACCTCAAATAGGAAAACGCAAAAGAAAATCAACCTTTAATTCACGAAATCACTAAATGAAACCAAAAGCCACCAACTAGGCATTCCATGGGAGACCTCAATTTTCTCCTCACAAGAACCCCCTTATGATGGTACGCAAATCACTTTCATAAAAACAACAACATAGCAATGACAACAATAATTGCAAGGCCACCAGATCAATTTCAATTCAAATATAATGAGTGAATATATTAAAATAAGATCAACCACCCCATCCAAACCACATAAACAACTTTGATACAAAATAAATTGGAAATTCAAGAAGATCAACCATCCACAACTCATAAACCAAAACACGAGTTCCCAATTATATTGCAACAAAATTTAAATGACAAAGGATTCCTTGAATCAGAATTAATCTCCAACGGCATTCATACCAATACGGAAATGTCCAAAAACAATCCTTCAATAAAAGAGGTAAAAGCATCCAACCAGGCATTCAAAGGACCAAATTAAAGAACACCTTAAATACTCAATCACTCACAACTCCACCAAACATTCACATAATAAACAACAACCAAAAATTCAAACAAGAACAATATTTAATAGCCAATCAATTAACAACTAGAACTAAATGACTTTACAACTTACCCATCAGAAGTATTCAATTAACTAAAACAATTCATGATAACCATCACAAGTATTCTAAAAGACTTATTCATAAAGAGCACTTACAAATCAACCATTAAATAAATATAAAGGAAGTCAATGTCCAAAAGATTAAAATCCCATTTCACAAATAAACTATCCAATTCGAGAATATCCTAATCAATTCCTAATCATACCCATACATTTAAATTTCCTCTTTCACCATACTAACTTAACATTCACTTCCAATATTTAAATTAATTGTGAAAACCATTTAAGACCAATTGTCTATACTTTAAAATGACCATAATAACAATATTCTAAATTCTTAAACCACATATTAAAACTTACTACCTTAAAAATCTTAAATCTATCTGAATAAATCTACACACATAAATACCTTTTAAAACCACTACAAATCTATATATTTTAATTCTTTTCGAGGACGGAAAGTAGAAAGAGAACATATCTTTTCTAGGAATCCAACAAACCTACACGACTACAACTTCACAAAAAGATAACTTACTCGGTTCTATATTAAATTCTATTTCCACCCTATACACATTTAAAAATACGAATTAAACAATCAAATTTCACAAATTAACAATTTAAAAGGAATTCTTTTCTATTCCCAAAATATTCACTCAAAACAAGAATTAAATAAATCAATGCTATCATATATTCGTAAATTGATTTTTTTCAACTAACTTATCCTCTTATAGTTGGTGATTTAATAATCAATAACAACAAACATATTTCTTTCTATATTATTATTATTTCCATTTTAAACAGATTCTGTTTTATTTTAACCAGAAAAGAAACAAAATGTTTTGTTTTGACAAAATTAAATAATTAGAAAAATCTGAATAAGTTAATAACTATCTAAATACAAATATAAATATCTATATATATATATATACATATATATATATATATAAACACACACACACACACACACACACATATATATATATATATATATATATATATATATATAAATATATATAAATATTTATAATTTTGCACAATAAACATAATTATAAAATCACGTTTTACAAAGTAAAACAAATAAAATTTTGAATGGGTATTTAAACCCATTCATAGCCACGGGGAAAAACGCCCAGCTGCGAACAGTCTACGGACTGTTCGCAGCAGTCCGTAGGACTGTTGCGGACAGTTTGCAGACTGTCGCACGGGTACCAACCCCCGGCTGGGTGGTGGGTACGGCCGAGGCCGAACCACCACTCAGTCGGTGGTTAAATAATATCAACCAATTCAACAATTCGATGGGAATTCGGAAAATTTCGAAAATATAAAAATTTACAAACAATATTTTATCAACGTATATATACATATATATATATATATGGGTATATATATATATATGTATATATCAAACATAATAGATAAATATATATATATATACATATATATATTTATATATATATATTGTATTTCAAATACTTCGAAAACAGAGACATATATACACTGTACAATTTTTCGGTGCATAATTAAATGTAAACAAGAATATACACAACCCAGTTTTCCCAGCAAAAGAATTATTCTTAAATTGATTTAAACAAAACTACAGTAGTGTTGGTTATTTCCAGAATTCCAATCATAGTTTCATTTTAATAATCAACAGTAAAAAAACTCAACAAATAATTTCATTTAAATAAACAACAGTCCCAAACTCCCAGCAAAATTTCAATCTAATAATTGACAGTCAAGAATCTCACCAAATTTCATTTTAACAAACAACAATCCCAATTCCCAAAAGAAAATTTCATACACAGCGAAACAATTCCAAACAATTGCTATTTGATTTAATGCTATAGCAAATAAATAAGTGAGGAACCTGACATCCTGCGGTTGAAGAAGATATGTAGAAGCTCTATTTCTTTTGCCAATCCAATCCTCCTCCAACGAATGTTTCCAGCAGCAGCTACAAAATCCTCCCTTCAACTCCAATCCTCTTCCTCAATGAATTCCCCGAATAATAAAAACAATGCAATACTATAACATAAATTTTTACTGCCAAATTTCTCCCCAAAAACTGTTGGAAAGAGAATGCCAACCGTCTAACAACAAAACTCCCCTAAATAAAAACACACACAAAAGTATCTTCCATTTCCTCTTCATGCGAATGCCAAAAGTCACTTCTTTTTAAAAATAAAATAAAATAAAATTCAAATCCAATCGAATCCAAAGAAGATTGAGCTTTTTATTTATTTATTCTTCATATTCTCCACTGAAAACCAAAAGTCACAACTCAAGAAATAAATCCAAATAATATTTAATCCCTTTAATTCCTTTTGTTGCCTTTTCAAGCATTACATTTCATTTTCTTTTATCAAGCATTTTAATTAAACTAAATAAATTTAACTCCACAAAAATGAACTTTTTATTTAAATATATATATATATATATTCATTATTTTCACAAAACTTTATTAATTAATTACTTCCACATTAAAATAATTAAAATCAACCATTTGCAAGATTCTAAATAAGTATCCATTAAATTTCTTATTATAATAATTATCTTTTCAAGATTATTTATTCATAATTATTATTAACTTCAATTTAACACAACAATTTAAATCAATTTATCTAATAATATCACTTTTACTTTTAATGAATTAGTTTAATTTGATCATTTGCTCTAAATCATTTGATTTAATTTAATTGATTATTATTTTAATTTCTAATCATATTTTAAATAACCTTGCAAATCACTTATGATTTGATTAATTATTTAAACACGACTACTAACATATTATATTTTCCACACAATCAAATAACACAGTAACCAATGAAGCACACACAAATACTCACACCAAAGTTCAGAACAACCGACACGGAGGGGTATTACACCCGCGAACGAGTGGTGCTACACTGTCCTTCATCACATCTATCCAAACAATATAATGTAACCGATAAATTAATCATTTCTAAACTAACAAATCATATCATATCCTCATGAACAATTATTAATTCACTGCATCACCAAATAAATGCAATCATAATGTAACATCATACTCACAAAATACCATTAGAAGTTTTTGTCCCATCTTCCTCTTCTGATTCCTTAGCTAGACTACCTGCACATCCTAGGTGAGAATGGAGGGGTACTACATAGCCAGCTTAGTAAATGTTGGCTAACTACCATACAACATTAATCCCACCTCAAAATAACTTCTTAACATTTTCTACTACCCCTATATTCACAAATTTCATAATTTGACACTAACACCAAAAAATAGAAGAATATTAAACAAAACATAATATGCATAGCCTGAGAGAATACCACATATTCCCCAAATCCCTACCTAGCTCCCATCACCATCATCCACTTCCACCACTATAGATGAACTCTCCAATGCAAAGGACCAATCCACCACACTGTCTATATTCTCCCCTACTAGGGTTTTTAGAAAATTTATGCCCAATAAAGTGTGGTGGCAATGTTGGGACACATTCATCCCCAAGCCCCAAATAACAAAGGGGACTCGAGATGGTTTCATTGTTGAGAAATTTGTAGCCAAACTCCTCCCCTAAGAATGAGACCAACTCCAAGTGAGGCTCACCATAGGATATCCTTCATTCCCTATCTCCAACATGGCCATACTAGAGCTTCCATGATTTTCTCCGCCACCGTTATTTCCTCACTTGCATCTAGCAATGTTGCCATAAACATTGACACCACTCCATATTCAATTAGTATTGTGACACCTCATTGGTGTATAAGTCTCCTAGTACCAACCTTAAAGCATGCATCACCACCCCACAATTGGACTTGAAGATCACCATCATTTTCCTCTCTAAAAGCTCCACCAAAAAATCCATTTGCTTCCTTTTTTCCTTCAAACAGACTATTGTGTCCATCCTTACTTTGCAAAACACCACATATGGTTGTTAAACTGAATCACCCATCCTCATCTTTAAATCCCAATCACAATTATTTATGGATGATTTTCACTACTTCTCACATTTTTCCTTAAGGGGAAATGATTTTCATTTTTCTTCTGCATTTAAGGCTCTATACGATTTTTCACTCCCCACAAGGGTGAAATCACAATACTGTGTCTCACTTTTTACCCAAAATGGACATTTACATCAATATTTTTAACTAAATCTTCATCTTTTGAGACCTATAGCAGCTAAACCATTAATAATTTGAAGATGATGTGAACTAGTGATTTGTAGAAATTTGTGTGTAGATTCTAAATATTTTTTTTTCAAAATTTTTGATATAAATCATGAATCTTTCAACATCTTCAATAACTAGTTTTAAACAGAAAACAACATTTTCAGAAAGTAACGTTTGTGTCGCACAACATAATTTTTTTTTTTTATAAAGGATTAAATTAAATTTTTTGAAATATATATTCTCAACATCAATATCTAGGGAAAGGATATTTTTTCATAATTTTTTGTTGCATATTTTTTTATAAATTAATTTTTGAAGTCACTCTAACTATAATTTGGACATATGTGTGTCGTACAACATAAATTTTTGCATATATATAAAAATCTAATTTTTATTGTTTGGGTGAAACAAGGACATCAATACCTAGGGAATGGGTATTTTTAAAAAAAAAATTATAATGGTTTACTATTTTTCCACCTTTGTACAACAAAGAGCTTGATGTTCAGAGAAAAACCTATGTTTAGTCAAAATTTAAAATTAAATACATGATAAAATGAAAATATATCAAACCTATACTTGTTGGAAAGCTCATTTCAAGGACTACAATATTACAAAATATAATTTTTAAATGATGTTATTTAATCCCTCAAAAGGTAAAGAAAAAGTGGGTTTTTTCCATCATTTTGATAGGTGCGAAGGAGACTCCATTGTGGGTGTGATTTAATACTAGAGGGGTTCTATCCAAGGGGGTCTTATTTATCCCTCTTTTATTAAAACCATTTAGATGGAGCCTCTCAAGACTTAAATCATTAGTTTTTCTAAAAATAGTGATTTCAGAAAAAAAATCAGCACGTCCCAAAAGTGAGACATAGTATTGTGATTTCACCCACAACTTTCCCCGTGGAACACATGCCACACCTCTTCTAAATCCAAAATAGATTTGTTTGCAACCATGTATATTGCAATGTTTGCAACATCATTTTCCATCATGCTACCTTCCTAGTAGACATGAGAAATTTTAAATTCTTTAAAATAATTCAAATATATTTAGTCACCCCTAGCCATTTATTTAATTTTTAATTTGGGGTGTAATTTTTATGAATTGCATTAATAATGTTTTGAGAGTCCCCTTCTAAGTGAATGTTACGAAGATTTAATTTTTTTCCCATCTCTAGCCCTAAAAGGGCCACTTGAAATTCCACTTCCTTGTTTATTGATTGACCTAGTTTCCTTGATACAATCAATTGATAAAACTTTCTTGTCCCCATTTGAGATAATGCACCCAACTTATGCTAATCTAAGATTACCATGTGATTCCCATCAAAATTTATCTTGATCCAACCTTCTTTTGAAGGTGTCCACTTTATGTCTTTTATTAGATGAGAAGTCATATGATCCTATTGAACTCCATAAACGGGGGAATGATGAATTTGCAGAACCCTAAAAATTTCTCGAGTATATCACACATCCTGATTTCATTTACTAACACCATTTCCCTGATAAATTCACCTAATTCCTCTATTTAATTAAATATTTTCCAATTATTTAGTTAAATTCACCTTTTTCTTCTATTAATTGAATTATTAATTTTATTTGATTAATTTATCACCTTCATGTTGCACAGGTGACTACCATTGCACCAAAATATTGACCTATCAATGGTCGATACAACTGCTAGATTTATACAAGATCCAAGATCTACAAGATGTAGTTAAGCCATGTCACAAACCCAAGCACTGCATTGTACAACACAAGGAGACCAAGGTTGAAGCTCTTACAACAATCCCCCCCAACAAAAGCAAGGGGTTTGAACCTGTGACCTCGTCTCTGATAGCAATTGTTGTACAGGTGGTTGTCATTGCACCAAAATATCGACTTGTCAATGCCTAATACAACTGCCAGATTTATAGAAAATATAAGATCCACGAGAGGTAGTTAAGCCATGTAACGAACCCAAGTGTCGTGCTACATAGCACAAGGAGACCCAAGGTGAAATTCTTGCAAAACTTCATGCTAAATTTCTTCTCATTTGGTTAAATAATGTCAAATTATTTAATCAAATTTCATAAAACCTCTTTGATTAAATAAGTTCTAATTGTTTAATTAAAGTTCCCAATTCCTTAACTTGCACAATTAAATGATTTTCTAAATTGTTTGATTAATGCATTTTCCTCCAATCCTCCAATCATTCAAAGAATATTCTCATGAAATATTCCCCTTTTTAAATGAAATTTTCTTGGGCTCCACATGGAAATATCTCCCACATGCTTCCTAAAATCAAGGGATTTGTTAAAATCTCTCAAGAATTATGGACCCTTGATTAAATTCTTGATCCATGTCTTCATGTCTAATTCAATTTCCTTCATTGATTATCTATTTCAATCCTCACCATTTATTGAATCCAAAAATCTATAACTACTTCCTATTTTATATGATTATTCATTCACAACCATTAACGAAAAGTCACTCTACCCAATTTACCACTCACCATTTGAGTATTTTGTGAATCACTCATCCCACCATTATCATTCAATTCTCAAGCATTTGCATCAAACTCAACCATGGATTAGGCAAGATTGATGTAGACATGTGTGACACAATTGGATTGTTTTTTTGGTACATTTGATGGTGATCATGGTGTCATGTATGTTCCTTGTGCTTTAGGTACTTTGGTACAACATGTTTGTTTATGCAAGTGTTTTTTGGTGGTGTATCTTCTTGGCTTGAGGATCATAGTTTTACTTTTCCTTTTGGGATATCATGTTGTAGTTGAATCATTTGATTTTGTGAGGACCTTTAGTTGATCTTCATTGAAGAGGTTGTTATCATGATTTCCTGGATAGACCGATTACACATTTCAATGGGAGCTTGTGATAGTGATATTTTGGTAGTTTTGTATCTTCTTGGTTTGGAGATAGTAGTTTGTACTCTTCCTTTAGAATATTAGTGTTGAGTTATTTGATCATGTTGGGGCCACAAATGATCTTCATTTAGAGGTTGGTTTTCATGTTTTCATGGAGTACTCAGTATCATAGTTCAATGAGAGATTATGGGGATGATATATGGGTTCACCATTTGATGGTGGATGATATTATTTGCAGAGATGGTTATCTTCATGTGATATGGAGATGTTGACATTTTGGTTAGCCATGGAGGACTCTTTAATCTTTCATTGAGATGTCATGATTTTTCATTTGACATGTGATCCTTGGTTGATAGGATGATTATGTATTGTTTCATGATGCACTCTTGATGACTAGTTTAGAGTGTTGGCATGATACAGGTACATGATATGTTCATTGGAGCATATGATATTCTTTTGAGGATATGTGAGATCATGATGCCATGATTGAGTTCTTGATTTAGCTATTGGGACTTTGACTTTGATCTTGGTGGGTTTTCTTATTATTGAGCATATTGATTATTTTCTTAAGAGCTTCATCATGGTGGTATGTTGAATTTGGAGTTTGGCATGATTTGATCGGTTATAGGTACTCATGGATACTTGTCGACATAGGTGAGCCTAGGAGATCTCTGTGGATTAGAGACGTGTTGATATAGTTACTCATTGATAAGGTTTCAATTGGAAGTCTGAGGATCCTACTCCTTGGTTGGACGCAAGTTCAACGTGGACCTATGAGGAGATTATTCTTAGATGATTCATGATGACTTGGATATCGTGGAGGAGCATTCTCATTCCCCACTCTTGGTCTACTCAATGGTTTATCATTTGAGAGTTATTTCCTATTGTTATTTTTAGATGCATTATGTTTTATGATTTATTTTCTCATGCATATGGATCTTGAGCTATGATTTACTAGTTCTAGAGGATTCATTTAAGGGATATTAGCATGCTTAGGAGATGTTATTGGGATCATTCCCTTGGTTTGGGACTGAATTTATTTGATATTCCTTTGGTATGAGATGCAAGTTAATATGGAGAAAATCTAATTCCTTTTAAAAAACCTAATGTCATGTAAAAAAATTCCACCTCTAGAGAACAAATTAGTCCTTATTCTACTATTCATTTTAGGTTGAGTACAAATTTTAACAATGTCGCAATGGGTTTGATCTACACATATAATCTAGAAGCTCCAACAACACCTATGGTCCACCATACCAATGAGATCCAAACCCACACAAACCATGGGAAATAAATATATGATATTCCCATTTTCTCCTATATGTGAAAAAATAGAAGATTAAATAATAAATTGGAAAACCAAATGATGAAAACCATTTTTATTCCACATTATATCTAAGATTTATTAGAGGTGTTAGTTCTACTAGGGTGACCACACATTCACAATGGTATTCGACCAATTTTCTATGGTACCTAACACAATCATCATGGCATAGAAAAGTTCAACTTAGTAGATGGTGAAATTCACTACCCATTCACTACTTATTCAAATCAATGAAATTTTAGAAAAATTTAAAAGGTCATTCTAAGGTTCATATATTTTATTCAAAAATCCTAGATATGTCCCATACCATTTCTATTAATCCTCAACTATCAACATAGATTCTTTTTGCAACATACTCCATCTCATAGATCCTTGTGAACACTCCAACAAATGTGAAATACCATACCCCCAATGGTTTGAAAACAAATGTGAAATACCATAACCCCAATGATAAAAAAATGTGAAATACCATTAACTCCAATGTTCCAAAAGGTTTTGACTAGGTTTGTTACTTTAGGAACATTTTTTTTAGATTTTTAATATGTATACATTTACTTTGTGATTATTCTTTCATATTTAAATTACAAAGAAAATTGGTAGACTCAAATAAAAAGAAATGAAATGTCATTCTTTACACCCACAACTCTCACTCTCTCAACATGTGGCTTATAGTATGTGGAAACGTCCCTTAATCTTAAGAAGACACTCTTACAATGTTGCCCTTATACCAAGTGAACATACTCTAGACTCTCCTCTAGATTTGAGAAAACTTAGGGATATAACTCACAATTTTAACTATAAAAATGTGTTTCTTAAAAAGGATATATTTCTTAGTGAAATTTATGTTATGTCAAAAATATTAAATTAAAATAAAAAAAATCATTATATCTAATGTTATTTACAAGATACATGACAAAAAATATGTGTAGAGACTAAAATTTTTAAACAAAGAAAAATTGTCACAAAATTCAACCATAATCTAGCTCTAAATTTTTAAATAAATATAATGTAGAGGAATTATCAATATAACATTATTCATTCATTAAATTATAAGTAATGTGATAGCATTGTGATTTTTTTTCCCCCAAATACACTAGAGAATATAATAAATTGAATTTTCATTAATCAATAAGCTATTCTAAAATCCAGCAAAGGTGGTTTTGATCCGAGATAATATTAGTTTTTAATTATAAGATTTGTTTTCTTAATAAAAAGAAAACTAACATAAATGAAACTTAAAAACTTATATTTGAATATCTATAAAATATTATATTGATTCTAAAATTTGATCCTTGGGTTGGTGAGGTAAGATAGTTGAGCCTAATTTTTTGTTATAAGGTTATTTTTTCTTAAATAGAAAGAGAAGTGGGATCAATGGAACTAAAATACTTATAAATCACACTTTTATGATATAAAGATAACTGATATAAATGAAATTTAAAACTTATAAATCACTCCTATATTTTGAATAGCAATAAAATATACTAGCTTATTTATCTTATTACATAATCTATATAGAAAAAAATGAGATATATCAATTTGGAGGAATCCATTTTGCAATTTTATTGTTGTGTGTTTGTAATAATTTATTCATTAGATGCATTATAATATAAAATCATTGGATTATATTATAGGGGTGAGTGCAAATCATGGGGGTACAAAAAGTGGCAATATGACACAAAATTGGCTAATGACTTTTTTTATCCAAAATTGATGAAACAAAAAGGGTTTATTGAGAAAATTTTCAGTGTTCCACCAATATAAGATATGCCTTATTTGGAATTAAATTTATATAATTATTATTTATTTTCTACATGCATTCTAACTAAAGTCCTGATTGATAGGTTGATTAAAAAACATCTATAATTCTTAAAAGATTTAACATATTTTGAATCCGAAAGATGCAACACATTCTATGCTTCCCATAATATAGGATAAAAATAAATAAAAAATTGAATTTCATAAATTTTTGACCAAGTTATCATGGTCAAACAAACAAGTTTTAATATTTTTAAAATATTTTAACAAAAAATTCATAACTAATTATTTAGATACAAAAAAATTACACAAAAAAATGTGGAACATTTGGGCATCTACATCTACTTTTATTGAAAGTTTCAAAAAAATTTATTTTTTTTGTACTTAGGTTGGTCAAACATACACTTGCTTTTTTTTTCTTAAAAATTTAGTACTAATGCATTGAAATTTCAAGTTTTCACCAAATAGATTTTTTTTTCCCGAAAAAGAAATAGTATCTTAGAAACTACATTCATTTTTTTACAAATTTTGTTACATATTTTTCAAATTATGTTAATAACTTATTTAAATTTTTATGTCAAGTTGTCTAGCTCTATTTTTCTGAATTTTCATTGCCACTTAAGGGCCTAGTTTGGACCCCCATGATCCTATACTGACCCATAGGAATGCAGAGTACAACCACATGTGTATGATATTGAATTTAACTGAGAATGAATATTATCTATACATTCAAAATTCCAACAAGTTTTATGTAGCATTTCATAGTTAGATAATAATTACAACAGATTCATTAGTGTACATTTACCATTTCTTGTAAAATTGAATAACATAGTGCTTACCACACCAGTTTCACCCAGAAAGAATGAACCTTCAAAAAAAAAAATCAAAGCATTTTCTAAATATTCAAGAGCAAGCTACCATGGTTGAAAAAGCAAAGGGTCAATTTACACTTCAGTTTCCTTCTTATTTGCACAACCTAGAATAACCTATAACATTCCATTTTCATGGTTCAAAAAGCAAAGGGTCAATTTACACTTAAGTTTCCTCATTTGCACAACCTAGAACAACCTATAACATTGCCATTTTTGTTCTCTCTTTTTTTATTTACTTTAATTGTCAAAAGAAAATGACCACTTCTACTACTTTACTTTTTGGCTTAATGAATGACATGAAAACAATTCTGGAAGAAAAAGAAAAATTCAATATTTAAGTAGCTCATTTGCAAAATGTCAAAAGACTTAGGTGATATCTTCTAAAAGTATTGAAAGGCTTTGACTGCAAAGTTAGTAAAGAAAGGATTCCATGTCTCTCCTAGCTCCCTAAAAATTGAAAGTCAAATGTTTTCTTATTACAACTTTGCTAAAAAATCTCCAAAATTTGATAGGGAAATGCCTCTCTTCAATTAAGCCTTTTCCAAAACTATTACTACTCAATTCAAGTGCATTTTGATTTTATTTTTTTCTCTATTTTTATTTTCACATTTCCTATTTATTTTCTTGTTTAATCTCTCATCAAAAGTCTATCTACATTCTTGTTGTTAGATAGTTAATGTTAAAAGGTTTAATTTCCAATACTTACATGTACATTTACATCATGTTATTTAACAACAAACTTTCAAAGAATCTAATCTTTCTCTTTTAGTTCTTTCACATATCATTTTTTTTTAAATTTCTTCAAACTTATTAAAAAACATTAAATAAAATCTTGTTATTTAGTTGAATCAGAACATGAAAAGTAGGCAACCTTCCTCTCCTACCACAACAAACTCTTAAATGTAACTATAAGCAACACCATTTTCAAAAAAGAAAACACAAACATATTTTTAAAGCAGTTCGCCATTTTTTTTATATTATTAACAATAGGATAACCATACACACCAGATATAAGCAACACCATTTTCAAAAAAGCAAACACAAACATATTTTTAAAGCAGTTTGCCATTTTTTTTTATTATTAATAGTAGGATAACCATACACACCAGATATATCAGGTATTAGATCATTTTAGTTACAAACCACTGATCAAAAACATATGAAGAGGACAAATAGTTTTTTCAACCACTTATACAACGAAAATGATATAGCAAGAGGAACCTTATAGAGATTTATACAAAATTAACAATATATTATATGTTATAGAAGCCACTTCTCCTTCAAGTATTAGCTTGTGATGTTCTGAGCTCCTTGGTCATTAACTATCTCACCAACCTCATCTTCCTACCTAGAGTCCTCCCTTACCGATCTAGTGACTAAGAAGGTATCATCGTCCTACCGAGCATGTTAGGCATGCTGACAAGGGCCCCTGTGTCTTGCATGCTTGCCCCCTCCTGCCTCATTAAACACCCTCTAGAACTCTCTAAATACCTATAGGAAAGTTTTAGTATCCTTGTCATTGAAATGGCATGCATGGTCACATATGATTTCTTCTCTACTGATATTGATAGATCCTCCCCTCCAAAGTTCCACAAATTTGGCAAGAGAGACTTTGATGTGAAGAGAAATCTGCAAAGAAATAGAAATATATGTGAGTCTTTTATTTGACTCAGTAAGAACCCTTATGCAACCCTTAAACTTGACATCATTTCTTGCTTTCCAAATGTGTCAAAGGATTTCATTAGTCAAACAATTCCTAAACAACTTACAACCTTTGCTCAATTTCAGATCACACATAATAATGGATTTCCAATTGATATTATCATTTATCCAAATATTCAAATCATGAAAGAACAATTTCCATATTTATTTTGCATAAAAAATAGTCAAATAGAATGTGAATCACAGATTTAGGGGTGCAAAAAACATTACAAATATCAATATCATTGTTGTTTGACTTGAAAGGAAGCCTTTGGAGCAGGGTAAGCCACCTGAAGGAGGCTTTCTTAGGTTCAACACTATTGTGCCAAACCTCAACAAGGATTTTTGACCAGCTGCTATCTGAGAGAGAAGTTCCCCAGCAATGGTTGAGATGTTTAAATACAACATTCTTACAACTTAGCTCTTTATATATTGATTTGGCTTTGAGACCAACCAATTCAGCACTATCCTTCCACACAATATCCCAAGTAGGGTCCAAGAAAATGAATGTATTTGAGGGAAACATAGCCCCTAAATAGGTCATTTCCAAGGTGGAATGGGTTCTTGTAGCAGCGGGGGGGAGAACAAACTCAACACTCAAGGTATCCAAATTTTTAAGGTTCTCATTATTTAAGACATCATTGAACACTTTAATGTTGGATTTATACCACTTTTTTGTATAACAAACTTGTAGGAGGGATAAGGGATTTCCATTGTGGTGGAGATTCCACCAAATTGAACAATAGCTTTGGCATTTAGAGTTGCTAAGGGTTATGTTATAGGTTTTGAATTGGGCTTTGTGCTTGGTGATCTCCCAAGCCTTCCAAAGTCTCTTAAACACCAAGGATCTAACTGGGGTCATGGGATGACTATTGATGAGAATATCACATAGGGGTAATCCTTTCCAGGTTTTGACTTGCCTAGGAACCGCATTTTGGATGTTATTTCTGACCAACACCTTCCAAGGTTCATCTCCCTCCAAGGATTTCACAATCCACTTAGAGGCTAGAGTAATACCCTGGAGCCTCAGGTCCTTTAGCCCTAACCCACCTTGCAACTTGTCAAGGAAGCACTAATCCCAGTTTACCGAGTGATTTTCCTTTTTCCCTTTATCGTCTGACCAGAGGAATCCCCTAATTCTTTTCTAAATTTCATTAATTTAGTAACTTTAGAAAAACCAAATGAAGGAAAAATATATACTATATGAAGATAGGGTTTTCTAACAAACTTGAATTCTTCCTGCTAATGAGAGGTAGTGCCTGTTCCACTTTTCTAGTTTCTTCTCAATGTTTTCACTTATCCATTTCTACATATCTTTGAGGTTAGGGCTGACAACAAAATGTATCCCTAAGTACCTCAACTACATGTTGGGGCCACACCATTGAAAATTGAAGTCTTTTACCCAACCAAGGGGAACTGATTTGGAGTTGGATATTTTTTCTCCTGAGGCAAGACAAAACAACTTGAGTTTTACCATTAGGGACTCCATGTCACCTCTATCAAGATCAATGAACAAAGTAATGTCATCTAAAAATTGGACATTGATCAATTCATTGTTATGAGGAAGCCTAATGCCCCTCACTCTCAGGGAGATTGTTTGATCTCTCAAAAGAAAGTGCAACACATTTGACGTAATAACAAACAGGGTTGGGGATAATGGGCATCCTTGTCAGATGGACCTTTCCAACAAAACTTCCTCAAAAAAATCACCATTTACCTCAACTTGGGTAGAAGCATATTTTAACAAGGTATTCACCATTTTGAAAAACCCTTCAAGGAATCCAAAAGCTTTGAGGATTTCCCTTAAGAAGTTCCACTCCACTCTATCATGGGTGTTGGCAATAAGTTGAGTCCACTTTTTAGCCAAAAAGTGGAAGTGTTTTCCCTGATTTTCAAGATTTGACACATTTGACCTTAAAATTTTAAGCACTTAGAGATGGAATCTTCAAAAAAGTCACTAATCATAAAATGTAGTACTCAGAGTCAAGTTTCCAAATATGTAATTTATTTCAATACCCAAATGCTACAAATTGATTTTCAATAGGCATTTCTAAAAACCACTGTTTAAAAGTCACTTTTTTTTACCATACCATGCACGTGTGTGTCATCCATATTTTGACCTAAATTATCATATTTTTCTAAATCCTTTTGGGAAAATATTTGTAATTCATTGAAGCATGTTTTTCATATATTTTTGTAATTTTTTATTGAATTTTTTTTTTCGTTAAATTTTCATTAGCCATATTTGTCATTTTGAAAAATCATCATGTTTGTCACGCATAAGATGACCTAAACTTATTATTTTTTTAATTGAAAAAAATGTCTAAATTATGTTTTTCGTGCAATCCATTCATCAAAAAATTATGTTAATAAAAAAGTTATTAAAATACTAAAAAACCTGATAATTCAAGTTTATGGACCAGTTTCATTAGAAATTAATTGAAAAATTAAAAAAATCAATATTTGGAATCTACACTAGCTCATCTATAATGGGTTTTAGTTTCGTAAAAAAATTCTACAAAAAAGGTCTTTAGACATATGCCCAAAGTCGTTATTTTCTTGTGACATAGCCAAGACCTTCAACTTGTAGGTCAAACTAGGTCTAGAGCTTAGGTTTGAGTCCCCAATCATTTTCCCGAACTAAAAAAAAAAAGCAAAAACCCAACCAAAATTCATTTTTTTGATAACAGGATTCCATTCTAAAATAGGATCTCGTTTCATAAAAAATATATATTTTATACTTGAATGAAACAAGATCCCATTTTTTAAAAGTAAAAGATCTATTTTTTTTATAAAACGGGCCATTAAAAAATAGGATCCCATTTTTTAGTGGGTCATTTTAAAATGGGATCCCGATTTTTAAGAAACAGGATCCCGTGTTTCAAAAAACAGGATCCCATTTTTGGCTCGAGACCCTGAACCTAAACAACATCTCGTTTATAAAAAAACGAGATCCTATTTTCTTGAGGCCGATTTCGGATTTTTTTCTAAGGAAAAAACTTCCACATTTCATGGACTCATCTTCTTGCTTTTACCCTCATATGCCTTTTCAAAGTCCAGGAGTAACATTGTCACTTTCTGGTTGGAGACCTTAACCAATTCCATAGCCTCCCAACTTGTTATGAGGTTTTCCAAGATTGAGTGGAGCTCACAAATTTTGGCAATATATTGACGAGTCTTAGGGCTAGCACTTGGGAAAGGATCTTGTAGGAGACATTTAGAAGAGTTATTGGCCTCTAGTTCTTCACAAGGGTCTTATCCCCCCGCTTTCAGAAGGAGTTTGATGATCCCTTTGTTAATGGAATTTCCCAAGGAGCCACATTTAATAGCTTCCTCATACACCTACACAAGATCCTCATTGATCCAATTTGAGAAACACTTGTAAAATTCAACGGGTAACCCATCACAACTTGGTGACTTGTCATTATTCATGGAAGCAATGGCCTTTTGGATCTCCTCCTTGGTCAACTTTGTAGAGAGGGAGGCAACATCCTCATTAGAGATCTTGGGGACAATGCTCTCTATAAATTTCCTTCCATCTTAGCTGCCTACCCCCTCCCCTTCTGAAGTGAAAATATTCTTGAAAAATTCATGGAATTGCCTCAAGATGTCTTCTTACGAACTGAGCAAGCTCTCCCCATCCCAAATTTGACCAACTTGTTCCTTGAAGTTTTTCTCTGATAGAAATTTGAAGAAAAATTTAATCCCTTGTCACTAGCTTTTAGCCAGCTTAATTTCGCCTAGACCTTAATTCTTTTGATTTTCTCACCCTGAGTCTTCCTTAGGCTATCTTTGATCTTGACCATCTCTTTCCCTAAGGTGATATCATTTGGGGCCTACTACAACTTGGATTCAGATTCAAATAAGTGGTCTTGTAGCTCATTCTCCAATTTCCTAATGTCCAACACCCCCCTTTTCCCCACTACCTAGAAAAGATTCCTCCTTGAATCCACATTAGTGTTCCACCTCTTAATGGAGGAAGCATCTTTGAGCATCCACCTATTAATTTCTTTGATTGAGGAGATAGCCTCCCTATAATCGACATCCTCTAGAAGCATGTTGTTAAGCATGAACGTCCAATTCTTAGTTTCCTTTTTAGGTCTGTCTTCACAAGTTGCAAGGTTGGCTTTAATGGGGTGGTGATCCGAAAGGGTGTAGGGGTGGACATGCACTTTGATCCCTTTTTCATTGGGTAGGAAATTAAATAAGTCCTTACTGGCATAGAACCTATCCAACCTGGAGTAGATTCTACAATTTCCTTTTTGTGCATTACACTAGGTAAACTAGATATCCTTGCACTCCTTTTTACCATTTTCCATGGGGTCATCCAAGTTGAATTTGTGAGCCAAAAATGATTCTCATTTCCCTTCCACGACAAGTCAATCCCCCCCCACTTATCTTCTACTTGTTCCACCATGTTAAAGTCTCTACCAAGCACCTAGGGGATTGTTGGAAGGTTGGAAAGCCATTGCCAAATGGAGATTCTATACCTGTAATCATTAGGGGCATAGACTGAGAAAATCCCAAATTCCTTATCATCCTTTTTCATTGTCACCCACACAACTCTATTGCATGGAGAGAAAATAGTTTTGGTTATAAACTATTTCCATTGATTGGAAATTAGGATGTTTGCCCCTCCCTTGCCCCTCTCATGTGCAGTAGAGAAGGAGCAAGCATTATTCCAAACAAATTTGAGGTTGGTTTCAAGTGTAAATCCTATAGCTTTGGTTTCTTAAAGTAAGACAAGATCTTTACCTTTCTCAAGATTTAAGAATCTTCTAATTATATATTTTCTATTAGGGGACTCAAGACCTAAATGACATTCCAAGAAATGCACTTAAGCCTCATCATCACCAATCATGGGGTTATCGCTTTGGTCATTTCTGAATTGCTCAAAACATTTGGGCAATTTCTCTTCCAGCTCCCATTTTTTGGTTATGGGAGATTGGATTACCATACTTCTCTTTTTCCTTTTGTTTAAAGTGTTCACCCCTTCTTTGTTAGGGACCATAGACCCTTTTTTCTTCCACAACCTTCTCAAGCCATTCCTTGGCTTAGGAGTTATTTCCATCTGCCCCAACATGACATTCTCATCTTTACTAAGCCGCATAACACCGAGGTCCTTGTTTTCAAGGTTCCTTATGGGAGGGCTTGGGGGACCCTCATGCATTTTATTGTTCAATTCAAGATGAGGAGTGCAAGCAACCACACCAAAATTGATAAAACATTTCTGCTCTAGGCTAATTGACAGGCCAGAGCTAGTGGTGGGGATATTAGTCTGGATAGGGGTCTCGAGGAGATTGCCCATTTAGGGAGAGTCACTACTGCTCACAAATTGGGGGGAAATAGATTGGGATAAGGAAGCATTCACCTCCATGGCCATGCTAGGGGTGCAAGCAAAGCCACCCCTCAATACCGGTGAGGGGTCCCCAAGGTCCTCCCCAAGGTCCTCATTCACACTAACATCCCCAACTCCTTCCTGGCTTTGGGAAATTTTGTCAAATGAAAATTGATTATCCTTTCTCTTCAAGTGGAACTTAGAAACCTTTGGTCCAGCCTCTACCAGCCCGAATGACTTATGGATTCTTTTTTTAAGCTTCTTCATGACAATCAACTGAGTGTTAAGCAACTCCAAAAGCAACACATCTCCAGTCTCCTGCTGGGTAGATAAGGGCCTAGGAGAAGGATGGTTTTTATTTTTCCATCCACCCCACCACTCTAGTGGACTGGAGAATTGTGATCAAGAAGCACAAATGGGTTGTTGAGAGCAATATCCACCTTGCCACCAAGCAAAGGGAGGTCCTCAACACCCCCCATTGAGGGAGTCGTCTCACCTACACCAACCCGCATAGATTTCCTAACGATATCTACAAACCCATCTTCTCCACCACCATTTGGTTGGTTATCTTGGGCTTCCCCCATTTCTCCCAACCCCTATGATTCAAATATGGTGTTGTAATTTCCATTATTAGGAGCCCCCTTTTTAGATGGATGAGAACCCTTAGATACTTTCTTTTTCTGAATAATGGGATGTCCAGTTCCTTCTAACGTGGCATTCCCTTCTACATAGGAAGCAGGCGTTGATCCCGCCTAGAATTTCCAAAGGGCAAGACGAAATTCCATTATCTTCAACAATATTTAGGGAATTAGGAAACTCAATGCCAGGGTTGAGGGATACCAAGGCTCAAGTGTATAGATTTGGTAAGACAACTTTGGTTTCATCTACTCTAACCACCTTGCCAACTGGATCAAGGAGTTGCGGGAGCAACCTCTAGAACTCAAGGGGCAAGTTTTTAACTATTACCCACTTGGGACAGAACAAAGCAATGATCTCCTTAGTGATGGCCAACGAAGACCATGACAAGTCGCGAAAAGCACAACCCCCTACGTTCTAGTAGGGTTTTTCTAAAAAGAAATTCTACATTTCATGAAATTTTAAGAAAAATTAACAAACAAACCTTTTTGAATTAATCTACAATACGAAATGTGAATGCCAAATTTGTTAAGAAAGACATTAGAGAACTAGGAATCAATAAATTTCCTTGCAGGCATTTTATTTACATCTACTGCTTCTAGAAAGATAGCAAAATCTTTCAACCCGTTTCTTTCACTAAAGATTGTTTCCTTCGTCACAAGGTTAGGATGCAAAAACAATTCTTTAGGGTTTTCTGAGGGGTTCTTACCTTCCCCTTCGCTATCCTCGCAAGAGTTCCCTTCCACAACAAATTTGGCACTGATGGGAGCCAAAAAAATTTGCTTTGAGACAACTTGCTTGAAGGAGTTAGTAGGACGTGGTTGGGTATTATTGAAACTATCTGCATTAATAGGTTGGCCGGGGGTATCATACCCCCCTCCATAAATAAAGAAAAGATACAGAGACACTACCAGGGCTGAAGTGAGCGCTTCACACATGCGAAGTAAACACAAAAAAACAAAATGAAAAAAATAAACCTGTCGACATAAATAGAGAGCAATAAATGAAGCGAGGAAAGGGGTATAGAGGGCCTACGGCCACACAAACCTATAGTGGGGAGGGCCCAGCCCCCCCACACCTTGAGATCCATGCCTTCTCCTGCTTTCTAGCCACACTCGTCAAACCCTAGGCCTTCTCGCTCAGAGCATCTCCCTCCGATCTTTTGATTGTTGTTTTTTTGCAAGCTTTCAAAAAAGATAGACATATTTTTAAAGGCTAGAAATGCAAGGATAAATATCATAACAAAAGTTCAAAGCTGCATATATTAAATTAAAATAGGAGAGATCACTTTTATAAGTATATGAATGCACTGCAACAAAACACAAATCACCTCTTAATCTACCAAGGCTTCACTATTTAATAAATATTAATGACCAAAAGTAAATAATTACACACAAAATAAACAAAAACATCTTCCACTCACAATCAAATATAAATAATCCAATGCTATACTTGCTTGCATTTCTTTACTCAAGATAACTGTGATATAATTATATTTTTTTTGACCATTAACATTGACATATATAATGCATTATTCACGTCTAACCTATGTCTAGTGGATTTCCAAGCAGCATTCCTTAGATAATGCAATGTATAGTGGAGTAGAAATGATCATAATTAAATCACAATAAACCACTATCAGCTTTAAACACTATCAAGGAGTTAGAGATGCTAATGGCTTCTAAATATTAACTCTCTAAGAATGAGGAATGCCTTGCATGCATGATGAGTCAATGTTACTATCTGATATGAATTTAATGGTCTGATGAATGATAACAGACAACAACTATGGTAGTCTATCTCTCCCTGATATCTGCAAAACATAGAATAACATAAAATCCTGAAACTAATGGTGTATTACATTATGGTTAATGCAAGTGAAAAATGGTAGAACAATGTATACAAGGAAGAACAAAAGTTAAATCATATAGATATTTGAGTGACCATCGAAAGTTCAGGGCAAAGTGCTTCATAGATAGGCTATGCAATGAGACCCAATTCCACCATGAGTTGTGATTGTAGGGGGATATGTGAAGCTGTGAAATCTTTGCTACTACAGATTTACAAAATATGTTGCTGATTCAGTGAATATGCTATTGAAATCCAACATATAAAGTTGATTATAGATGTGAGTACAACTAATTGTTGCTCTTATCAATCCTTTATGTGGAAAGTAGAGTGTGTGAACCTACTCATATATTTCCTGCACTCACATATGTTGAACAATCATAGCTATTGCTTTAAGCACAGATGCTTGAAGTGCTTTACATTCCAAGAGACCATTTATTCTGTGACAACTGACATGAGAAATATATGAGTAAATGTGTTCAAATTCTCACACACAGACACAATGGGATTCACAATGCAGGAATTTACCTTTGGAGAAACCCATTGTAGGAAGATTCCAACATAAATATGGGTGCCTCTTAGGCTTGGTAATTAATTCAATTTATAAAGAAAGTGGGCATGTATGCAATTTACAAGTGCAACTCCTCTATGAAATTAACTCCTATCTCCCCTACTACGGACTGAGGCTCAAAATTTGATGTCAATTCACTATAAAACTCTCACCTTGCTGTTTTAAACTCGATGCTGGCTGGGCTTCAACTTCTATCTGTTCCTTATGCCAGACTGTTTTGTCCTCTTCTTTTGCTAGACAGTTTCTATTTGTCCTTTTCTTATGTTTGACCGTCTTTTAGTTTTTGTTGTCTTTTTAATATTTTATGACGTATTCCTAGATTAAGAGATTTCAATTCATGAGTTGTAGGAATTTATCACATTCATATTTAATAAAAGCAAATGTAATTAGAAGCTGAACAGGTTATTGGATTTTATGTATTTATTTACTATGGAATCAACCCTGTCTCTCCTACTATTAATGTATTTAGGTGTTGGTGGAACATTTTGTCTATGTTGGAATTTCTTTTCTAGAATTGTCGTCATTTTTTTAAATCTTTTTATATTTTATGACATTCAGTTTACAAGTTGTAGGAAGTATTACATTCATGTCAAACAAATTGCAAATGTATGCTTAGGACTTTATATTTTTGTCCTCTCTAGATTCTCGTACTATGGACTGAGGTTCAAAACCTGCTGTAAACTCACTCTAAATGCTCATCGTGCTGTTGTAAATTTCCATTCCTTTTCTCCAATATGCTTGAACAGATGTGCTTTCAATGCACCTAGTTGTTGGCTGAGCTTCCAATGTTTCATGTTTCAATCTCTTGTTGGTTGGGTTTCAACTTTTGTCTATTCCTTTATGTTTGGACTTTTTTCATTATTTTCTTTTGCCAGACTACTTATGTTTGTACTTTCATTATGCTAGACTATATTTTCTATTTTTGTCACTGTTTTATATTCCATGACCTATTTCTAAATCAAGGAATTTCAATTCATGAGTTGTAGTAATTTATTATATTCATGTTTAACAAACACAAATCTAGTCAGAAGGTGAACAATTGTTTTGGCTTTTATGTGCTTTTGCCTCTATAGAATCAATCCCCACTTCTAGTATACATAGTTTGGTTAAAAATCTGCTGTAAATTCACCCTGAAATCCTCATCTTGTTGGCAGTTGCTTTAAACTCCATTCTCCTTTCCATTATGTTGGAGCAGATGCACTTTTAATGCAGCTAGGTGTTGACTAAGCTTCCAACCTTGGCGTTGCTTGGACTTCAACTTTTTTCTGTTTGTAGGATTATGTCTATCCTTTTCTGTTTTTAGATTGCTTCTATTTTTCCTCTTCTTATGCTGGAGTCTCCTCTATTTTTTTCATCTTTTTATATTTCATGACCTATTCCTAGATCAAATAATTTCAAATCATAAATCGTAGGAATTTAATAATTTTCTACATCCATATTTAATCAACAAAAATAAAGTCAAAAGGTGAACATATGTTTAACATTTGAGATCTTTGTCTACTATGGAATCAACCCCTGCTTCTCCTACCATGGACTGAGGTTCAAAACCTTGCAAGTTCACTCAAAAACACTCACCTTGTTCTTGTAAACACCCATTCTCCTTTTTCAATATGCTGGAACAAATATGGTTTTAATACACCTAGGTTTCAACCATAGTTCCACGGAGTTTCCTGATGGGGACGCATCCCCTGTTGGGGACGCGTCTCGGGGATGGGAGGACAAGGGGTCTAAGTTTGGGGACGACAGGGGGACGGGGGCAGGGGGCAGTGGGGGGGCGGTGCTGATATACATATGGTACTTGAATAACTAGTTATAAAAGGATGTTTAAGAATAAAATTTCAAATTAAACTTTGGAAAATTAGTAAAATTGCAAATACTAACATTTTAAACAATTGAATACTATTACTAAATGACTAAAAGTATATAAAATATTAAAATTTGCAAATGAAATTGTCAAATTTGAGATTTCTATTATATGAATATCAAAAATATGACATGTCACATCATAATATCATATCATAAAGATGATTACAATGAGTAGAATGATACATTGATATCAAAACAAGTACAAAATGCAAAACTGTAGTGAAGGGAGGCCTCTAATCATCCCCAAACTTACTCTTTCACTCACTCTTCTCACTGGTTTTCCTCTTCTTCACCTAGCTGTTGCAAAACATCAAATGGCATATGCGAGCAAAAAAATGAAGAATGAGAGTGTTTTGTTTAGCTTATGAATTTTAGAAGGGTCCCACAAGCCTTAGGGTTCGGCCCAAGGCTTACATTCCAAGAAAATTGAATGAAATTTTTAAAAAAAATTCTTTTTTGGACATCCCACCGTAGGGGACGCCTGGGTGTCTCCGAGACTCTTGAGAGACGGCTAGAAGTCCCCGAGACGTCTCGGGGACGTCCAGGAGTCCCCACCATTTCCTTAGAGTTTCTCAACTCTCGACGGCAGTGGGGGGACGGCGGGGGGGACATTTCTTAGCCGTCCCCAAGTCTCTAAAACATCCGGGACGGGGGGACAGCTAAAATTTGGGGGGGGATGCGTCCCCGTGGAACACTGGTTTCAATTGATATTTCCCCTTTTAATTTTCATCCTTGGCATCAGTTGGGCTTCAAATTTTGACAGTTCCCTTATGCTGAACTATTTTCATCCTTTTCTTTTGACAGTTCCCTTATGCTTGACTGTTTTCATCTTTATGTCTATTATAGAAATTCAAGGTGGCACTTTTTTTTTCAATTGATGAGAATCTAAGAGCATCTCAAATACCGGCTTATAGGGTGATTATAATTTTATGTGTTTGCATTGTCAGGTTTATTTCTCAAGTGCAAGCATTTTGATAACTATATGTTATTAATAGATTTTCCTTGGCATCACCCTAGTTAAGAGATATAGTTTGTATACTTTGTGGTATACATAATATTGAAAACTCAAGCATCATGTAGCACTGCTCTTTTGCAAATCAATTTTGCTTCAACTTTGTTTACTATTTTGAATATTTAGGCTATAACATATTATATTGATTCTAAAATTTGATCCTTGGGTTGGTGGGGTAAGATAGTTGAGGCTAATTTTCTATTATAAGATTTTTTTTCTTAAATAGAAAGAGAAGTGAAATCAATGGAACTAAAATACTTTTAAATCACACTTTTATAATATAAAGAGAGCTGACATAAATGAAACTTAAAAATTATAAAACACTCTTATAATTTGAATAGCAATAAAATATACTAGCTTATTTAAGTTATTACATAATTTCACATATCAAAATTATTGACATGTCTTCGAACTTATTAAAAATCATTAAATCAATCCAATTATTTAGTTGAATCAAAACATGAAAAGTAGGTGACCTTCCTCTCCTACCACAACAAACTCTTAAATGTAACTATAAGCAAAACCATTTTCAAAAAGCAAAAACAAACATATTTTTAAAGCAACACCATTTCAAAAAAGACAGACATATTTTCAAAGGCTAGAAATAGAAGGATGAAGATCATAACAAAAGTTCAAAGCCACATATATTAAATTAAAACCGCAGGAATCACTTCTGTAAGTGTATGATTGCACTGCAACAGAACACAAATCACCTCTTAATCTACCAAAGCTTCACTATTTAATAAATATTGATGAGAAATCATTACACAAAATACACAAAAACATCTTCCAATCACAGTCAAATCTAAATAATCTAATGTTATACTTGCTTGCATTTCTTTACTCGAGATAACTGTGATATAATTTTATTTTGTCTGACCATTAACATTGATATATAGAATGCATTATTCAGGTATAATCTATATCTAGTGGATTTCCAAGCAGCATTCCTTAGATAACGCACTATCAACGATCATAATTAAATCACAATAAACCATTATCAACTTTAAAACACAGGAGTTAGAGATGCTAATGGATTCTAAATCTCACCCTGATATGTGCAAAACATAGAATGACATAAAATCCTGAAACTAATGTTGTATTACATTATGGTTAATGCTAGTGAAAAATGGTAGAATAATGTATACAAGGAAGAACAAAAGTTAAAGCATATTGATATTTGAGTGACCATCGAAAGTCCAGTGCAAAGTGCTTCATAGATGGGCTATGCAATGAGACCCAATTCCACCATGAGTTGTGGTTGTAGGGGGATATGTGAAGTTGTGAAATCTTTGCTACTATAGGTTTACAAGATATGTTGCTGATTTAGTGAATATGTTACTGAAATCTAACATATAAAGTTGATTATAGATGTGAGTACAACCAATTGTTGCTTTATCAATCCTTTGTGGAAAGTAGTGTTTGAACCTACTCGTATATTTCCTGCACTCACATATGTTGAACAATAACAACTATTTATTTAAGTACAGATGCTTGAAATGATTTAAATTCCAAGAGACCATTGATTCTGTGACAACTGACATGAGAAATATACGAGTAAATGTGTTCAAATGCTCAAACACACACACATAATAGGATTCACAATGCAAGAATTTACCTTTGGAGAAACCCATTGTAGGAAGATTCCAGCATAAATATGGGTGCCTCTTAGGCTTGGTAATTAGTTCAATTTACAAACAAAGTGGGCATGTCTGCAATTTACAAGTGCAACTCCTCTATGAAATTAACTCTCATCTCTTCTACTATGGACTGAGCCTCAAAATTTGATGTCAATTCACTATAAAACTCTCACCTTGATGTTCTAAACTTGGTGCTGGCTAGGCTTCAACTTTTGTCTATTCCTTATGCTATACAGTTTTGTCCTCTTGTTTTGCTAGACAGTTTCTATTTGTCATTTCCTCATGTTTGACTGACTTTTTAGTTTTTGTTGTCTTTTTAATATTTTATGACCTATTCCTAAATCAAGAGATTTCAATTCATGAGTTGTAGGAATTTATCACATTCATATTTAAGAAAAAGGAAATGTAGTCAGAAGGTGAAAAGGTTATTGGCTTTTATGTATTTATCTACTATGGAATCAACCGTCTCTCCTACTATTAATGCATTTAGGTGTTGGTGGAACATTTTATCTTTTATGTTGGATTTTCTCTTTTAGAATTGTCATCATTTTATATTTTATGACCAATTCCTAGATCAAGGAATTTTAGTTTACAAGTTGTAGGAAGTATTACATTCATGTGAAACAAATGCAAATATATTCAAGAGGTGAACATATACTTAGGACTTCATATTTTATTTTTGTACTCTCTAGATTCTCGTACTATAGACTGAGGTCGAAAAACTGCTGTAAATTCACTCTAAAAAGCTCATCATGCTGTTGTAAATTTCCATTCTTTTTCTCCAATATGCTTGAACAGGTGTGCTTTCAATGCACCTAGGTGTTGGCTGAGCTTCGAACCTTTCATTTTTCAATCCTCTTGTTGGTTGGGCTTCAGCTTTTGTCTATTCCTTTATGTTGGACTGTTTTCATCCTTTTCTTTGGCCAGACTGTTTATGTTTGTACTTTCTTTATGCTAGACTATATTTTCTTTTTTTTGTCACTTTTTTATATTTTATGACCTATTTCTAGAACAAGGAATTTCAATTCATGAGTTATAGGAATTTATTATATTCATGTTTAATAAACACAAATCTAGTCAGAAGGTGAACAACTATAGAATCAATCCCGACTTCTACTATATAGAGTTTGGTTCAAAATCTACTATAAATGTACACCAAAATCCTCACCTTGTTGGTAGTTGCTTTAAACTCCATTCTTCTTTCCAATATGTTGTAACAGATGCACTTTTAATGCAGCTAGGTGTTTACTGAGCTTCCAACCTTGGCGTTGGTTGGACTTCAACTTTTGTCTGTTTGTAGGATTATGTCTATCCTTTTCTGTTTTTAGATTGTTTCTATTTGTCCTCTTCTTAGACTGGAGTCTCTTCTATTTTTTCATCTTTTTATATTTCATGACCTATTCCTAGATCAAAGAATTTCAAATCATAAGTCATAGGAATTTAATAATTTTTTACATCCATATTTAATCAACAAAAATAAGGTGAACATATGTTCAACATTTGAGGTTTTTGTCTAGAATCACAAGGTGAACTTATGTTCAACACTTAAGGTTTTTGTCTACTATGGAATCAACCCCTGCCTCTCCTACCATGGACTGAGGTTCAAAACCTTGCAAGTTCACTCAAAAACACTCACCTTGCTGTTGTAAACATTCTCCTTTTTCAATATGTTGGAACAAATATGGTTTTAATGCACTTAGGTTTCATCTGAGTTTTCCCCCTTTAATTTTCATCCTTGGCTTCAGCTTTTGACAGTTCCTTATGCTGGACTATTTTTATCCTTTTCTTTTGACAATTCCCTTATGCTGGACTATTTTCATCCCTTATGTCTATTATAGAAATTCAAGGTGGCACTTCTATTTTCAGTTGATGAGAATCTAACAGCATCTCAAATACTGGCTTATAGGGTGATTGTAATTTTATGTGTTTGCATTGCCAGGGCTATTTCTCAAGTGCAAGCATTTTGATAACTATATGTTATAAATAGATTTTCCTTGGCATCATCCTAATTAAGAGATATAGTTTGTATACTTTGTGGTATACAGAACATTGAAAACTCAAGCATCAAGTAGCACTGCTCTTTTGCTTCAACTCTGTTTAGTATTTTGAATATCTATAACATATTATATTGATTCTAAAATTTGATCCTTGGGTTGGTGGGGTAAGATAGTTGAGGTAAGATAGTTGAGACTAATTTTCTGTTAGAAAGAGAAGTGGGATCAATGAACTAAAATATTTATAAATCACACTTTTATAATATAAAGATAACTGACATAAATGAAATTTAAAACTTATAAATCACTTCTATAATTTGAATAGGAGCAAAATATAATATTTGATTCTAAAATTTGATATGTAATATTCTTATTTCTATTTTTACATAAAGATACTAAAATTTTGGTCTTTCCAAATGATTATCATATATTTGACACTTAAATTCTATTATTTATTGTTAGATACTAACAATATTTTATAAATATTTGAGTTTAAAATGAAATTGTATTAATTATGAAAAAATACTTTATCTTAACTTTAATGTGCCAGGTACATTAATTTTTAATAAAGATTTATTTTACTATGTAAAATATGTTTACATAAAACAAATATAATTTGTTTTTTAATACCATATATTTATAGCAACACAAAAAATTTAATTAAAAAAAATATTACAAATTATTGCAAATTAAAGATCACCAAAAAAAAGAAAAATTATGCTTCTAATTTCATTTTATATTAAATTTGAAATATAACCTTTACATATCTTGGAAAGTAAGCTCCTTCATCAATAGGATCACTGTAATACCGTCCTTTCCTTCCCAACAATCAGCAAAATGTTGCACAACAACAGACTCCATTCAGCCCACAAATCTCTACAATGCCTCAGCCTTCATGAACAACATGATGGCGCCTCTTATCCAGAAAGTTCACCAATACCTCTTTCACCAAAAGTTCTGCTAATGTTTTTGGGTACGTCAAGATCTGTAAAATATAGAAATAAAAAATTAAATTAAACAATATTTTAAAAATAAATAATAAATTAAATGAACTTTTAAACTCTAAATAAATAAATAAAACAAACAAGTCTAAGAGCTCACCTAGATAAAGCCTTTCATATTGTCAAATTCCTAAGCCATGGAAATAAATATTTCAAAACCATGTCAACGCCTTCAAGGTATTCTTGTCCCCACCTCTTTGTCAGTACAATAGAGAGTACCACAACTGCAAACCCCACACCATATGATAATCCCACTCCCACCCAATTCCACACACTTTCTTGACTATGTTCTTCATTGGTAGATGCATGAATGGGAGGAGGAGCAGGAGAAAATTCTGGCCAAGAGCAGTTCTTTAGGAGTGGACATCCCCATAAATCTGGATTTCCTTCATATGAAGATTTTGTGAATGTTGCCATGTGTCCTCCTTGCGGTATGCTACCTAAAAGGTTGTTGTTGGATAACTTGAGGACTCCCAAGTAGCTCAAAGATCCAATCCACCATGGAATTTGTCCAGAAAAAAGATTTGAAGAAAGGTCTAATGATTCCAGCCAACTCATTTGTACAATACTATTTCGAATTGTACCATTTAGATTATTCATGGATAGGTTGGGAAACATTAGGCCTTTCAACTTTCCTATATCGGAAGGAAGATTATCATTCAATTGATTGTTGGAGAGGTCAATGGCTGCCATGGTGGAAAAAATATATGGGTAGTGCTCATCTCTGCCTTTAGAATTCATATTCAATTCATCCTCATACATGAACACTTTCCTAAGAGTAAGAAATGAATCAATTTGAACCATGATATATCCCTGTTGTAGTTCTATCAACATTGCTTGTAAACTAAAAATGTTGTGTGGTATGAAGCCCGATAGATGATTTGAAGAAAGGTCCAAGATTTGCAGGTACTTTAGCTACCCAATTTTTGTAGGAATGCTACCCTCAAAATTATTTTTCCTCATTGCTAACACTTGCAAATTTGTAAGTTTTCCTATTGACTTCGGAATTTGGCCTTTCAATTGGTTTTGCCCGATATCTAGAAAAAGTAATTTTGTGCAATTTGATATTGAGGGAGGTAATGCTCCACTCAGTTGGTTATTCTTACCAAGCTCAAATGGTATCATACCTCCCAAATTATTACCACCCAATTTCAAAATTTGAAGTGACAAAAAATTGGCTATGCTTGGAGGGATGATTCCACTCAAATGGTTATTTTCCAAATTTAACACTTGCAATGACGAGCTAACCTGCATGCTTGGAGGAATATTTCCTGTCAGTAAATTGTCATTGAGAATCAATACATGTATATGAGGCGGCCAAAATGGTCGTATATGTCCCCAAAATGCATTATTAGACACATCTAGGACCTCTATTGCATTCCAAGCTGAAGTATTTAGCAAAAGATGACCTTGCAGATGATTTGTTGTGAGATTGATGTAGCTTAGGCTCATATTCTATAGCCAAGAGGGGATTTCTCCAACAAGATTGCTGCCAGCTATTTGCAACTCTTCAAGTAAGAATTGATTTGAAATCCATGAGGGTATTTGACCATCCAGGTTACATGATGTCATATACAAATATTCTAACTAAAAGGAGGGAATCCATGTGGTGTTGTTGTTAAGTACACAATTGGATAACGACAATACCTCTAATTTGCTAAGGTTTTGTAAGAGAGCCTCTAAACTAATATGATGGTCGTCTAGTACCAAGGATGCAATACTTCAGTTGAATGGATTCCCATCCGCAATGAGAGTGGTAAGGGAGGAGAGCCTTGAAAATGAGGGGGGAAGAGTTTCATTTAGTTGGTTGTTTGACAAATCCAAAAAAAATAGTGAAGAGAGATTACCTAAGGATTCTGGGATACATCCACTCAAGTGGTTCCTAGAAAGAGATAGGCTAGTTAGAGAAGAGAGATGAGAGAGAGAGGAGGGAATGCTTCCTGCGAGTTGATTCTCATGAAGATCTAGGCTAGTTAGAGAAGAGAGATTAGAGAGAGAGGAGGGAATGCTTCATGTGAGTTGATTTACAAAAAAATACAGTTGAGTTAGAGAAGAGAGATGAGAGAGACGGGGTATACTTCCTGTGAGTTGATTCCATGAAAGATGTAGGCTAGTTAGAGAAGAGAGATTACAGAGAGAGGAGGGAATGCTTCCTGTGAGTTGATTCCTAGGAAGAGATAATCTAGTTAGATAAATGAGATTAGAGAGAGGGGGAATGCTTCCTGTGAGTTGATTGTTAAAAATATCTAGACTAGTTAGAGAAGAAAGATTAGAAAGAGAGGAGGGAATACTTCCTGTGAGTTGATTCCAGGAAAGATCTAAGCTAGTTAGAGAAGAGAGATTAGAGAGAGAGAGAAGGGAATGCTTCCTGTGATTTGATTATAAGAAAGATCTAGAAGAGTTAGAGATGAGAGATGAGAGAGAGGAGGAATATTCCCACTCAAACTATTAAAATATAAATCTAGTTGTGCAAGAGAAGAGATTTTTGTGAAGCAAGGAGGAAGAGTACCTGCTAATCCCATTTCAGATAGGCGTATGTTTGCAACAAAAGTGAGGGTGCATAAGCTCTCAGATTTGACGCCCTCTATTTCAACTGAAAAATTAAATCCAGTACTATCAACACCAACTACATGATGAGTAGTGTTATGATAGGAAATGTTGTCCCATAGACAGCAATCTGTTCCATTCTCCCACGAACTGAGTACATGTGTAGAGTGATTGAGGCCGGCTTTGAAGAGAAGAAGAGTGTGGGCTTCCATCTCAATACATCCGCAACAGAAGCAGAGGAGATAGAGTATAATAATAGAAAGAAAAAGGAAGTTTCCCATGGGAGAATGAAAGTCTGGGAAAATCCACTTGCGATTTAGGTAGCAGGGTAATGAGATTGAGAGGGAAAATGATTTATTTTTCTATTGCGTGAGTGATGCGTAAAAATATTGAGAAGGCAATAACAGGATGGCTTAACTGGCACACTCTAAGCGTTGACTGCTTAAGTGGTTGAGCCCACTCTTAACTCCACCCTTCCTAATCGCTCATTCTTAACCCTAGCTCTCCCATAGTGTTTCCAAATTTTCCGTTCGAGGGATTCTATTCCCGTGTGAATTAACTGCCCCGTTTCCCAAATCAAAATCCTGTGCACCCATCATACGTTGAACGTTTTAGAAGTAGAAGTTTTAAAAGTGAGAATTTCAAAATGATGAACATGCCAAGAGAATAGATGTTTCCATCCCTATCCATCCCTAAATGCTTCTTTTTTCTGTGTAGGGAAATGGTGGAGGAGAGTTTCTCGATGGTGGATGAGTTCGAGGGTGCTTAAGAGGATTAAGGTGGCTGACCAGAATTGTTCATGAGGATAGAAGGAAAGTTGGGTATTCACCAGCTCTCATCATAGATCCCATCTAGCTCTCAACAGTGGCAGACATGAGAGATGCCACGACCATCTGTATGGGTACATTTTTGTAGGTTTCTTGTGGTTTAGTTTCAGTTTCTCTTAGAGAGAAGGGCTCTTCCTCTTGCTTTGAAGTGTAGAATAGGGAGACAATAGAGAATATTTGCTTGCTACAAACACGTTGAGAAGCTCTGCTTGTGTTGTTGCCAATTAAGATTGTAGTTGTGACATTTTATGCTGCAGTTGATGTATAGTCCTTGTACACCCATGTACGGGATCTAGCATTACTATTTTTTTTGTTTCTTCTAAATAAAATATTGTTGTTACATTGATATATATATATATATATATATATAACGAACTATAGTGATATGAACTAATTAAAAATGATACTATTCTCTTTCATTTTCTCCAGGGGTAAACATGTCAAGGTAGTGGACATACCACAATGGCTGACACTCTTAAGGCCAAGCGGTCACCCCACAGTTGTTTGTTACTAGCTAAGCTGCCAAAGAAAGGGGGTTGGCCCTATCTACCAAATTTAACTTACTATTTATCAAATGTTACCAACAATGAGAGCTTTCTCTCTTATTTGTAACTTTAACAGATAGTGAAATGTATACTCTGCCTCTCTGCCTATTTCCTTTAATGATATTTTTGAATCCATTGTTTTTTATTGTATACATAGAAACATAGTTATTATGTTCTTATGATTTAGTTATTGGAATAAATATAATGCAAATTGTGTCAGCAATATTCCCCTTCCCTTGGCAACAATAGTTGTTAAGATGGTATCAATGAACCGTGGGCCCAGTAGGCTCAGGGGCAATGACCAATCAGTTCGAGGTAGGGAATAGATTTGGGGGATCTCGATCCAAATACTCAACCAGTGCAACTATAACCCCCACCCAATCTAAGGGAAAAGATAGTTGAACCATTTGTCATCATTCCCATCTCATTAGGAGACGAAGTGCATATAGATATATATGCTCAAACATAAATTTAAATTCATTTAATTTATTTTTTTCCCTTTATATTGCTCTATACTCCTAACCCGTTTGGGAACGAGTGTGTAATGAGATAAATCTTGAAATTTTCCCCAAGCATGTTTTAATTGTACCCATAAATGATTAGAGAGAATATAGGAAAGAAAAACAATACAGTTCACAAATTTGTTTACATATGTGGATTCCTTCATGGGTTTTTTTGGGCAACGTGCTAAGGACAGTGGAGCCAAAAAAACTAGTGAAAATGAGGGATGTGCATAAGGCATTTGAGGCACAAATGTGGAATGAGGCAACAATACATCTAGAGGTTAACAATTCTACCATCCAGTCATTAAGTGGAATGTCGAGTAGGGCCACATCAATCCTAATGTCAACTAGTTATTGTTCTCTGGCTCACATTGTTTTGGTGGAGTAGTTGGGGGGCACTAGTAGAGCCCCTATAAATATTGTGCTTAGTCTTTGATGTAAACAATCATATCATTTTTCTTTAATAAAACATTTGGAGAATTCTACATGTACAAAATAGATTCCTTGCATACATTACTTCACAACATTACATTGTATAAAGAAAATATGGTATGAATATATGAGAAAATATGTGATGGTGCTTATGAATGTGCAAACTTTTTTGAATCTTTATGTTACACTTGTTATCTACAATACTATTAGGATTTATTTCTCTAACATAAATAATCCAAAACTTAGGTTTCTATTTTATCATCAAATTTTCTTTTATATTTACCTCTCTTTTTGGTGTGTAAAAGAAGAAACTACAAAATTAAGGAGACAAGTTTATGGTAAACAATACTACCAAGGAAATAAGTATTAATAATAACTATTATAGTAAAGGAGAGGGGTTAGGAACCTATGGGTTGATACAAGGAATGAAGGGGGGTCCTAGGAAGATGGTACCACTAAAGTAGGTCTAACAAAGCCATTAGGGATGAATAAAAGGATTAATAAAATGCCAAATAAAAACACCCATGCCAAAAGGAGATAACAAGAGATTAAGATAATTTTTTGAATAAATTAAGATAGCCCATGAGGTACACATGGAAGAAGAAATAATATTGAAATAAAACCAAATAAGATAAGGATGATTCCAAAAAAGGATGGAAAAGGCTAAAGAAGCATGGCTATTGAGTGCACCAAGAGGGTTGTTGAAAGTGATGAGTATCCACCAATAAAATAATTGATATTTATTGCGATATTCAATAACAATCAAACATCTAAAAGAATAAATATCCATATTAAAGAAAAAAATTAAATTTAACCAAATTAGAAAATTACATAAAATAATATGATGAATATAAGGAGTCATTGGATAGAGGTTTTGCAAGCAATAGTTCTCAAAACAAGGTGTAGAAGTAGGGGTAATGCACCATTTAAATTTTTAACTCATGAACCATATTTTGAATTGGAACTATTAAACATAAAGGTTGTAATTAATGAATAATTTGAGGTCTTATAAACTGTAATCTTAAAAAAGGCCTCTAAATTTGAGTAAAGAATAGTTAGATAATGTAGTAAGTAAAAGTGTATGTTTATAAAAGAAAATATGATGAAAATTTTAGTATTTTAGGAAAGATAAACAAGTGAGAAGAAAGAGGATACAAGGGAAATATGAAATAATTCAGCCATTGATATAATTGAATAAGGATGAGAGATCCCTATAATATTTATAAAAATATCACTAAATAATGACAAATTGCCAAAAAAACTATCTCCTAAGATGAAATGACATCTTGAAAAGGTGAACTGCCCAAATTAGGAGTCGTCCCCTATGCCACAAATTCAAGAAGAGTATCCAAATAAGAGATAAGTATTGAATCCTTACTTATGCTAAAGAATGCAAGATCAAGAAAGGATTATGCGAATAATTTTGATAATATATTAAGTAGTGAATATTTTGAGATTTAATTAACTAGAGGTAAAGGTAAAATAAAAAGATTACTGAAATAACAAGAGAGTATAACCAATAAAAATAACTAAAGAAAAGAGGAAGATAGGTTAAGAGGAAGTACAAACCTCGAGCCACAAAAAGGTAAATAAAATACTCCATCAACTCCTATAAAATTGTTACAAATAGGAATAAATTTATTTGTTTAGTAGAGACACCAAAGTTGTAAGTGAGCATATATTCATCTTGGAATCTCACTAGAGTAGGGATGAAGTTGATGATGACTATAATTAGATTCTAAAATATTTTGTGGAATTAAAATTACTTCATAAAGGGTTTTACTAACTTTTAATATGTTTGTTTAAAGGTAAAATGATAGGCAATGAAAATTTAAATTGTAAAAAAAATATAATTTATAGGGACATGGTTAGTATCAAATTCCAAACTTGGTTCTCACTTAGATCTTAAGTTGATTTGATTGTGACATATAAAAAGGTTACCATCCACATTAGTCAATTAATTAGTGACTCAATTTTCACTTTAAGATATTAATTGTTTCTATATCTATATCATTTCCCATTTATCCCCACCTTGATGAGAATGTCTCAATGCAACAATATATTGATAAGTGACATATTCTTGTTTTTAGTTCATGGTCTAATCCATATCCATCTTCATTGTACCTTGTTACAAATATTTCATCACCCTGGAATTTATTTCTCTGACATAAATAATCTAAAACTTAGGCCTATATTATATCATCAAAAATGTATTTTATTTCTACACCCCTCTTTTTGGTGTGTAAAAGGAGAAAATAAAAAAATAAGGAGATAATTTTATGGTAAATAATACTACAAAGGAAAGAAGTATTAATAATAAATATTCTAGTAAATGACAGGGGTTAGGAACCTATGGGTTGATATAAGGAATGAAGGGGGATCCTAAGAAGATGATACCACTAAAGTAGGTATGACAAAGCCAATGGGGATGAATAAAAGGATTAGTAAAATTTCAAATATAAACACCCATGCCAAAAGGAGATAGCAAGAGATTAAGATAATTTTTTGAAGAAATTATGACAGCTCGTCAAATGTACATGGATGAAGAAAAATATTGAAACAAAACCAAATAAGATAAGTAAGATTCCAAAAAAGATGGAAAAGGTTAAAGAAGCCTCAATTGAGTGCACCAAGAGGGTTTTTGTTGAAAGTAATGAGTATCCACCAATAGAGGAATCAATATATATTGTGATTTTCAATAACAATGAAACATTTAAAAGAATAAGTATCATTGTTAAATTATAATTTTTTGGAATATACAATTTTTCTTAATAAATATGTAAAAGAAAAAATATCATTGTTAAATTATAACTATTATATGGATACTAACCATCCATATAGTTATTATATTAAAGGTAAAATGATAGGAAATGATAGGTAGATTCATATTTATTGTGATGTTCAATAAAACCTTTATTAAAGATTGCATATGACCTAATAGTCAAAGGCTTACCATGGTTACTCCTGAGGAAAGAGTTAAATGTCAAATAAAATGAAAGATCCCATGTGACATTTCCTTCCTTGGTACTTTGGATTGGTTGGAAGTCTTAAAGACTAATATATATCTCCAATTAGTGTTGCAATTCACATGGATCCACTTCCTTAACATTATCCAAAATATCTTAATCACATAATCCAAATATTTGATATATATGGAGGATATTTTCCATGGTTTATGACCATTTGCTGCCCACCTCTTTTTTTTATTCCCCTATTTGAAAAATTTAGATTACAAATTGAAACTTGGACTTAAGGAGCAAAGAATGGACATATCAATCTTAAAGTAAAAGCTTTTACTATTTTACTATTCATCAGAACTTGATTCTCCATTTGTAAGTTTGTTGAAGTGAATGATTTAAGAGTTGTTTAAAAGTGAATGGTATTGTTTCTATTTGAAATGAAAGCCTAGATTTACACAATTTAAAAATACATGGGTTTGGTATGTTGTGAATTGTAAGTTAAAAAACATAATGTGTTTTGAAACACATGTTTTGAAACCTCCTATTTTTCACAAGAAAGTCATAACTATACATATCTGTTGGAAATATGTGCCTCAAACATTATAGGCTGAAACCTCCTTTAGAGCAATGTCGGTGTGACATTCTGATTGTCTGGCCGACTAGCAGTTTGTTTTATCCAATTCTGAATAGGTCGCTGTGACCTAGGTATTGTCTTGCCGAAAGGTACACTGTGGAGTCTATCGCTGTAGCTTGGTGTATTCGCTATGACCTCATAGCACTTAGGAGAGCCTTGGCCGAAAGGCCATTCTACTGTGTATCGACGAGACTCTTGGCAACTAGGGTTTCAGAGTGTTTTCAACACTTAGGAAGATGTCTCAGCGAAGTGTTGTTCTCTTGCCGACAACTCATTGTGTTGGAAGCCTTTGGTATAACTCTAAGCTCTCGGAGAAAGGTCTTAGCGATAGAAGAAAGCTATGCCGACAGGGACTACTTGGGAGTTATCGATATAACTCTTAGACTTCGTTATGGAATCTGAGCGATAAGCTATTGTCTTGCCGATAGCCGATGGCTATCAGGGTAACTCTTGGTGACTAAGACTTAAGTTGGAATCTTCGGTGTATCTTAATGAACTCGGGGAAACGTCTTGGCGATAAGCTCTTATCTTGCCAACTTGTCTTCGGAGCTCGTTATGACTTAATCTCATTGGTATATTGTCACACCGAAAGTTATGTGTTTAGGCGACAGATGAAGCTCTTGGGATAAGTCATAGAGATCGGTAAGTTCTCTCAGCGAAGGGCAATGTCTTGGCGATGGGTAGGCACTTCGAGGTAACATATGGAGATTGGTATGGACTCTTGGAGATAGGAGTAAGTCTTTCCAACTTCCATTTGGTGCTCGGTAGATATGGGAACTTTGGTGTAACCTTAGTGATTCGTTATGACCTTCTGGAAAAAGCAATAAGTTAGAATGACTACGTGATGACTCGGTATATCTGTTGGAGCTCGATATAATATCTTGGCGACTACAGAGGCTCTTGGCGACATCGATAAGAGGTCAATGTGGCATCAGCGAGACACAGTTAGTGTCTCACCAAGATGCCAATACAATACAAATTTTGTTGACTGAGTATGACTTCCGATGTGGCATCACATGGATGAATCAGAAGAGCCGAATTGGAACCATTGGGAGTCTATTCGTTGCGATGGTTATGTGAGGTAGCTCGACAGTCAGGGAACACCATGGTTATAGTTGGAAATTGTAGATGCTTTGTGGTTGGATTGTAGTTTGATCAACAGTAAAGTGTGAAGAATTCAAACTGTATTAGTGAAGGATTAAAATCTGTAAAGGTTGTAACCTAGAAGTTGTTCTATTCGAAGAATGATGAATGCTGCTATATAATGACACCAGAAAGATAAGTTTGGAAATTGTATGTAACTTTGATTATTGTAATACAAATTGATTTCTCTTGGTGTGGTGGGTTTTTCTCCTGTAAGGGTTTTCCCACGTATATCTGGTGTTCATGTGAGTTTTTCTAAATACTCTATTTCTATAATCTATCTCATAGTGCATCTCAATTTGACTGTAATTGAAAAATTAAATTTACTTCTGCATTCTTTCCTGAGGTATTGACGTTAGGAGAATTTTTTTCCGCATCTAATTTTCCTTACAATATCTAGGTCTCCATTTCAAATAACAATGGATCATTTCATGATAGTGTGTTTGGGTATGAAAAAAATTGTAGGATCCAAAATACACTGTGATTTGTAACTTGCACTTCACATGTTATCTAAAACACACCATTTTTTATAACTCTTACTATCAAAAATTATATCCAATTTACCTAATAACATGAACAATGGTGTTGTTTTTATTTGAATTGTAGACCTAGATATATGTGGTTTAAAAACACATGGGTGGGGTATGATGTGAATTGTAGGTAAATAAACACAATATGTTTTGAAACACAACACATTTTGAAACCTCCTATTTCTCATGATAAATTTCTAACTATACATGTCTAGGTCTCCATTTCAAATAACATCATTTCATGACACTATGTTTGGATATAAAAATTGCAGGTTTCAAAACACACCATGAGTTGTAATTTGTATTTAGCATGGTACCAAAAACACATTGTAATTTGTAACCCCTACTATGGAAAAGTATATCCAATTCACCCATTAACATGAATGATGGTGTTGTTTTTGTTTGAGTTGTGGACCTAGATATACATAGTTTGAAAACACATAGGTTGGGTATGTTGTCAATTGTAGGTTAATAAATATAGTACATTTTGAAACACAACACATTTTGAAACCTCCTCTTTCTCATAATTATACATGTAGTGTCAAAAAAGTATCCCCTTTTCCACACTTAATTTGGGAATAATTAATAATAAAATAAGCCTAAAGTGTTGGAAGTTTGGGAGTTTGTCTATATTGATGTAGCCTGGCAACATGAGCATGAGGTGTACATGTACATAGGTTGATTCAACTGGCCTAGTGTTTTCATTGATGTCAACTTTGTGGGAAGCATATTTGGTGTCATTCATACAGTACTAACTATATCGAAAAGTTGATTTACTAGAGGTTTGGTTAAGTGTTCTCTATTGATGATATTGTGGTCTAGTGGATTGGTTTTTGGGTCCACACTTCACCACAAGAAGAGATGTAACTTTTCTCTCGTAATCACGTCATTATGACTAAGTCATACAACTATATTCAAGATCTCAAGAAGTCTTGTGATGTATACTAGTTCAATTATCAATGACAGAGTTCAACTCTGTATAGCACATTCATCTCTCTGCTTAGTATACTAGCGTGGGATATTCCACACTTTCTTGAGAAGGTTGTTTGGATTTTGCAATTCTAAAGGTAGTCTCTCTGGTGTTGATGAAAAGAGAAACTAAAGTAATATCGAATTTGGAAGAGGTTTATTTTGAGAAGCGTGTGTATGATTGGAGTTTTTGTGATTAGGTCCTATTCCTGGCCAACCTAATGCATGATATGTGTTGAGAAGATTAATTGTATTTTGTGGATGATAGTTGAATTTATTTCAGATCCATGTCAACTTGAAATTGTGTATTACACATTTTTTTTGGGTGAAAAGATGTTTTTAAATCTTGTATGGTGTTGACAAGAGCTATTTTGGATTGTTTTTCTTACATCTAATTAGGCCAACCTAATTGATGTGTGTGATGTGTTTGGGTATATATATGAGATATTTTGGAGTTGTAAGTGTGTGAATGGTAGTAGAGGAATGAGAGACAAGCGAAGGTGTGAACATAATTGACATATCAGATGCAAGTGGTGTTTAGTGGTAAAAGTACAAAATTAGAGTAGAATTGTTGAGCTACTGCTAAGTAGGGAAGTACTTCATACTCAGAGCTTCAATGGAATTGAAATACAAGAAAAAATAGGTGCACTTCATATCAATTCATATTTTGGTAGTGAGCCATACCCTTTTTGTATTGTACTTGGGTAGGTACACAAAGATGGTTCCCAAAAAGGGGGCTTAAGTGGCCATTTTTTTCTGAAATCAGGAAATACTGACCTTGGACATGAAATTGAGGATAGTTACACTCAAAATTTTGAGATAGAAAAAAACAAGGATCGAAGTGCTCTGAGTTTACTTTCTAAACTACTAATTTATTTTGAAAATGGTTGAGATTAAGGGGTTCAAACAAGGGACGTACACAAATTGGTGATGTTTTTGTCAGAAAAACATAACATAGCAACTCTTGTAAGACCCTAGCATGGTGAAAATTTTTTAGTATTTTTAAAATCACTACGATCAGAAGTTAGCTAACAGTATGTAGTTGATGCATTGTTTTTCTGATAATTTTTTAATGAATATTTTATTTTTACTAAATTTTGAAGTGGAAACTTCTTGAAAAACAAAATTTTGGCCATGCTACCTGATGCAAAGCTAGGAGGATTCACAACACATCTCACAAACCTTCAATAATAATCCAAAACAATATTTGTATAACACATGTTATTAGGCATTGTATATCACATTGGAAACATAACTATGGCAGCCCACAATTTAGTGCAATGAACAGTCATTAATAACTTCTACAAAAAAAATAATTAATCCAATCCCTCTAGTGAGATTAAAGAAAACATATTTATAGAATTTTCCTCCAATTCTTATGAAGATCCAATGGTGGAAATGAAAGTTATTGTATTTTTCCCAAAACTGCAAACCCTAGGTAGGGTTCAGACCTGCCCTCACAAGAATGGTCATAACTTATTCAAATCTTAATGAAATTTGATGAGACTTGAAGAAAATAAAATTATATTCACATGGAAAAAAAATACAATTTATTTCAGATCCAAAATATAGACTTTATATTCCGTACCATCACACTTTTCAAACTGTAAATTCTGCACAATATTGCTAGAATAGGCAGTCTCACCAAAATAATCATATCTTCCACAAAACTTGATAAAATTCAATGAGAAAAAAAGAATTGGAAACTAGAAACAAAGATATTCCATCCATATATGATACTCTATCATTTGAGTCCATACTAGGCCATACAAATCACAACTTCAATCTGAAAACAATGTGAAAATCAGAAAATGCACAAAATTTGAGGTTTCCATTCATCAATCTTCAAAAAATGATGTCTCCAACCCCCAATTCGAGTTTTGGAGGGTTTATTTATACATTTTAAACCCAAACCAACTACTTACAACCACCTTTTGATTATTTTGTTGAAAAAACACCTTAATGACACTTCTTCTACCTAATTTTGCACTTTTGACAATTTTTACAATATATGAGAAATGAACAACATCTTAGGACTTATAACACCACAAAGGTGGCCTCTTGGGCTTATTGAAATATCAAAACATAAAAATGGAAAAAATTACTCAATATGGCCTCATGGAGGCATGTGATCAAATAGGTGCTCCTGCACCAAACTCCTGAGTGCAAAATAATTCAAGCCCCTTTGAATTGTCTTTTTTCTGGTCTTCCAGTTACTTTGCACCTTGTCCTTTGTCTTTTCAATCAGATTTTGTCCTTTATTCCTTTTTTTCTTCTTATTCCTTCTTCTATCAATCATTCTTGCAACATGGAAGTCCCAAAACTCTATCATATCATCATACACTTTTTCTTGACCTTCATAACCTGCACATACATAATCCAAAGAAAAATTAGAAACAAAATATAGAGACCTTGAGGTCTCCTCCTTGTCTTCTTGTACTTCAAATTCCTCTTCACCCATAACCAACTTATCCAATATCGACACCAATTCACTTGCAACCTCAATGTCCTTGTTTTCTTCTACCTTGATGAGTTCTTCTTCCTCTTGTTTGACTTTTCCATCACCAGCCTTACTATTCCATTCTTCTTCAATGGTTGCATATTGTGCCCATAAAACTTCTTCTTCATCTTTGACTAAATTTGCTGCCTTCTTTTGTTTTCTTTGCTTCTTCATAATATTATTTATAGGCCATCTTAACCCCTTTGAAATTGGTATATGCCAACTCCTTAGTGATTTTTTAAGAAGTTGGTGCTCTTTATCTAATCTTTCCAACCTTTTTCTCATCTCTTCCATGGCTTTCTCAAACTCTATTTGTCTTGCCTTCTTTCTCTCCATCTTTCTCAACTCTTTTTCCTCTCTTTCCTTATTCCTTTGTGAATCCTCAACTTGCAAACATCTTTCCAATCTTCTCAACAAATCCATCTCCACAAGCAAGTCTCTCCTTGCTTCCACTTCACTTTGCCACACCTAGTCAATCAAGTTCCTTCCTCAACCTGCACAACACACAACCACAAACACCAACACAAAACCAAAAAACTTCACCAGCCCATATCTTTTCTAAGCTCTGATACCAATTTTATGTAGAGCTAGGAGGATTAACCACACATCTCACAAACCTTCAATAATAATCCAAAACAATCTTTGTATAACACATGTTATTAGGCATTGTATATCACATTGGAAACATAACTATGGCAGCCCACAATTTAGTGCAATGAACAGTCATTAATAACTTCTACAAAAAAAATAATTAATCCAATCCCTCTGGTGAGATTAAATAAAAAATAGTTATAGAATTTTCCTCCAATTCTTATGAAGATCCAACAGTTGAAATGAAAGTTATTGTATTTTTTCCAAAACTGCAAACCCTAGGTAGGGTTCAGACCTGCCCACACAAGAATGGTCATAGCTTATTCAAATCTTAATGAAATTTGATGAGACTTGAAGAAAATGAAATTATATTCACATGGAAACAAAATCCAATTTATTTCAGATCCAAAATATAGACTTTATATTCCATACCATCACACTTTTCAAACTGTAAATTCTGCACAATATTGCTAGAATAGGTAGTCTCACCAAAATAATCATATCTTCCACAAAACTTGATAAAATTAAATGAGAAAAAAAGAATTAGAAACTAGAAATAGAGATATTTCTATCCATATATGATAATCTATCATTTGAGTCCATACCAGGCCGCACAAATCACAACTTCAATCTGAAAACAATGTGAAAATCTGAAAATGCACAAAATTTGAGGTTTCCATTCATGAATCTTCAAAAATGATGTCTCCAACCCCCAATTCAAGTTTTGGAGGGTTTATTTATACATTTTAAACCCAAACCAACTACTTACAACCACCTTTTGATTATTTTGTTGAAAAAACACCTTAATGAAACTTCTTCTACCTAATTTTGCACTTTTGACAATTTTTACAATATATGAGAAATGAACAACATCCTAGGACTTATAACACCAAAAAGGTGGCCTCTTGGGCTTATTAAAATATCAAAACATAAAAATGGAACAAATTACTCAATATGGCCTCATGGAGGCATGTGATCAAATAGGTGCTCCTGCACCACTACCCCTACAAATTTTGGAAATTAATTGATTTTAAAAAAAAAAAATTGTAGAATGGAGTCTAGTTTCTAAAAATGTAATTTATTTGAAATTTTGATGAATGGTTAATTTATAATGAAAAAAACACCAAACACTGCTTTTTGCCAAAAAAGAGACACACAAACAAAAGAAATTATGGATGAAAGGCTTAATATTGTCAGAAAGTGAAAAAAATTACATCGTTGGATAGCTAAGAGAGAACCTAACATTACCCATATGTTCAATTTGTTTGATATTGAACCATGTGCAATCCTGATGGTGAGCATGAACCCTATTACATGAAATATTGTAGAATTTAAAAAAACATGTCTCTGGTTGTTGGGAATACCATCCAATCCTTTGGGTTGGTATTCTGAGGCAAATACCAACCCCAAGGCTTGGGGATTCCTAAAGAAACATATAATGCACGTGTGTTATAACACACTCATGTTCTATCTCATTTTTGACATGGTTTTTTATGTTTGTGTCATGTCTTGCTTTATGTTAAATGCTACTCTATTGAATGTATGTATGTATGTTTGTATGTATCAATGCATGTATATTGTATGTATGCCTATATGTATGTAAGATTGTATCTACACATGTACATGTATGCTTGTATGTATGTAGGATTGTATGTACATATATATTATGCTTGTATGTATGTATTTATGCATGTCCTTAGAGGGAGGGAGAATTTTAAGAGAGAGAGAGAGAGAGATATAGAGTTGTCTAGGTAGGTGGGAGGGGGAGAGGGAGGGTGAGAGGGGGAGAGGGAGAGAGAGAGA